>OY992880.1:32847378-33199878 GCA_963921405.1 Cepaea hortensis
TGAACACTGCTATTCTTCATATTTTCAAGTATTTGTCGATATTATTTTAAGCAGAACTTATGTCTTTTTTACATGTGATATCTTGGTATGAGAGTCCATGCTTCTGTAATAATAGTAATATAACTGTATGGCAAATGCTCATTAATTATTAATAATCTTGAAAAACAGGCAGTGAGAATAGTGGCACAAAGTGTTGAAAGAGTGTTGCAGACACTGCTTGAAATAAATGTAATGTAAATAAATCTAGAAAGTTGTGACGTTGAGGTAGAAAAACACCATAAGACAGGTATCACTCAGGGTGATTTGTTTTTTAAATATTATTTTTAGTATCGCAAACCTCCACCCCAAAGCACAGAGCAAAGCAGACAAGAGCACCAAGACACATGGATAATGGCAATGAATCCTCAGATATCTTTACAGTAAGTACACATGATTGTGTGTCACATGAATGTTGACAATAGCAGTATTGAAAATGCTTTTGTTTGATTATAGAATAATTTATTCGGTTATTTAAAATATATTTACTGCTGATAAACACCTGGCATATTGAATTTCTTTCATGAATTGTTAATTGGCTTTGAAACATTTAATTTGTTTTTTTTTCTTATTCTTCTCTGTGACTTTTTAAGTCTCTCAGTATCAGAATATGAAGAGTGTTCTGGAATATGTTCCGTTATGTGCTTCAGCCACCGTAGTATTTAATGTCTCAGTTTGGCTTTTTATCCATCTATTGCAAAAATATCCTTTCTCTTTTTTCCCTTTGTATCAAAACAGCATTGCTTTCTGTAGATAATTAGCAGGTGATATTGGTGATATGTAGCCAAATAATTAAACTTGCTACTTTTTATTAAGTCCAGCAAAATACTGCTGCAGTTTGTTGTCTAATATTGATATTTCTGATCCTGTCCCATCTTGTTATGTTAAGCATTATGTGTAGTTATTACATCAATGTTATTACAGACTGTATGTTTCCCTTACATGTTAATGTCAAGGTCTGACTGACACTAATAGAATGAAGCAGAAAAGAAAATTATACGTGTTGGTTTTTTTAGTCCCCTGTTTGTTCTGTAACATTGGTGACATCTGCCCAATGATCTGGCTTTGTTGCATATGTTCAGTTTCAGGTCTAATTGTTTCATCTCATGGAATTATGTTTTTTAGACACGTGAAGTCCTTCCATTACTTGCTTTAGCTGATATTTTCAGTATAGATTTTATTTTTATTTCTTTTGTTTTGCATGATTGTCATTGTTTTTTCAACATTGATTCAATAGCATAATTTCTGCATATGCCTTCAAATAGTGTACTTGTAGTTGTAGATATTCTTTGAAGTTTCTATTAGTCCTTGACCATCCTAGTCTTTGTATGCACTAGAAAGAGTTTGGTTATGCACAGTTGCCTTTTTAAAAAAAATTTTTATGAAGCTGTAAAAAAAAGATCTGGAAAGTAAAGATGGTAGCGCGATATAGATCATAGTACCCATCAAGTGCTGATTGGTCTATTAAAATGTGTACCCCATTTATACCTCTTGAAGCTGTGCTTTAATAATAAGAGAACATGTCTGACGGAATGTAGATGGCAGAAACATCAAAAGTAGTGAATGAGAAAGCTATTGTGGTACAAAGCATGAATTTAACAACAAATAAGAACAAAACTATATTGAATATAAGAAAGCTAGAAAGAAATTCCAAGAGTAATCAAGGAACTCAAACAATGTCTTCCCATAGTGAATGTATACAATAAAGACACAGACAATAAATTTTACATTTTATAGCCTAGCATTTGTTTTTTTGCGCTCAAGGGTTGTCTATACACACTTCTTCTAGTAGTGCTGGACTGAACTGTGCATGTGGATTAGCTTTCCCTGTTAACAGTATTCCTCACCATCAAGTGAACCCACTCCAACTTCAGAGGTACCTGTAATTTATATCCCCAAGTCAAGGATGAGAGGTCAACATTTTAGTCCAATTGTCCGGTGTAGGGGTTGAACCCCTTACCTCGGCATCAGCACACACATGATGTTTAAGAACACGCGTTCATATCCTATCGGGCATGCTGACTTCAAACAATGTCTTCTCATTGTGAATTTACACAACGAAGACACAAACAATAAATTTTACCATTTATAGCCTGGAATATTTTGTTGCGTCTCATGTACATATCGTAGGATTCACACATGAACTAAAGCAAAGAGATAAATCCTTCAAGGTGAAATAAACAACACACATATTCACACTGTGTGAATATGTGTGGGTTGCGTATTTCAGCTTGACGGGTTTGTATCTTTTTGCTTTAGTTTATGTTATGTGAATTCTGCAGTAAGCAAGGAAAGAAAAACAAAATTCAGACATGAACATGAAGTAATTCGAAACTCAGATTTTAAAACTTAAACAAGAAACTTCTACAAAAGTTTGTTTTGGTTTGTTTTCTCCTTATGATCATTATTTTACCCTTTGACTTCTGTTTTTAGCATTTTCATTCCACCAGACTTTATTTTCACTTTAATTTACTATTATAGCTCCACATATTGTTTAAGGCTGATTTCACTATATTGTATTTAAACACAGCCCATCCTTCACATTCAGCTTTTATTTTTCTTTGTCAACTGGAAATTGTAAGAAATTATCATTTTCTTTCCTGGTACAGACTTCCAGTACATAGTTTCTTTTAATTTATTTAACTCCATCATTTCTTTTTTTTTAGAACTGATCACTACTGCTTTTCTTTCCTTGTTATATTGATTTGTAGTATCAACACCATTCAATTTCCTTGTGTTTTGCAGTCCTTAATGTCCTTCACTGGTTAACTCTTTGTGCCCCAAGCAATGCACTATATGTGATTAGCTATTGTCAGTATACACCTAACAAGTTTTCACGTATGGTCTGATCATGGTTAAGAACATATTGCTACTTATGTTAAAATGCAATACTATATGTTTTATGCAAGGTTTATATATAACACTAGATTAAAGATGTCGGTTCTTAAATCAATCAATCAATCAATCAATCAATCAATCAAAGATGCAACAAAGAGATAAAAACAGAATAGTATAAACAAAAACTGTCTTTTAATGGAATGAAGAATATCTTTGCAATAAATCATTGTCTTTCGAGGTTAGAAAAACAATATTTGCATGTTACATAGAACATGTTTAAACATGTGGTTGTGAATTCTGGAGAATTAGTACACAAGCCAAAAAACTACCCTAGAAGCTTCAGAGATGTGCTTTTACAGAAGATGTGCTTTTACAGAAGATGTGCTTTTACAGAAGAATGCTGAAAATTTCTCATTCAAGCAAAATGAGTAATATAAATGTTTTGAAAGATGCTAAGACAGAAAGACAATTTATCACAAAATCTAGAACATATTGTGACGATTTATTGAAAAAGAAATAGGGGAGACAATGAGAGAAAATGCTTAATAGCCTTGTATTGTGGCAGGGAATGGTATCAGTGCACGAATTAATACATGCTATAGGAGAGGCTTGATCGCCCACACCAATTGGCAAGTCATTTGATGATGATGATGATAATATACACACCTTGATGATATATAATCTTTGAAAATAATATATTTTATTGTGACTGTTTTACTCATTGGTTATATGTTGTGAAATCTTTTGCGTCCGAAACAGTTAGTGTATCTACCCATTTTCAGATAAGTGAAGAAGGCAGAGAGATTGAAGTTTAACCAGTGGAAACATATTTTCAGAGATTTAATTTTACTTATTCTTTCTTCTCAGGAACTCAGTGAAGAGGATTTAAAAAATGAGAATATTTATGACAAAGAGAACATTGCCTCTTACGATGATGCTGGCAGTTCAATGTTGCGATCACATTCAGAGGACAAACCAAAATCACCTCGAGAGGCACGTTCTTCCATGCTTGCTGACATTGAGCAGACTTTAGCTGCACTATACATGTCTGATGAATCAGAAATCGTACAACCAGTAGATAGTGCACCACCTGAACATAAAACTGGTACCACAGAACCTGTTCCAGAAGTCAGTGTTGACAATCATGGGGAAAAGACTGTTGCTGACATGAATCCTGAGCCATATGCTGGTGATTTTGTGGTGTCTGAAAACACAATAAGCAGTACATCCCAGGCACTTATCTCTTCTGAGATTAAAACAGAATCTGCACCAATAAGTTTAGCATCATCGCCAAAACTAAACCATACTGTCACCCCAAAGACAGGACCTAAAGTGAGCCCCAAGCCAAGCCCAAAAGCCAGTGCACGGGCGAGTTCCAACAATGCTAGGACATGTGCTAATGCCCCAGTGACCAAACATAAAGATGCTCATGAGAGCATTTCTGTTAGCGTCAGTGAATCTTCTGAGAATGAGAGTAGTCTGGATCCTGCAGTCATTAGTTTCAAGTGTGCAGTATCCCAGAAGGAGCTAAATACTACAGATATAGGTGTTCCTGAAGAAACAGGTTCCTGTTTGCAGACCATTTTGAAAACCTCAGATGAAACTTCCACAATCACTGAAGTAGAGAAGCCTTTAGACAGTACAGGGTCAGACATTTTGTCTATCGCAACTGACACGATTACAATATCAAGAGAGGGTTTTATCACTGAATGTACCATGATTGGGACTAACGATGACAAGCCAGAAACAGTAAAAATGTCAGCTTTGATAAAATCCTCAGAAAAACCCATTACTTACAATATGAGTGATGAGGACACTACTACTGAAATCAGCAGAGGTAATACAACCGAGAGTGTAAGTGAAGAAGGTGAGGCAGATTTTGCTTCTCAAGAACAATCTGAAAGTTTGACTCTTGTCGCAGATAGCAAAGAACAAATAAATACTCAAAGTGATGCAAATGAAGTCAACAAGACTATACCAGCATCAGTTGCTCAAGGTGCTAAACCAATAGCCATAGAACAAGATGAACCCATAGAACAAGATACACAGCAATCAGCTACACGAACTGTATTAACAGATGAAAGCCCACAAGAAGATGAGAAACAGAAAGAGTCCAGTGAAGACCAAACTGGCAAAGGAAAAATCAGCAAGATACCAGTCAGAGCAGGTTAGATGGTATTTTGTTTCTTTAAAATTTATTTAAGATGAATACATGTTACCATCGTGTGATCAGTAGTGCAGCATAACTAGAAGGAAACATGATGAAGAATAACAGTTTATTTTTTTAAAAAAACAACGTGATGAAACAATTTAATAACAAGGGTACATGTAATATTTTAAATATGTTGTCATGGCGAGTATTTGGAAAATATGATGAGAAAATAGCATTTAAAGTCAATCAGGTCAGCAAATAAAACAAGACGATGAATTAGAACACAATTAACTGCAATATCGCTGTATTTACTTGTTTTATCAGCAAAATGAAATACAAGTACACTAAAGAGCTCTACAATAACATCTTAATGCATAGCATTAATTTGATAAGCTAGAAAACTCACACAATACTAAAAATAGCCTAGATTTAGAGGGCAGTGAAATAAGCTTGCCTGTTACAAGCTAACATTAAATGTTTTATAGTATTTTTGTAAACTATTATATTTCATTTAGCCTTACTTAGTCTTCTTCTTCTGCGTTCATCCGGAGAATTTTTTTCGGACGTGATCGTGTGGTGCCTATTTACAGCAGAGCTGCGTTCTTGCATGGTCTCGAGGTATGGTGTCCCCCTCGAGTGTTGGAGGTCCCGGGTTCAAGCCCCGGCGAGGACCGAGATTTATTTCACGTGGACTTCTGGTAATAAAATTTCCCCTGGTCTCTGGGTAGTGAGATCGGTCGCCCGTGTGTATTTTTGCGCACGTTAAAAATCCCTTGGCAGTTGGAAATCGAAAAAGAGTAGCCTAACGGCGCTGCCCGGGCAAAATTTCGAGTTACAAAATCTACCCAAAGTATTTCAGGATCCTCGCCGGTGCTATGGAGATCGTGCTCTGAGCTGAGTTTCTTCAGACTCAGGTTTGAGTTAGGAGGAGAACGGAGCACTTATGGGTTGCACCCTTGTGCCGTGATGTTGATTCATCGACTAAACTAAACTAAACTGCGTTCTTGCGCCGTTAGGCCCATACATCCGACCTCTGCGGGCATTTGTTGGAAGGGTTAACCTTCCCGGCACTTAGTCTTATTGGCCATATAATATTCAGTATCTATTCACTTAACGCAGGTCCACATGGCCGAATGAGTAAGAATGCGTGTTCTCAAACATACGTTGTGCCGAAGCCGAGGTAAGCGGTTCAACCCCTACACTGGACAGCTGGACTAAAATTTTGACCTGTCATCCTTAACTTAGGGACGTAAATTACAAGTACCTCTGAAGTCGGAGTGGGTTCGCCTGATGGCAAGGGACACTGCTAATAGGGAAAGTTAATCCCCACGCAAAATTCTGTCCATTACTACTATAAACAGTGTGTATGGACAATGCTTGTGTTCAAAGCGAGTGAGCGGGGGGGGGGGGGGGAACTTTCCCCGTGGGTGAATCAACACAAATAACCTGGTTGGACATGTGCAAGGACATTGCTTTACATGTTAGTGGTAGTGGAACTTGAATGATTCTTGTTTTCCGGGAAAAGAAGGTTTAATACAATTTCTAAATAAATATATCTTAAAAGGAACTTATAAATATTTGAATTAAATAAAAAGGCCAGCTTGATCATCTGAGTAAGAAATGATGTCATCAGACAGACAGTGGTATCAAGACATTATGCCATTGCATTGAAAGACAAAAGATTAAATGGTATGGCCCCTTGTTAGAATGCTATACCATTAGTTAACAGCACTAGCGCTACACCAAAGCATATCTGATACAAGAGCAAGAATTGCACAGTAAACACAGAATAACCTATCCAGTGGGTGCTGGAATGTCAGCCATTCTCCGTCACCAACGCTTGATGGCAGAAGTGAATGATGATGATAAGTAATTGAGCACATGGCTGTTCAGTGTAGGGTGTGAACCACTTACCTCGGCATCAGCGCAACAGATGTTTAAGAGCATGCATTCTTACCCATTCTTCTTCTTCTGCTGCGTTCACCCGGAGTGTTTTTTCAGACGTAATTGCGGTGTGTCTGGTTAGGCACCCTTGGGCCGAGACCCTTAGGCCAACACATCCGACTTTAGTGTGCTTTTTTAATCAGATTAGCATTCCTGGAGGACTTTCACTGATGTGGTGCCGTCCATATCCCAGCTGGTCAAGTTAGAATGGTCTAAGACTTCACGGTCAGCATTCAAGGGAAGGCAGGGGCAGTCCATGGCATTTTCCGCCATCCAAGGAGGCTTCCATAATTGCAGAGCCGACACATAGCGCTTTGGTGCTGGGCCCAAGGAATCACCACGTCCTAAACATGGCTGCTTTAATTCCTCACTTCCATGTATTGGGCATTTCGTTCACGACAGGCCGCTCCTGCACAAGTCAGGAACGATCACTCTGCAGATGACTTCCACTCAGCGAGCTTTCGGTTCGGACGTGTATGGACGCTACGCCCGGAAAACTAGATAATCAGAGCTGTTCCGGCCGGAAAACTAGATAGTCAGAGCTGTTCTGGACACGAGAGACCAATGCCTGTTTGTTTGCAACCTTTAGGCTGGCACATTCGACTTCTGCGGGAGTTTTTACGGGTTTGCCTTCCCGGGATTTCGAAGAACATTAGACTTTTGCTGTAGTGGTATCGTCTACATCTCAGCTGGTCAAGTTAGAACGGTCAAAGACATCACGGTCTACCCTCAAGGGAAGGCAGGGGCAGACCATAGGCATTTCCCGCTTTCAAAGAAGGCTTCCATAATTGCAGAGCCGGCACATGGCGCTCTGAGACTGTGCTCACCCGAGGAATCGCCACGTCTTGTTCATGGCTGCTTTAATTCCTCACTTCCATGTACTGGGAATTTTGTTCGCCACTGGCTGCTGCCCGCACAGACCAGGAGCGGTCAGTCTGCAGAAGACATCCACTCAGCAATCTTTCGCTTCTGATTTCCACGTAATGGATTCGCTAGCCAAGCGTTCCTTCTCGTGTTAATAAGACGTTTTTCCACCTTAGCATGCATACGACATCCACTCAGCAAGCTTTCGCTTTGTTGTTCCATGTAATGGATTCGCTAGCCAAGCATTCTATTTCGTGTTAATGAGAAGTTTTTCCATCTTTGACTACGCTCACACTATATGTATAGATACAGACTTTCATCGTAACCATTGCTTGCAACTGGGTCGCTTTTTCCACCTTTAGTAACGCTCACGAGGTAGGCTACATACGCTGCTGGCTCAGCACCTTACCTCCATGCATCAGAGTGCGAGTAACGGCCATGCCCTCTCATCCTCATGGAGAGGCTAATATATGATTTTGATGTCCTCATGCTCCAGGAGTTAAATACAGACAAATACCATTGTCCTGGATACGTCAGTTATATAAACCCCTTGGGCAGAAGAGACATGGGCAAGTGTAACAAGCTACGTGGAGGGTCTCAAATAGCCTTTCACAATGTTTCAATACTATTCTATAGCCCTGGCTGGGATAGGTCTTTGCTTGCCAACCCTCCTCCGTTCCCAGGACTCACTGTCACTCTATCTTTCGACCTCGGGACCTATTTCCTGCAGTGTTCTTCTGGCTGATCCATATATATAACAGAGTGATCGTTGGAATAAACTAAAACGTGATTTATTAAATTAATAAAGAACAGCACAGGAAAACATCAAGGCAGTTAATACAGATAGTTCTAAACAGACACAACACGGATAAAGTTCAGGCACAGAGCCTCATGACTTTCCCTCATAGACCGAAGAGTACTACAAAGTCCCGTCAGTCGACATCTGCCTCACCGATTTGGTCCGCAGGTATTTTCCTCCGTCCCGATAGGTGGTACCAACAACAGGCGCCTGTAGAACCAGTCTTACTAGTTCCAGTGGTCTTCTCTACACAATGAGTCTTGTGTTCGTTGTAGCCCAATGGTACAGGAATACATCACTTGTCACAATGGGACCAGTTCTTGAAGGGGAAAATGTGTATGGGTGTTTCAATGTCACTGACCAGGCTGGGTAAGATTTCACACAATGGGAATGGTTCGTGAATGTGGAATGGGTATGGGTTTTTCAATGTCACTGATACGTATGAGTAGGACCGAGAATGAGCTGTAGGTCCATTCAGGAACATAGGTTCAACCACTCCACTATTGACGATGGGATTTGTACAGAGCGGGTACCGAAGGATGCCACTAAATCAGGACTAATCGGACCTTGATTTCTTGATTGGAGTCATTAGCCTGTGGCCGTCCTGAAAGTCCATGGTTCACCTAAGAATGTGTTAAGGTGATACTCTCGTGGCCTTGCAGATCTCCTATGCTCCCTTCAATTCAAGGAGGACCCTGGATATGACAGAAATAAGTGAGCGACCAGGCTGACTCAAGTACCACAATCCTGAGGACCAATAGGGCCTCAGTTACCACATTAGAAATATGTACATTAGATAAGAGGCCCGAATAGAGTAGACCTCCAGCTTGTAGACGTCTGGTTGTCCACCCTAGGAACCTTTTGCCTACAAGACTCACTCTCCACACTCATACCAAGCCTTTATTATTATTGGGCACATTCATTCCCAGGCTTATCTCTCACTTGCGAACCCTGCCTTTCTCACGACAAAGCTCTTGTGGTGTTGTGTGGGTAATTATGTGTATGTAAAGCAGTGTCGTTCCCCATTCCCACCAAGAATAGGAAAAAAAAATACTACTCCTTCCGGCCGCTGCTCTTGTCTGAGCTGTCGCCGCAATGTACCGGCAGTGCCTCACCTTACCCGTAGAACTAGATGATCGACCAGTAACCATTCAGTTCACCCGGGCACCCTATCCGCTAAAAGATGACAGAGATAACACAGTGGATAGCCTCTTCCGGCTCAAGAAGATAGAACATAGATTGGTGGAAACCGTCCCCACGGAGCCCTTCCCTCCTTCCGGCATACCGTAGCTATATAATGTGTTTATATTTAAATGAGAGATGCTACTATGCCGAGTTCAGGCCGTAGGAAGAAAGATAGCAACAGCTCATCGGCCGCCAAGAACAAATGAAATCCTCTGTGGAGATATATTGTTCAGATTCACTTCCCCGGCTATGCCAAGAACAAGCCGCCTAGTTAGATTGGTCAACGCTCAACCAACTCTTCATATGTTATGATTGGCTTTTCGCCAATTCATCTTTCCCGTCGAGACAAAATACATTTATAGGTCCAGGTCTGGCTGGACTACCCACAACCCAATTATTACCTTTCCAACTGCATCAGTAGTAGGTTGCACCTCTGTCTTAATCTTTAAATCAAATTGACATGCTGCAACTACCAAACGGTATGTGCTGGAACGGACATGAATTGCACCAGAACTTGCACTGGTGCTCATTTGGTGTAGGGGACCCTATCGGGTTTTCCCCTAAGAAAGATATATTTCTAATGATTCTATTAAGAAGATCGTGTTGTTAAAGTATCTTCCATGGGGATTGAGCGAACAAGAGAACTGTGGGTTCCCGAAAGCTGTTTCCCTCTATTTCCCCAAATTTATAGAAGGCATGAGGACATGAGCCACTGGCGTTTCGCCACATAGGCCCCCTCTTAAGAAAGTCGAACCCTACGAACTTTCGACTACCAGAGGTTCTGTTCGAATGACCCCACCCTCACATTCAACCATAGGATGCCGTGATAGAAAATCCGCTCCCACATTCTCCCTTCCGGGGATATATTCGACCGTGAACTGATACGGTTGTAGGAGCAATGACCATCTCATTAACCTCGCGTTCAGTTTCTTAGAAGTTGCCAAAAACGTCAGAGGTTGATGGTCGGATTGTACCTTGAACGGTACTCCATACAGATAAGGTTGAAATTTCTGTACCGCCCACACTAGAGCTAGACATTCCCGTTCGATGGGGAGTAATTCCGTTCCGCGGTTAACAGTTTTCTACTGGCATACGCTACCGGACAAAGCACCGAAGGATCATCTCGCCCTTCCTGCAACAGAGTTGCCCCAATCCCTATGTTACTTGCGTCGGTTCTTAGAACAAACGTTTTCTCCAAAAACGTTTCTTCAGGGCTTCGGTTAACGGCGCCCCAATTTCGTTGAACCTTGGAATAAATTTCTGGTAAAACCCACACAGAGACAAGAAAGACCTAACATCCTTTTTGGACTTAGGACGGGGTGCGAGTCTGACCTTCTCAATATTCTTTTCTTCCGGTACCAGTCCCCCTGGGGTAATAGTATGTCCCAGAAATTCCAAGGATTGATAACCAATCATGCATTTGGCTGGACGGGCGGTTAACCCTTCCTCTTTCAACCTTGTGAAGATCTGTCCCAAGGACTTCAGGTGATCCCTCAGATTGTCAGACGCGATGAGAATATCGTCCATAAACGAGACCACAGAGGGATCCTTTAAAGGTTCTAATAACCTTCTCATCATGCGAGTGAACACACTGGGTGCATTGCTCAGCCCAAATGGCATCACCTTGAATTCGTAATGCCCGCTCGGAGTACTGAAGGCGAGCAAGGGGCGAACCTCGGGCTTCACAGGGATCTGATAATATCCCCGGCTTAGATCAATTTTCGAAAAGTACTTTGCCTTATTTAGTCTGGCAAACAGTTGATTTGTGTTCGGTAACGGTTCAACTTGGAATGTCGTACAACTGTTTAAATGCCTGTAATCAATACATAGGCGGTGCTCCCCACTGGGCTTCCTCAACAAGACAACCCCGGCATTATAAGGAGAAGTCGAAGGAGTGATGATGTCATCGTCCAGAAGCTTCTGGATTTCGGCTTCCAGGGCCTTCTCTTTCGAAAAGGGCACTGGATATATTTTTTGGCGAACGGGGTCTTGGGTAGTCAGAGTCATATCAAACTCGACCAACCCTGTCCGCCCTGGCCGATCGGTAAGAATCTGCTGATGGGACTCCAACAAACGGATGATCCGGTCTGTTTCTTCAGCCGACAGATCAGGATTTATATGTACATCCCTATAGGTTTCCCCAGGGTGTAAAGGATACCCCCTATCCGCGTCTTCGCCCGATTCAGTTTCCATCGCGACCGCCATAGTCATGAGTGGGAGAGAAGTACCATCAGATCGTTCTTCATACTTTTTGAGGAGGTTAATGTGGAAGATTTTGGATTTCCCCCTGATCCGGATGGCATAGTTGGTGCGGGACACAACCCTTTCCACCGGGAAAGGCCCCTGCCAACCAATCTCGAGTTTATTGGAACCTACTGGAAGTAACAACAGAACCCGATCCCCCACTTTAAGAGACCTATCTTTCGTCCTTCTATTGTAGTAGGCCGCGTGTCTCTTTCTGGCCGCCCTCAGATTCTGAGCTGCCAAAGCCCAACCCGTCTGGAGTTTCTTCTTTAACTCTTCGACGTATTTATATGAGGATACAACTTCTTCGGAAGTTTCCTCCTCTGTCCAACATCTCAATAGGGCTTCTAAGGGACCCTTGATTGGCCTCCCGAATAGTAGAGTGGCTGGTGGCAACCCGGTCGACCCATGGGGAACCTCCCGATAGGCGAACAAGGCGGCTGGGATAAACTCATCCCATCTGTCTGGTTTCTCTTGAGCCAGCTTCCGAAGCATGGTCATCAAGATACCATTAAACCTCTCTACTTGCCCATTCGACTGAGGGTGGTACGGGCTTGTGTGAATGTGGTTAGTCTGGAAGATACGAAAGACTTCCTCCATCAGCTTACCACAGAACTGAGACCCATTGTCCGTTAGGATCTGGTTTGGAAATCCCAAACGAGTAAAGGTCTCCATCAGTGCATCAGCCACTCGCTTAGAGTCGATTGTGGCCAACGGTATCGCCTCACCCCACATGGAACAGCAATCCACCATCGTAAGAATATACATATTCCTCTTCCTAGTCCGAGGAAGAGGACCAACAAGATCGATGGCAACTCTCTCGAAAGGAGAGTTCATAATGGGCATGTCGCCCAGGATTACTGGAGCCGTCCAGTGTTTTGGTGCCACACGCTGGCACTCTGGGCACGACTTGACGTACCGACGCACGTCTCCAGTCATCCCTGGCCAGTAGTAATGGCAGGAAATGCGCTGGAGGGTTGCCCCGACACCCATATGTCCACTGAATGAAATGGTGTGTCCCATATGAAGAAGCTGTTCCCGATATGCCTTAGGAACTACCAGCTGTCCATGCTGGCGTTCCTCCACTCCGGCTCTCCGGTACAGTAACCGATTCCTCATATAATACTGACCCCGTCTTGGTGGGTCAGAACTTTTTGGCAACTGGTTAAAGCAAGGTTGCAAAGTAGCATCCTGGCTTTGAGCAGCTCGTAACTCCCCAGGCAAGGGATTCACGATCAAGGCTGGCGTCTGCTCATCTCCCGATTGCGATCTGGTTTGTATGGCCCCTACGTACATGGGTTCTGTTGGGATCCCTAGAAAGACGTAGCGACAACCCAAGATCATTGGGAAGATCGGATCGAGCAGAACGGCTGCCTGTATAGTGCCGGTAACATATTTCGATTTGATGTCCACCTTCGCAATCGGAAGAGACATCGCTACCGCACTCTTGGTCGCCGTTTGAATCTCAATAGACTCCCCGGTTAGCTGCTCTGGGCTCACTAAGTGTGAGGAAATTACGGCCTCAAACTGCAGACCGGTGTCATAGAGACACTCGACTGGTTGTCCGTTCACAAGTATCGTCTCTACTACTGGTGGTTTCTCTGAATCTTTGTTCTCAAGACCCCTCCCTTCTACCTCCTTGTTAGACCCTTCCCCGGTTTCTACAAGACAGGCAGCATAGTGAGAGTCTTTCTGTTTGCGCCTGCAATCGGCCGTATTGTGTGTGGGAGATTTGCAGTAGGCGCACCACTTTTCACTCCACTTTCTTTTAGGAGATCCAGGTGGAACAAGTATCTGGATGGCTTGGCCTTGTGGCATGGTCGAGACAGAAACACGGAACTGATCCACGACTCTGTTGATCGAGTGAGATGGCAGAACATGACCGCCCACGCTTACCGGCATGGCACATGATGGATGGATGGAGGTGGACTCTTACCAGAGGGTTTCTTAATTGTAGCTTTATCGAAAGGATCCTCCTTCTTGGTGTGAGCTGTTTTAGGGTTCTTCTTCTTTACAGACCATGTGTCTGGTGGTCGGGGATTGGGTTGTGACAATTCCCCATTATCCCCATGAGCTAGCACATACCTTTCCGCTAATGTGTTTACTACGTCTAACCTTTCTGCCCCATTTTCAAGCAAGAAGGTTTGCAATGGCTTAGGCATCATCCTCTTCATTTGGTCCACGACCACTAATTCTTCTAAACTTTCATAGTCGTTAGCAAATCCAGCCAATGACATCCACTTCAAAAGGTAAGACTTCAGTCTAACACTGTAGGCTGCGAACATCTCCCCTGGCTCTCTCTTCGACTTTCTGAACTGCTGTCGGTATGTATGGGCCGTCATCTGGAACCTTTTCAATAATTCTTTTTCCAGGGCTTCATAGTCATTCTCCATACCAGGTGGCAACCTTGAGTAGACCTCGTACGCTGTCCCCCTCAGGCCCTGTGAGAGTTTCAAGTTCCATTTCCCACGTTCCAATCCCATAGCCAAAGCCATCGACTGAAATCTGTGAAGATACTGGTCGATCTTATCTTTGTGTTCATCGAACGGGAGCAATGGGAACTTCATTGCCTGGTATGGACCGCCACTAGAAGTTGTTGAGTCAGGGAGAACTGCGCCTCCCACTGCACCCTCGCTTTCCTTGGCAGTTTGAGCTTTCAGCTCCAACTCCCTCATACGGAACTCATGGTCTCTGACTGCCTGCTCGGCCTCCATCTTCCTAGCCTCAGCCTCAGTCTCAATTTTCTTGGCTTCGCGCACAGCCTGTCTGAAGTCTCTTTCCACTTCCTGAACATATTTCTGTAACTCCGCCCCATCATAACCCATCTCACGCCCTGTAGCCTGTACTTCAGCAACATTAAATTTTGCTGATGCCATCTTAAACTCAGAGGGTAAGGGAAGAGGTAATTGTATATGAAATTTCACTCTCAAGTACACAAGTTAAATTACACGACCACAACACGTCATATGTCGGTCAGTCCGTGTCAGGAAGAGTATAGACAATAGCCAGGTACGGTAGGCAGAACCTATTGATAGTAGACAAGAATATCTGTCCCCTATCAGTATATCAGCCAGAACTCCACCAGGATTTCAAATATCCCGCGACGTGCCCCCAGAAATTGTAACAAGCTACGTGGAGGGTCTCAAATAGCCTTTCACAATGTTTCAATACTATTCTATACCCCTGGCTGGGATAGGTCTTTGCTTGCCAACCCTCCTCCGTTCCCAGGACTCACTGTCACTCTATCTTTCGACCTCGGGACCTATTTCCTGCAGTGTTCTTCTGGCTGATCCATATATATAACAGAGTGATCGTTGGAATAAACTAAAACGTGATTTATTAAATTAATAAAGAACAGCACAGGAAAACATCAAGGCAGTTAATACAGATAGTTCTAAACAGACACAACACGGATAAAGTTCAGGCACAGAGCCTCATGACTTTCCCTCATAGACCGAAGAGTACTACAAAGTCCCGTCAGTCGACATCTGCCTCACCGATTTGGTCCGCAGGTATTTTCCTCCGTCCCGATAGGTGGTACCAACAACAGGCGCCTGTAGAACCAGTCTTACTAGTTCCAGTGGTCTTCTCTACACAACGAGTCTTGTGTTCGTTGTAGCCCAATGGTACAGGAATACATCACTTGTCACAATGGGACCAGTTCTTGAAGGGGAAAATGTGTATGGGTGTTTCAATGTCACTGACCAGGCTGGGTAAGATTTCACACAATGGGAATGGTTCGTGAATGTGGAATGGGTATGGGTTTTTCAATGTCACTGATACGTATGAGTAGGACCGAGAATGAGCTGTAGGTCCATTCAGGAACATAGGTTCAACCACTCCACTATTGACGATGGGATTTGTACAGAGCGGGTACCGAAGGATGCCACTAAATCAGGACTAATCGGACCTTGATTTCTTGATTGGAGTCATTAGCCTGTGGCCGTCCTGAAAGTCCATGGTTCACCTAAGAATGTGTTAAGGTGATACTCTCGTGGCCTTGCAGATCTCCTATGCTCCCTTCAATTCAAGGAGGACCCTGGAGATGACAGAAATAAGTGAGCGACCAGGCCGACTCAAGTACCACAATCCTGAGGACCAATAGGGCCTCAGTTACCACATTAGAAATATGTACATTAGATAAGAGGCCCGAATGAATGGGCCTTACCTGTCAGGTAGCCCCTGGATTGGCTACGTCCGAGCTTGAGTAGACCTCCAGCTTGTAGACGTCTGGTTGTCCACCCTAGGAACCTTTTGCCTACAAGACTCACTCTCCACACTCATACCAAGCCTTTATTATTATTGGGCACATTCATTCCCAGGCTTATCTCTCACTTGCGAACCCTGCCTTTCTCACGACAAAGCTCTTGTGGTGTTGTGTGGGTAATTATGTGTATGTAAAGCAGTGTCGTTCCCCATTCCCACCAAGAATAGGAAAAAAATACTACTCCTTCCGGCCGCTGCTCTTGTCTGAGCTGTCGCCGCAATGTACCGGCAGTGCCTCACCTTACCCGTAGAACTAGATGATCGACCAGTAACCATTCAGTTCACCCGGGCACCCTATCCGCTAAAAGATGACAGAGATAACCCAGTGGATAGCCTCTTCCGGCTCAAGAAGATAGAACATAAATTGGTGGAAACCGTCCCCACGGAGCCCTTCCCTCCTTCCGGCATACCGTAGCTATATAATGTGTTTATATTTAAATGAGAGATGCTACTATGCCGAGTTCAGGCCGTAGGAAGAAAGATAGCAACAGCTCATCGGCCGCCAAGAACAAATGAAATCCTCTGTGGAGATATATTGTTCAGATTCACTTCCCCGGCTATGCCAAGAACAAGCCGCCTAGTTAGATTGGTCAACGCTCAACCAACTCTTCATATGTTATGATTGGCTTTTCGCCAATTCATCTTTCCCGTCGAGACAAAATACATTTATAGGTCCAGGTCTGGCTGGACTACCCACAACCCAATTATTACCTTTCCAACTGCATCAGTAGTAGGTTGCACCTCTGTCTTAATCTTTAAATCAAATTGACATGCTGCAACTACCAAACGGTATGTGCTGGAACGGACATGAATTGCACCAGAACTTGCACTGGTGCTCATTTGGTGTAGGGGACCCTATCGGGTTTTCCCCTAAGAAAGATATATTTCTAATGATTCTATTAAGAAGATCGTGTTGTTAAAGTATCTTCCATGGGGATTGAGCGAACAAGAGAACTGTGGGTTCCCGAAAGCTGTTTCCCTCTATTTCCCCAAATTTATAGAAGGCATGAGGACATGAGCCACTGGCGTTTCGCCACAGCAAGGTCTGCTGGTGAAGAAAGGAGTGAAGCATGTGGCACTTGACTTGCGCCAGTGAAACCACAGTGCAAGAGAGGTCCAGAATATACAAATGGAGATTGGTGGCCTAAGTTGGGACATCATAAATGTATATGCCACAGTGGACTGTTTTGTCAGAAAGGAACAATGGGACTGGCTTAAGGAATTGGAGGAATTACCAGGTGTTAGGCTACTCATATGTGGAGACTTCAATGCAAGGAACAGAGATTGGGACAGTAGTGGAGAAAACCGACAGCCCTTGTGGATGCCATGGTGGACTCCGATGTGGTCTGCATAAATGATGGTTGGTCGACTAGAATGGCAATGAGGCCTGGCGATGCAGACACTGCTATTGATTTGGCATTTGTCTCCCAGTCATCAGTCCTTGATGTAAAGTGAACTGTTTTGAATGACCATGGGAGTGATCACATGCCTTGCTCAGTCCTGATCTCTAAGTCCAGGAAAGTTAAGACTGGGAGAGCGCGCAAGACCTTCCGGTATGAGTGGACCGACAGCCTTCTTGGACGCCTCAGACATTGGGCATGCAACAGGACTGTTAAAACTCCTTTTTTGCAGCCCCCATGGTGGACCCCAGAAGAAGACATTGCTTGGATAGCAAAGAGAGCTGCAGTGAAGCAGCTAAGGAAAGTGCGACAGACACCCCGAAGCTCGCGAGAGGAAGTGGACACAGCGGAAAATGACAAGACAGACAAGGTGGAGGCTTTCAAGCGATGTGCTGCAGAAGCCAAGAACGTAAAATGGGAATGTTTTATGAAGGAGATTGGAAGTGATAACACACTGCGAAAATTCTGGAAACTGCACAGACAAATGCAAAGAATAGATCGGCCTATGAGAGTGGGAGCAATTTATAAAAAGGATGGTGTACGCGTGACAACAGACAAAGAGAAAGGGGAGGCATTTCTCCAGAGATTTTAGAGCAGACCAATCATAATGATGCGGATACCAGGGATACAGTTAAAGAGGAATTATCTGGCACAATGGAGAATATGCCTTATGAAGACATCATACGGGTTGAAGATATTAATCATATTTTGAAAAAGGCAAAAGACACCGCACCAGGGCCTGATGGTGTCAGGTATGGCCACATGAAGGCTTTGAGCGATGTAGACCTGAAGGAGATGGCCGACTGCTTTAATCAGAGCATTAGGACAGCATCAGTACCGCAGGATTGGTTACATAGCTATCTCATCCCTCTCCCAAATCCATTCAAGGACCATTCAAAGCTTAGTGGCTTTAGGATCATTGTGGGATGTGGATTTTAATTCCTGAGAATAATTCGTTAAAATGTCTAGGGGTTTTTATTGATTCTCTGGTCACTGGTTAGAATGCAGGGTGATCAGGGATATTTACCACAAATCCCAGGAGAAGAGAGTTCAATCCTTGAAACCTTGGCCTTTGTGTGTAGGTTTCCCTTCCCACTTCATCACCCTTTACATTTTCTATGGTGCTAGAAGGATATTGATTGCTCACAACATATAAACAACAACTTGTTGGACACCACATTTACTTGATGTACACAACACTTTTGGACAACAGTTCAGGTATTAACTCAAGATCTGCATTTACATATATATATATATATATATATATATATATATATATATATATATATATATATATATATATATATATGTGTGTAATAACCACTATGCATTTTCAGACAGGCATGGGAATGATGTGCAGTATTACAACATAGTACCCAGTGACCCCAGGAAAAACCAAGGTTATTACAAACAACATAACAACCACAAATTGGGTCTACTTTCCTTTTCCCTCATAATTAAGGCAAATAAAGATATTAAATAGAACCCAACATAACATGTTTCTGACACCTTTTACCATTCTCTCATTATTAAAAATAATGAGTTGGTGTCAAAATACTACACCATCTATACCATTGGAAAAAACCTACTGACCTGTTACCTTCAGAAAAAAATTACCAACACATAAACAGCATTTTGTACTAATTAAATTAATTAATCGAGTCTATCTCCTGGTGTGCGGTTATGGGTTCACCTTTGCTGTCGATTAGATCCTTTTCCCCATTATCTGGGTACCGAATTAATGCACTCAGTTATGTTCTTACTATTTAGTCACTGGTAATTGGCTGGTGCAAATCATACTTTATAATCCAAAATAGAAATTACACACAATCACAAAT
This sequence comes from Cepaea hortensis, assembly GCA_963921405.1. NCBI lineage: Eukaryota > Metazoa > Mollusca > Gastropoda > Stylommatophora > Helicidae > Cepaea > Cepaea hortensis. The sequence goes on from OY992880.1 coordinate 32,866,945, forward strand.
CCCTCCGCGGGCTAGAATATTCGAGTACTCTGTTGCAGTAGGCTCGGTGTCTTTTTTTTTTTTTTTTGAAATTTGGGGCCTCAGGTTGGTCTAACTTTCCGGAATTTCCACTTAAGCTCTGCAGAAGGTACTTTACCATCTCACCATACATGGTGCCAAGTAGACGTCCATTCAGCTGCTCTGCTTTTAATATCAGAATCCCAAGTAGTTCCACAAAGATTTTACACCCACCAAGTCACGAGTCTATAACCCATGGCATTTAGGTTGACATTGGACCAGCAAAGAGTTAGTCGTTGTTATCTAGTCCAGTGTAGAACTTTATATGACTGAGAGGCATCTCATGGTAGTATCTGTGACTAGGGCCACAATTGATCTATACCTACATATTTCCACAGATGAATAAATTCAGCACAGTAACAGGTTTGCAAACAATTGGATGATTCCTCTTGTTGCTGATGTAGAGACATTTAGCTGCTTTCATATGGTCTTTTATCTGATGGGGTTCAGGGTTTGGAACCTTGAGGTAATCTGGTTTCGTAGTTATGTTTCAGATGATATTAAGTTTGTACCTTGGTTGTGTTGGCTTATGTGGTTCAGGTCTTCTCCCCATTTGTTTGAGTGGGTGTTCATAGCTAGAACTTGGTGTTGCATGGCTGGAACCTTATGTTTGACTGTTGCAGCTGTGAGATGTTCTTTCGAAGACTTATCCATTGTGGATATTAACTTGGTAATCCAACCAACAGTTGAAGGTTACTCACTGTTGTTAGTTTTAGTAACTTGAAGAAGGATTGTCCCAGTTTCACTGACTTGGTTGAATGATGAGGCCATAGGTGATACTTCTCAGAAGTAACGCAAACGATACACTGCTGTCAGTACTCTGATGATCTTCATCTTTGTAGATTATTAGATCTTGAAGTCCATCCTGGATATTCCTACTAAAATAGGACTTAATCACTCACCCAGTCAGTTGTCTTCTAATTTATCTGTTGCTCGCTATGGAGCTATTGAGCGCAGCAGTCCATGGGTATTTCTAGATGCAGACTATGGTTAGGACATTCACTTTGTGGCTGTTGGCCCAGGATCCAGGTTTAGTGATATAGTCCCACCACATTCAACCACCACCTGCTTCTCTTCTATAGAAAAGGGATGACAAGAATACAACACTAGCATTAACCTACTGTGATGTGTTAACTTTCACAAGACAATTACAAACAAAAATACAAAACAAGGGGAGAAGGGGAAAGGAGTGGGTGTCCATGTTCCACTGTCCCTCATTGCTGAGTAGAGCCATTCTGACTCTTAATAGTGAGTAAGGTATTTTCTCACTTTATTTTATTCTGTTGTTACTGGGACTATTAGAGGAGTGAAGTCATTCTGTCCATCCAACATGTTGATATTGTCTCTCTCATTCTTGAAGAGAATAGCCTATACAGGATCTCTGTGGTTTCTAATGCCGCGTCTTCCCAAGGCTATTCAACATTGGCTTTTTAAGTACTGTCGTGCACATGGATTCTTACATCAACATCCTCTAATCCCAAGGTGCAACATTAAAATGTATATTCCCACAGGAAAAAGTAACAATCAGAACAGAGAAAATTCTCATACCAGAAAAAAAAACATACATGTCCATTTTTCTGATATCAAGTACATGATAATCCTACATAATAATTAATCATAATGCTGATGCAGGGAGCCTTTGTTTTTGGGTTTTCTCAGGGGTTAATCCATAACTAAAACATACATTGTTTTCCCCCACTGCGTACAGCAGATGAGGATAGTAATCGCTGTGATATATTTTGTCAAGGACTGCTATTATTCAAGCAATTTATTCACATCAATCTTCGCTTCTGTTCCTACTACAGTGAGGCGATGGGGATTGAATCCTATCCGAACATGCATTTACATCACGCGTTTACTTTAATTGTTCATGAATTTATATTCTCAAACCTGGCATTCTCCTAACACTATTTTATGAAATGATTATATGTTCTTCACTACTATGGAGTGGTTATTAATCTGTTAACAAAAGGATGGTACTAAAATTTAACACTATAGTTCCAAGTTACAGATTATGATGTGGCGAAGTATTTTATCCCCTGACTAAGAGTCAGGAATACGCGTAATCATTTGTATGTTCCCGCATGGATAAAACACCTTTCTATAGTACATAGATTATTTGCAGATTTCTAAGCATAAATAGTGAGATATTGTTCACAGTGCCTAGAAGTTTTAACATAGGAATATGAAATTGACAGACACTAGTTCTTTACTATGAAGTATGAATCAGGGGTCTGCTCCTACATAGAGAAAATCTCTAGAATGTGTTTCAGACATGAGAGTTGATACTTTATGTGTACTACAGTACACATAATATTCATAGGTTATAAACACTATTAGTTAGATATAAGTTCATAATGCCTATAAAAGATATTAACATAGGGATTTGAATTGGTAAGACATAGGAAAAATTACAGCGTGGCGCCCACATGTGTTTCCTTAGTAAACATCATCCAGCCTGGTTTAAGAGAATTGTAACTAATTCTTAATTAAACATACTGGTCTATGTAATACATAAATATATCTTAATAATGTAGATATCACATACCAATTGGCTTGCAGAGAATGATGATTTTAAAAGGCAAAATACTTTTCCCTACACGGGAAAAGAAACCCCACCCGGGGAACACACGTCTGTTTCCTTTGATTGTCTGCACTCTAAATGGCTACTTTAGTCCTTTGTTTTCCCATCTGTCCCGGTCTTGCCAGGTACGTGAAAAAATTAAAGCCAAATAGATTAAGCTGCCACGGTCAGTCTATCGCTGTTTTATTTTCTCCTACATTAAGTAAGTTACTTAAACAGTAATTGAAAGGGTTTGTTTATTTTTAAGGGAGTCAATGCTTAGGAAAGGGTAGGGACGTTTTTATTATATTACAATCATTACCCTTCAAAATAAATTTGGGAAGGTTTTAGAGAAGATAGTCGCTGTTAAGCTGCAGGATTTTTTGGAAGGGTGGAAGCTTCCTCCAAGAGGCATGGGGAGCTACAGGCCAGGAAAAGATACCTGGTCAAATGCAGCCACTTTTGCCTTTGACGTTTATGAGGGGTTCCAGAGTAGACAGGAAACGATGGATGGCGGCAGCACTTGATCTCGAGGATGCGTACAATAGAGTTCGATATGATATTTTGATGACCGCACTGATGGAGAAGGGGGTTAATCCCTGGTTGGTGAGCTGGATAACAGCCGTCCTGCATTCTCGTCGGGTTGCTCTCCGTCTGGGTGCATGGACCTCAGATCCACATATTTTAACCCCGGGAATGCCACAGGGATCTGTAGTCTCACCGGTGCTCTTTAACGTGTATACGAGCAAGGTTGCAAACCTATAAGCACTAGGGGTTGGAAGGATACTAACATTTGCAGATGATATTCTTGCATATAGGCAGGGGAGAGATAGGGAGCAAACAGCCCAGGAGCTACAGGTGACAGTAGACAAAGTGATTGACTGGTGCACTGAAATGAATGCTGTCATCCACCCGGAAAAGGCGGCTGTTTTGTGGTGCTCTCTGGACAACATGATTGTGAGAGATGATGCCCCAAGCCTCACGATAGATGGCAGAAGCGTCAACAGAGAGAGCAAACTGAAGTATCTGGGAATCACATTTTACAGGAATCTGTCCTTCAAGGACCATGTGGAGACGGTTGTGACAAGATCTCAATACACTTAAAACTATGGCTGCGATGGACACAGAGCAGAGACTGCTCTTCACACTATATCAGCACTTGATCCTCTCAGTAACTGATTATGGACTAGGACTGCTCACTGTCTCAAAGAGTCAGCTGGTGAAATTAGAGCGCATACTGAACGAAGCAATGCGGGTCATTCTGGGATGCACCAGAGACACCCCAATAGTGTGTATGCATTACATCCTTGGTCTACCGACTGTTGCTGGTAGACACAAGGTGATGCAGGCGAAGGCATACCTCAGAGTAGCTGCAGTCACAGATCACCCGTTGCATGAGGCGCTGGACGAAGTTAAGGGTCAGAGACTGATAAGAGGGAAATCATGGATGGCTCAAGCGGAGGATACGATCAGACAGGTGTGCCCCTTTGAGAACATCAAGCGAGGAGAGGAGTGTGTGGGGCAGAGTGCCAGCGGAGTAAGCAGACTTGTGCAGAGTTATAATCATATTGAGCCGGGAGTGAAGGGAGTGGCCAGCAGGGGCCACAGAAGTGGAAATCCAGCAACTAATTCAGGATAATGCTCGCCCGGGTGATGTGATTATCTACATGGATGGTTCGGTGTTGAGAGGTAGGAGAAATGCCTGGGGGTTCTTAGCAAATGCAAATGGTCGACGTTTGGTGCAGGAGAGCCTGGTGTATGATGAAACAGCATCTAGCTTAAGAATGGAAGTGAAGGCAGTCAGTGCAGCTTTCCGCCGGATGGAGAACACGATACATACACACATTGTGATTGTAACTGACTCAGAAAGCATGCTGAGAAGGGTGAGAACAGGCAAGCTTCGTGCAGAGTGGCTTGCTTCGCTTCGGAGGTCACGGGTAGCAAGCATCACCTGGATCTTTTCCCCTGGGCATGCCGGTGTGCTGGGGAATGAATAGGCGGACAGATTGGCTGGCTCGGCAGAACTTGGTGGAGTATTGATGCATGGCAAGGCAGACGTGGTTGCGGCCTTGTGGGAGCACGTGTACACCTCGGAGGAGCAAATCGATCACCATAGTCTTTTAAGAATGAGGCAGCGAGGTGTAACGAGGGGATCTGGCCCTCGCTCTACGCTCAGAGGAAAGGCGAGACGGTCATATAATCAGATTGCTACTGGAACTATTAGTGTTGGAACTCTTCGCTGGTTGCTGAGGATGGGGGCGCAGCTCTTATGGGAATGCCCCGAATGCTGTGATGTCGGTTCCTAAATCAGTCAATCAATCAATCCAGGGGATCCCTCATATCCCTCGACTGAGAGCCTTCGAACAAGTGTCTGGACCAAACATATAGCATGCTCAGTATCTCACCTCCATTTTGCAGTGGGTGAGTATCGGTCCGGCTCTCACATCCCAGGGTTAGTCTCCGTGGCGAAGTGATCAAGCCGTCTGTCTCGGGCTCTGAAGGTTGTGGGTTCGAATCCGGGCCGCGTCCTTCGGTTCACGAGTGCATTTATTTTGGAGACTCGTGTGGGTCATCGCTAGAGCTAGGGAGTTCGTGCTTTGTGCGACACTTTCCACGCTGCGGAAAGAGACTGAGCCATATGGGATAACAACCCGGTGCAATGAAGTCGACCCTGTCGACTTTTAAGGCTTGGAGGCTTTCAGCCATATCCCTCAGCACAGAGCCTTGAGTATGTGCCTGGACCAAGAATTAGGGGCATCGTGCACCCGAGGAGCGGCTGGCCAAGTGGTTAGAATGCTGGACTCTCCTTCGGGAGACCCGGGTTCGAATCCTCGGTAAGGTGTTGGGTATTTTTCTGTCCGGGGCAAAAAGAAAACTCTAACCTGCACAGTCCGCGGCGACTGCACTAGCTATGCGGCTTTAATTCCACAGGCTCAAGACCCCCCTGTCCTACACCGTAAGGTACTATAGGCAGTAAATGACAGTTTTTTTTTTTTTTTTAATGACAGAGCACCTGATTCGGACTTTGACTGCCTATCCTCAGGCTACCTGCAAGGCAGCAAGTTGTGTCTCTCTTGTCTCGTCCCTATCCCAAGACCTGTCCGACATGTAGTTGTGCTCCCGTCGTAGGCATATCTCTTGGGGTAATTGGGACATGCAAACCCCTCTACCACGACCAGGTGGAGACACGTCAGAGGGGTTCTTACCCCTTCGGCCATGTGGACCTGAACGGGAAAGTTTGATATATTCAGGCTGATGAAAATAAATGCACATAGTCTACAAAAACAACAAAATATAATAAGCTAGCAGAATTTCTGCAGTGTAAAGTAAATACTGACACCGCACAAACTTGAAATCATCCATTGACATATTCATCTTATCTCATCTCATCTTGTTCCTCTTGTAACTTGTGGAGTCGAGGTGAAACTTAAACAGTGGGAGAGTGCCCGTTTATGGGCTTCATATATAGAGATTCCAATAGATGAATGTACTTCATATGTTAATAATGCAGCATATGCTAAATTAAATTTCATAATACAGTGCATACCTCTTAAGGCGATCTCGGCGAATTTCTGTTATGAAGAACAATTTGTTAATCCCCTTCTTTGTCTCTTGTCTCTTATATAAGGAATTTCTGATGAGAAGAAATAGTTCTTGTGTTCCAGTGAGAACTTCTTATCAGGTCTGCACTGCTTAAGGTTTTTTTTTTTTAAAGTTGAGCTGTGTTTGGCTTTTAATAGTGTAGCATTCAGGTTGTGATCTCTGGAAACTGAGTGAGGTTGGCAGGTATGCCATAGGGGATTAAACTATCAGACCAGTCAGTTGGTAATCGAACTCATATACCAATTTACCATAATTCAGCCAAGTCTCCCAGTATAAAGAGACAGTAAAGATATATTATTTATATTCAATATGGATAATAAGTTAAGTTTTAGAAGAAAAGTTTCAGCTGAAACATGTTAATTCAAAATATCCTTTTAAATCTGGCTTTTTGTTTGTTTGTTTAGGAGCCACATCCAAATGAAGTCAGCCTTGACCTGCCAGCAGACGTTGTGTTCAACACAAAGGAGAAAGAAATGTAGTCATGATCAATAGATCAGGCACTTGCTATTTCATACAATATGCAGAAGGTGCCTAATCTTTAAGGGGGAATATTATTTACTTATGTTTCTTGTGCTGCCTTACAATAATGTTCAATTCAAGGTGCAAACTATTTAACTTATTAGTAGTGTAAGCTACACCATACGGCAAACAGAACAGGAGACTTCTTCTTATCGCCATTCTATGAATGTTTTGGTATCTTCTTTACACTCTCATGGGGTGGACCCACTGAGTCATAACTCCCAGCTGTCTTTCTCACCCACAAAAATGTGTTAGACTGTGAGAGCCTGACTTAGGATGCACACTGAAGACAGAGCTACAGTACTGCATCACTTTGTTCTAGTGTGGTGTCATGATTTAAGCCACAGGTCATTGCATTGCATATAAAGGAATATCCTAAACGTTGCCTTAGGTACCTCCAGATTCTGTACAGGCTTTATGGAACACCATGCAATACTTCTGGCGTACAACCTCACCATAGACCACAGATAAATAGCCAGTATAGGCCTAAACTGGGCTGGCCGGGTATCTCAGATTTGATAGTCACTAGAGATGCAGTGCTCAATAACTAAGAAATAGAAAAGCTTCTGGCACTGAGCCTACTCAATGTATGTTTGAGAGTGTGCGTCTCTCTATATAGGGGACAAGTTGTATTGTCAAACTTTTCAAGTTAGCAGTTGGTGGTAGAAAATGTTAAACTATCTGACAAAGAAACTTAGTTCTAAGAGTGCTTTATGTCAATCCTGGTCACGAACCCTTATGAGGCTCCATCCCATGCCACCCACTTGGAACTTTTGCACTAACTTGTCATCTTCCACTTGGTCTTCTTGAACCATATCTCTGTGTTCCCTTGTCGACACATTGAACGACCGGTGGACATTCCAATGTCTAAAACTCTGCTGAAACTTTCAAGCTTATGAAACTGAATTCTGAAACATCATATGTTTAGACAGTATTTATGTAATGCTTATCGTATATGTCTCTGGAAGTCTCCGTGGCTAAGTGGTCAAGCCGTCTGTCTCGCACTTCAAAGGTTGTGGGTTCAATTCCGGGCTACGTCTTTCGGTTCTCAAGTGTATTTTTCTCTGAGACTAGTGGGGTCGTTGCCGGAGCTACAGAGTTCGTGCTTAGTACGATGCTTTCGGCAGGCCGTCCTGTCAAAAGAGACCATGCCATATGGGATAAAACCCGGGGCAATGAAGTCGATCCTCTCGGCTTTTAAGACAGTTTTTAAAAATTGTATATGTACAGTTTACAACCCACATATGCAGTGCTTGTATATATACAATTATTAACTGCTCGTATTGTCATCTTGCTAGTTTTTCACTGTGAACTGTCCCTTCCTACTGATTGACCAAATGTAACATCTGTTGAATTTTTAGACATTTCCAGTCACAGTCTACAGCTCTGTTGCTCATTATCTGATGCGTTACATTCTTTTAAAATATTCATAAGTAACCTTATTACATGTGTGTATGTTAATTTTTATTATTATCATTTAGATTTGCATGCAGAGACTTAATCCATCAATGAATTTTAACTCATTCTAAACCAAACAACTCATAATATATATTTATTTAAGGTTCAATTAAGTCATATACCATTCTTTATGACAACAACAAAGTGGTAACGGATCTTTGGAATTAAATGGAAAATGCAACACAACAAAAGACCTACGTTTGGGGGTTGATCAGCGGGAAGTGAGCAGAGGGTTTGGATGACACTCAACTCATAAAGGAAAATGCAGACGGATGTTCAGTCAGGCTGTCATTGGTACCATCGGCGTTGGAACTCTGTTGGCTACTGAAGAAAGGGGTAGTAAACATGTGGGGATGTCCTGAATGCAAGGATGATTCTTTAGCATGTTGCATTTGTATAGAGCCTATTTGGTGATTTCTTTCGGTATATAATTTGTTAATGAAGCTAGAGTATTATGTGATTCATTGCAGAATGATATATACTTCACATGTGACCTTCCATTTGGACAGAAGGACGATATGTCGTCATACCAGGGCCGTTGTGTTACTTGTTTCACGGTATCTTCCGCAATCTAATAATCAGTGAATGGAAATTTACATTATAATCTTGTTAATTTGATTGCACACCATGTTTGGTTAAAGCTAAATTTTCTTGTGTGCAGTGGATCAGTTAACATGGTCCCTAAAGTGGTATATGGAGCAGTAGTGACAATGGATCAAGTTCAAACGCCAGCAGTAGCAGAATTATTGTTTTCTACCATTACAGTTCTGAGGTCAACCCAGGTTAATCAAATGGGTACTAGACAATTATCTGCCTATAAGACTAGCAAAACATTAACACTAATCTACGATGCAAGTCGAAAAAGGCGACCAAGTGGAGTGTATGTGAAAGTGCATCCTGTGCTGCAAAATCCAACCAAGCATGAAGTCTACAGAGGGCATGAGGTGTTTGAGGACATGTTCTCCATTAGGAGATACACAAGACAGAATAAGTATAAAGCAATATTCAGTGACCTGTCTGGGGAGGATCCTGCCACGCTAACTTATCTTGGCTCCGAAGAACGACTGTAATGAGTCTCCAACACTGTTCTGCAACTTCATGGTGTACTCGTATAAGTTTCCAGTTCATCTCTTGATGTCTGTAAAGTCGTCTTCCACTTTCATGATTCCTCTCAAGCACACCCTTTAACAAGAAGTTGTTTATTTTTATGTTTTAAGCACCTTTCAGTCATGTTTTCTTTAATCCCTGTCTCATAAGTCATGTCCCAGATTATGTGGAAACCAAACGTTTCATAACCCAGCTACAGTACCTACCACACAACTGCGTGTAACTTTAATAATGGTTGCTCTGCATCTCCTTGTGTTGGAGGTTACATAGACTTTTAACGTGTGGCTGTGAACCCTGCACACTTAGTAAACAAGCAAAGAAGTTCATAGAAGGTTCAGAGATGTGATTCTACAGACGAATTCTGAATGCTTCTTGGACGGCAAAAATAAGTAATATATGGTTGAAAAAGGGTCAGGCATGACAACCTATCACAAACACCAGAATGTGGCTGTGGTCATTTTTGGCCACGTTTTGAGCAGAGAACTAGAACATATTGTGACATGTATTGTGACAAGACAGCGAGAGACAATTTTGTCATTGCACAGAAAAGTGTTAACTGCATGAATTGATACATGCTGTTAGATATGGAAAGATGTGGGAAGCATAATCACCCACGCCAGACAGCAAGGCAGTGACTTTAGTGACAGATCATGGTAAATACCACAGAGAAATCTACTCAGCATAAGAAATCTACTCTCATCATCATCATCATCAAGTGCCCTGCCAGCTGGCGTAGGCGTTCATGGCTATCCACAGATCTCGGTCTTTTTGTTTTCTGGATCAACTCTGCTGCTGATATTCCTCCGTGCCACCGTCTCAATCCATCCAGCATCATTTCTCTTGGTCTACCTCTGCCTCTCTTCCCCTCTATCTTTCCAGTTGTCACTATGTTCTCCAATGCCTCTCTTCTCATTACATGACCAAAGAAAGCTGTTTGTCTCTGTCTTACTGTTGTATATAATGTTCTAGTTTCATTAGCCTGTTTCAGGCAGTCGTCGTTAGTTACTCTGGCAGTCCAAGGAATTCTCAACATTCGTCTCAGGAACCACATCTCTGTTGCTTCTGATTTCTTCTTAATTTGTTCATTTACATTCCAAGATTAACTGCCATACAGCAAAACTGGTTCTACATAGCATTTCAGCACTCTCTTTCTTACACTCAGTGATAGTGATCTATTGCACAAGATACTCTTCATTTTCTGAAATGCAACCTTTGCCCGACCTATTCTGCTCTTAATCTCTGTTGTACATCTTCCATCTGATGTTATAAATGTCCATAGGTATCTAAATTTATCCACTTGGTTAAGGATTTTTCCTTCTATTTCTATGTCACATTTTGGTGTCACCATTTTCTTTCATATCACCATTGTTACTGTTTTCGTGATATTCAAGGAGAGTCCTTTCCTTGCACTCTCTGTTACTACAGTGTCCAACAATTGTTGTAGGTCTGTTGATTTATCTGCCACCAATACTGTGTCATCTGCATAGCGTATATTATTTATATTATAACCTCCAACTAGTATTCCTGGCATCTCTTTGATCTCTCTCATTATTACTTCGCTATATAGGGAGAAGAGATCTGGTGACAAGACACATCCCTGTCGTACTCCTAGCTTTATATGTTCGTAACTATCCTCTTTATTTCCAATTTTAATTGCTGCTACTTGGTTCCAGTAAATATTCTTTATTATTCTTAAATCTTTCCCATCAATGTTGACATCTTCCAACATTTTAATCAGCTCGTCATGTTTTACTTTATCAAATGCCTTATTATAATCTATGAAGCATAAATATATGTCTTTCTGTTTCTCTATTGACCTTTCCATTAGTGTCCGTAATGTATATATTGCATTGTTTGTGCCCTTTCCCTCCACAAATCTATACTGTTCTTCACTAATTTCCATTTTTATTTTCTTTCTGGTTATTCTCATTATGATTCTGAGCAGAAGCTTAGTGATATGGTTTATGAGGTTAATTGTCCGAAAATCTTCACATTCAATTGCTCCTGGTCTTTTTGGTATAGCTATAAATACAGATTTCACCATATCACTGGGTAGATATCCACTGCTGTAAATATCATTTAACATTTTGGTTAATATATCTACTCCAAATTCTCCCAATACTTCTAATTCTTCTGTTGTGATTTCATCTGGTCCAGCTGTTTTTCCTTTCTTCATATATTTCATAGCTTCAGCGACTTCTTCTTTTAGAATAGGTGGACCTTCTAAGTTACTTTCTTCTGTTAATTCTTCCCTTTCCCCATCATATAATTCTTTTATATACTCATTCCACCTCTTCATTATATCATCTTCCTCCAATAATATCTTTCCTGCTTTTGATTTCAAACACCCTGTATTTATTCTTATTTTTCTTCCCGTGAGCTCACTGATTTGTCTGTGCATATTATTTGTATCTTTAATGGCATTTAATTCAATTTTTTTTTTTGCACTGCTCATTTAACCAACTTTCTTTTGCCTTCCAACATTTATCTTTTATTTCTTTATTTATCTTAGCGTATTCTTGTTTGTCATTTTTACTCTGTTTTCTTTTGTCCATCAGCATTAAGATTTCTTCATTCGTCCATTTTTTCTTATCTATTTGACTTCTCTCCGGTAATATTTCTTTGCTAGTTTGATGAATGGAGTCCCTTAACATTTCCCATTGTTCATTTATACTCTGTATTTTAGCTATTGCATTGTACCTATTTTTCACAGTCACTATGTATTGTTCTTGAATTTCTTTATCTACTTTCAGAACCTCTTTATTAAGTCTCATGTTCCTAACCATTTGTTTTCCTCTCTTTAATCTTACTTTTATTTGTCCACACAGTGGTAGATGATCACTATTACAGTCGGCGCCAGGCATTGTTTTTACATTAATTAGAGCATTTCTAAATCTTTTATTAATTAGTATGTAGTCAATTTGGTTGCGTATTTTCTGATCAGGGCTTTTCCATGTGTATAGTCGTCTTTTATGGTGTTTACACCACGTGTTTCCAATTATCATATCATTGATATTTGCCCATTCTATTAGCTTTTCCCCTCTGTCATTTCTTGTACCTAACCCATAATTGTCCTCTAAAAGTACTGGAGAGTTTTGGTCAGAGACCATAACTTTATGAAGGGAAAATCCCAACTGCACCTCCCCGCGGTAGAGGATGGAAACACACTACGGTGTGGCTAACACAGCTCTGGGGACCGAGTATCCACCGGAATAAGTGGACAACTCTGCAGCTGAGCAGAGCAGGGCACTCACTTGTCCTTACAGTCGGAAATGGCTGTCAAAGGCAGAGGTAAAAGACCACCATGTGGATGTGGAAGGCAAGGGGAAACCACCACATTATCTTCCCAAGACTTCATGGCAAAACATAAATCAAAGTTAGTGAAGGACGTTAATGGCTGTCTTAGGGCATCCTCGTCCGGTAGGGACAGTCATGAGCCACAGGTGACACCAGACCGTCATCCAGCTATTGATGGCAAAATCATAACTAAAATAAATAAATTTAGAGTAGGAACATGGAATGTTAGGACATTAAATGAGCTAGGAAAGTTGACCAATGTTCTAAGAGAGATGGATAGTATGAAAATGAATATACTAGGCATTAGTGAGATGAGATGGAAGGGATCGGGCAAAATTATAGCTGACAATCACACAATAATTTATTCTGGAGGGGATACACATGAAAAAGGTGTAGGAATAATATTAGACGAAAAAACAGACAATTCAATTAATGGATACTGGTGTATTTCAGATAGAGTTATTATGGTAAAAATCAAAGGCAAACCAATAGACATAAATATTATACAAGTATATGCACCAACAGCAAGCAGTAGTGATGAACAAATACAACACTTTTACGACGAAATAGAAATGGCGATGGCTCAAATTGGATCACAAGAAATAAAAATAATACTTGGTGATTTTAATGCAAAAGTAGAAAAGGGAAAAATGGAGGATGTAGTGGGGAATTATGGTTTAGGTACAAGCAATGAAAGAGGGGAAAAGCTAATAGAATGGGGAAATATCAATGAGATGATAATTGGAAACACATGGTTTAAACACCATAAAAGACGACTGTACACATGGATAAGCCCTGATAAGAAAATACGCAACCAAATTGACTACATACTAATTAATAAAAGATTTAGAAATGCTTTAATTAATGTAAAGACAATGCCTGGTGCTGACTGTAATAGTGATCATGTACCACTATGTGGACAAATAAAAGTAAGATTACATAGAGGGAAAAAAATGGTTAAGAACATGAGACTTAATAAAGAGGTTCTGAAAATAGATAAAGAAATGCAAGAACAATACAGAGTGACTGTGAAAAATAGGTACAATGCAATAACTAAAATACAGAGTATAGATGAACAATGGGAAATGTTAAGGGACTCCATTCATCAAACTAGCAAAGAAGTATTACTGGAGAGAGGCAAAATAGCTAAGAAAAAATGGATGAATGAAGATATCTTAAAACTGATGGACAAAAGAAAACTGAGTAAAAATGACAAACAAGAATACGCTAAGATAAATAAAGAAATAAAAGATAAATGTGGGAAGGCTAAAGAAAGTTGGTTAAACGAGCAATGCAAAAAAATTGAATTAAATTCCATTAAAGATACAAAAAAATATGCACAGACAAATCAGTGAGCTTACAGGAAAAAAAATAAGAATAAATACAGGGTGTTTGAAATCAAAAACAGGAAAGATAATATTAGAGGAAGATGCTATAATGAAGAGGTGGAATGAGTATATAAGAGAATTATATGAAGGAGAAAGGGGAGAATTAACAGAAGATAGTAACTTAGAAGGTCCACCTATTCTGAAAGAAGAAGTCGCTGACGCTATGAAACGTATGAAGAAAGAAAAAACAGCTGGGCCAGATGAAATCACAATAGAAGAATTAGAAGTATTGGGAGAATTTGGAGTAGATATATTAACCAAAATGTTGAATGATATTTACAGCAGTGGATATTTACCCAGTGATATGCTGAAATCTTTATTTATAGCTATACCAAAAAGACCAGGAGCAATTGATTGTGAAGATTTTCGTACAATTAACCTTATAAACCATATCACTAAGCTTCTACTCAGAATCATAATGAGAAGAATCAAAAAGAAAATAAAAATGGAAATTAGTGAAGAACAGTATAGATTTGTGGAAGGAAAGGGCACAAACAATGCAATTTATACATTACGGACACTAATAGAAAGGTCAATAGAGAAACAGAGAGACATATATTTGTACTTCATAGATTATACTAAGGCATTTGATAAAGTAAAACATGATGAACTGATTAAAATGTTGGAAGATATCAACATTGATGGAAAAGATTTAAGAATAATAAAGAATGTTTACTGGAACCAAGTAGCAGCAATTAAAATGGGAAATAAAGAGGGTAGTTACGAACAGATAAAGCTAGGAGTACGACAAGGGTGTGTCTTGTCACCAGATCTTTTCTCCCTGTATAGCGAAGTAATAATGAGAGAGATCAAAGAGATGCCAGGAATACTAGTTGGAGGTTATAATATAAATAATATACGCTATGCAGATGACACGGTATTGGTGGCGGATAATTCAACAGACCTACAACAATTATTAGACGTAGTAACAGAGAGTGCAAGGAAAGGACTCTCCTTGAATATCAAGAAAACAGTAACAATGGTAATATCAAAGAAAATGGTGACACCAAAATGTGACATAGAAATAGAAGGGAAAATCCTTAACCAAGTTGATAATTTTAGATACCTAGGGGCATTTATAACATCAGATGGAAGATGTACAACAGAGATTAGGAGCAGAATAGGGCAGGCAAAAGCCGCTTTTCAGAAAATGAAGAGTATCTTATGCAAAAAGTCACTATCACTGAATGTAAGAAAGAGAGTGCTGAAATGCTATGTAGAACCAGTTTTGCTGTATGGCAGTGAATCTTGGAACGTAAATGAACAAATTAAGAAGAAATTAGAAGCAACAGAGATGTGGTTCCTGAGACGCATGTTGCGAATTCCTTGGACTGCCAGAGTAACTAACGACGACTGCCTGAAACAGGCTAATGAAACTAGAACATTATATACAACAATAAGACAGAGACAAACATCTTTCTTCGGTCACGTGATGAGAAGAGAGGCATTGGAGAACATCGTAACAACTGGAAAGATCGAGGGGAAGAAAGGCAGAGGTAGACCAAGAGAAGTGATGCTGGATGGATTGAGACGGTGGCATGGAGGAATATCAGCACCAGAGTTGATCCAGAAAACCAAAGACCGAGATCTATGGAGAGCCATGAACGCCTACGCCAGCCGGCACGGCACTTGATGATGATGATGAACCCATAATTCCCCACTACATCCTCCATTTTCCCCTTTCCTACTTTTGCATTAAAATCTCCAAGTATTATTTTTATTTCCTGTGATCCAATTTGAGCCATCGCCATTTCTATTTCATCGTAAACGTTTTGTATTTCTTCATCACTACTGCTCGTTGTTGGTGCATATACTTGTATAATATTTATATCTATTGGTTTGCTTTGATTTTGACCAAAATAACTCTACCTGAAATACACCAGTATCCATTAAGTGACTTGGCTGTTTCTATTCAAGTATTATTCCTACACCTTTTTCATGTGTATCCCCTCCAGAATAAATTATTGTGTGGTTGTCAGCTATAATTTTGCCCGATCCCTTCCATCTCATCTCACTAACGCCTAGTATATTCATATTCATGCTATCCATTTCTCTTAGAACATTGTTTAACTTTCCTAGCTCATTTAATGTCCTAACATTCCATGTTCCTACTCTAAATTTATTTAGTTTAGTTATAGTTTTAGTTTTTTAAAGCACAATCTCAATACGGTAGTCAAGGTGCCATTATATAAATAGATAAGTGGGAATGACAGAACACCGGGGAGAAAAGGTGTGTATATGTGTGTGTGTGTGTGTGTGTGCGCGCGCGCGCGCGTGTGTGGGAGAGAGAGAGTGTGTGTGTATGAGAGATTGGATTGGAGAGAAATTATTTTTCACAATTATTTGTAATGTTAAATGTTGGACCAGGGGGTGTATGGGGAAGATTAGAAACAATATGAGGGCTCCCTAACCTTCGTTATCGTTCACGAAATATGCAAGTTGTGACATAACGCGACCATGGTCGGAACTATAGAAATATGTAGCGGTTTATCGGCATCACTGTTTTGACGTAATTAAAGTCAAAATGATTGAATTCATCGTAGCGGGTTTTATTCCATACGGCTGTCTCTTTCTATATATATATATATATATATATATATATATATATATATATATATGTGTGTGTGTGTGTGTGTGTGTGTTTACGCGCGCGCGTGTGTGTGTGTGTGCGCGCGCGTATGTGTGTGTGTGATGTTTTGTAATTGTACAGATGGTTTCACTGCTATTTTCATGAAATTGTTATTTCAGCTATTGCATGCTGTCTTTATTCATCGTCATCAGAAGTGCCATTTTGGCAATCAATGGCAATCGGCTGTAGTAAGTCCGAACACCCTCTCCGCTACATGTTTTTTTAATATGAAAGTGCCTTATGTTGTTTTCCCTTTAAGTGCTATTATTAAGTATTATACTATAACACTTTTTGTAATAAATTTGCCACACACAAAAAACGGGAATGAAATTAAAAAGCAAACACTTGTTAGACAATGCTTTGTCAAGGAAGCATGTATTTGTTTATGCAAGGGTAAATGTGGCTTGTAAACAAAGCTAAGCTATTAAGTTTGTGCATAAAGGCAGTTAAACATTTGTGTTCGTTGTTCAGAAGTCATGCAATAAACAATTTTCATGAAATCCAAATCAGTGTTCAGTGATAAAAACCGCCGTGGAGCAAGCACGACAGGGGGATTCTACTAGTCAGTCTCCCTTCCCAGTATTTTTCGGCCCTTTACCTTCTTATACTGGAGGAGTGCCTGCTCGGGTCATGACTCCGGGTGGCTTTCCCATACCGTGCGGTCGGTCTTTTGCTTTGTGCCGTGTTCTGTACCCGCAAAATGTCTGCCCCCAAGCCACCCTCGCTCAGGGAGGAGAGCCTTGGTCACTAGATGTTTCATGCCCTCACAAATCCTGGCGCCTGTGGCCATGGGAAGCCAGCTTCTTCCCTGGCCATTGCTTCTGTCGCCTCCGCGTCGATGTTCGTCTTCACACACTGTCACAATAAATTATCATGGAGGTTTTCTTTTCTTTTTTTTCAAAATGTTAAAAAAATATAGCCCTTGCAAGATGGAAAACTGACACACAGAAAAAGGGTGTCAATTGTAATGAGAAAGTTTTGAAGTATTATTTAGAACCAAAACTATATATGGTAGTTAAACGTCGGTAATATCATCATCATCATATGTGTAACGGGATCGTCGTGGTTTCCCATCCGACGGATCACTGTTATTGTGTGTACTGACCCCTAGGGCTAGACAGGTAGATACACTTGCTCCTTCCACCTGTACAGACAACCTTACAAGTAATATAAGTTATTTCCGTCTAAGGACCCCCAATAGATTCCAGATTCTCGCTATCCTATTCCCCTATACCTAAGGACCTTGAACCCTAGGCTCATCCAAGACATCACACATACATTTCAGTAAAGACATGTTAACCAAACAAGAAGTTTATTGTACACTAGCGTCGAAGCAGGATGATGAAGACACTGATAGAAAGGATATCAATGTACATATTAGATGTCATAGAAGAGTAGAGTAAGAGTTTGAGATGATCCCTTAATCATCATCAGGCACTGGAAAATCTGTTGTGTGTATCCGTCTAGTCGTTCTCGGAGACTCACCGGACTCTCTCCAGGCAATGTTGTCTGAACACTTGTGGTCTCTCCCGGCCGCGAACAAGTACCCGGTGATCCAAAATGGGATTAGCCAAATAGACACTTTGACTTGACCGGAATCTCACCACAGATGATCTTATAAATGTCATTTAATGGTATCAGCACTATGACTTCTATTCTCAGCAGTCTAGCTGCGGCGACCCCTGACCTGAGGTGTCCCCTGTTGATCATCACCAAGTGAAGTATGCATCCTTGCACCTACAAGATTAATGTTTGTTCAAATGCTGTTGGAACCTTGGCTGGGTTTCTAGAACTTCAAATAAATGCATTGTCTCTAACCTAGCAATGTCAGAAAAACTCCGTACTTGGGTTGAAGAAGTTTCACACCAATCATATTGTAATGTAGCAGATCAATGTCCTAAAACTATTGACTGGAGTACCAAAACAAGTATTATAATGTAAATATCTGTTCACTGAGCATTGATGACCCTAGTATGGCGATATAGCGTCCTTTTGTTCAAATGGAAGGTCACGTTTGGGGATATATTATCTTTTGGCACTGAATCAGTTAATAAAGTTATCACTCAGTGGAATAGCGAGAGAGACGGGAAGGGGGAGAGAGATGGGGAGAGGGAAGCGAGAGAGATAGGGGAGGGGGAGAGAACGAACGAACGAACGAACCCAATCCTCGGTGACAAAGATAGAAATGTGCTGATTCATTTGCCCCTACGACGGTGGCAGTGTGGTTCGCTTACCGCTTAACTGGATAGAATATTCCTTGCAATTATAGGCTGCCTTTGTGGTGGATTGAACTTTTGTCCTTGACTGGTAATATTACGCATTCCCCATTGACTAAGACATTTCCTGGTGCTTATTTCAGTCTGTTTGCACGTTACACGTGAACCAGTTTTACATACACGGCTTCGAATTCGGGGGGGGGGGGGGAAGAGACTATAAAATATAGAGAAAAGCTTTGGAGATGTGGTTTTACAGTCTATAGAAGAATGGGGACAATTCATGAGACAGCCAAAATGAGCAATCTAGACACTTTGAGGGAGACTAAGTCGCAAAGACAACTTATCACAAACATCAGCAGGGGGAGGGGGCAGACATAATGTTTTGGCCACATTATTAGACGACAAACACTGGAACATGTGAAAACAGGATAGATGTTTGGAAAGAGGGAGATAGAGGAAGACAGCGAGAGAAAAATTCGCGAGTCTTGTGTCTTGGCAAGGAAGGGAATCAACACATGAATTGGTCCATGCCGTTGGTGATGGTAATATGTGTAGAAGCACGATTGCGCCTGCCAGCCGGCAAGGTATTTCATTGTGATAATTTGGCTGGTAGCCCAGGTTAGTTTGTATAATACGGAAGAAGATCCATGACTACTGGGCAGACAAGAAACCTTCTAAGTAACTATGCAATGAATTACCTGGAGATTGTTACCATTCACGCTTTGTTGATGTGTGCCCTACTGGGTAGGGCTTAGAATACAATATCTTTAGACCCATTATATTGCTAATCTCCACGGAAATCTTTAGTAACATTTTTATTTTTTCTGTGTTCAACGCATTCTGTCGTTTTTGGAAATTTAATCAATGTTTCTATTTTTGGGTTCCCCCGTAGTGGGGAGCTATATTGTACGAAGTGACTTTGCTGAGAAACATATTTTGCCGTTTTGGATAACGTTTATCTATTGCCTTTATACGTTGTGAAGAGAAACCAGAGCAAACCTAATTTCTGTTTAGACAAACGCGGCCTAGCAGATAAAGAAATAAATAATTTACTAAACAATATATATTGCACAACAATTTAGTGTCTGCAATTTCAAATAATAATCAGAAGTGTGTAAATCTTATATAATGGTAACATTTGCTTGATACCATCCAAAATATAAATACAATTGTTACTGGAATAAACATATACTTGTTTTGCAAAATAGCTACCGGTACAAATATAGCGAAATTTATAATTGTTCCCCTTGATTGCTAAATCAGAAAGAAATATGATTTCAACCTAGATGGAATTATTTCCCTTGTATTAAAGCATTAAAAACATAGTTGCATATGCCTTACAGGGCGTCGCATCAACACCAATATTTTTTGCTGTTGTGATCACTTGGCAACTTTACGTTCAGTAGTTTTCCATTGCTTTCTGAACGACCGGCATCCATCATCATCATCAAGTGCCGTGCCGGCTGGCGTAGGCGTTCATGGCTCTCCATAGATCTCGGTCTTTGGTTTTCTGGATCAACTCTGCTGCTGATATTCCTCCATGCCACCGTCTCAATCCATCCAGCATCACTTCTCTTGGTCTACCTCTGCCTCTCTTCCCCTCGATCTTTCCAGTTGTTACGATGTTCTCCAATGCCTCTCTTCTCATCACGTGACCGAAGAAAGATGTTTGTCTCTGTCTTATTGTTGTATATAATGTTCTAGTTTCATTAGCCTGTTTCAGGCAGTCGTCGTTAGTTACTCTGGCAGTCCAAGGAATTCGCAACATTCGTCTCAGGAACCACATCTCTGTTGCTTCTAATTTCTTCTTAATTTGTTCATTTACGTTCCAAGATTCACTGCCATACAGCAAAACTGGTTCTACATAGCATTTCAGCACTCTCTTTCTTACATTCAGTGATAGTGACTTTTTGCATAAGATACTCTTCATTTTCTGAAAAGCGGCTTTTGCCTGCCCTATTCTGCTCCTAATCTCTGTTGTACATCTTCCATCTGATGTTATAAATGCCCCTAGGTATCTAAAATTATCAACTTGGTTAAGGATTTTCCCTTCTATTTCTATGTCACATTTTGGTGTCACCATTTTCTTTGATATTACCATTGTTACTGTTGTCTTGATATTCAAGGAGAGTCCTTTCCTTGCACTCTCTGTTACTACGTCTAATAATTGTTGTAGGTCTGTTGAATTATCCGCCACCAATATTGTGTCATCTGCATAGCGTATATTATTTATATTATAACCTCCAACTAGTATTCCTGGCATCTCTTTGATCTCTCTCATTATTACTTCGCTATACAGGGAGAAAAGATCTGGTGACAAGACACACCCTTGTCGTACTCCTAGCTTTATCTGTTCGTAACTACCCTCTTTATTTCCCATTTTAATTGCTGCTACTTGGTTCCAGTAAACATTCTTTATTATTCTTAAATCTTTTCCATCAATGTTGATATCTTCCAACATTTTAATCAGTTCATCATGTTTTACTTTATCAAATGCCTTAGTATAATCTATGAAGCACAAATATATGTCTCTCTGTTTCTCTATTGACCTTTCTATTAGTGTCCGTAATGTATAAATTGCATTGTTTGTGCCCTTTCCTTCCACAAATCTATACTGTTCTTCACTAATTTCCATTTTTATTTTCTTTTTGGTTCTTCTCATTATGATTTTGAGTAGAAGCTTAGTGATATGGTTTATAAGGTTAATTGTACGAAAATCTTCACAATCAATTGCTCCTGGTCTTTTTGGTATAGCTATAAATACAGATTTCAGTATATCACTGGGTAAATATCCACTGCTGTAAATATCATTCAACATTTTGGTTAATAAATCTACTCCAAATTCTCCCAATACTTCTAATTCTTCTATTGTGATTTCATCTGGCCCAGCTGTTTTTCCTTTCTTCATACGTTTCATAGTGTCAGCGACTTCTTCTTTCAGAATAGGTGGACCTTCTAAGTTACTATCTTCTGTTAATTCTTCCCTTTCTTCTACATATAATTCTCTTATATACTCATTCCACCTCTTCATTGTAGCATCTTCCTCTAATATTATCTTTCCTGTTTTTGATTTCAAACACCCCGTATTTATTCTCATTTTTCTTCCTGTAAGCTCACTGATTTGTCTGTGCATATTTTTTGTATCTTTAATGGAATTTAATTCAATTTTTTTGCATTGCTCGTTTAACCAACTTTCTTTAGCCTTCCCACATTTATCTTTTATTTCTTTATTTATCTTAGCGTATTCTTGTTTGTCATTTTTACTCTGTTTTCTTTTGTCCATCATCTTTAAGATATCTTCATTCATCCATTTTTTCTTAGCTATTTTGCCTCTCTCCGGTAATACTTCTTTGCTAGTTTGATGAATGGAGTCCCTTAACATTTCGCATTGTTCATCTAAACTCTGTATTTTAGTTATTGCATTGTACCTATTTTTCACAGTCACTCTGTATTGTTCTTGCATTTCTTTATCTATTTTCAGAACCTCTTTATTAAGTCTCATGTTCTTAACCATTTTTTTTCCCTCTCTTTAATCTTACTTTTATTTGTCCACATAGTGGTACATGATCACTATTAAGTCAGCACCAGGCATTGTCTTTACATTAATTAAAGCATTTCTAAATCTTTTATTAACTAGTATGTAGTCAATTTGGTTGCGTATTTTCTTATCAGGGCTTATCCACGTGTACAGTCGTCTTTTATGGTGTTTCCAATTATCATATCATTGATATTTGCCCATTCTATTAGCTTTTCCCCTCTTTCATTTCTTTTACCTAAACCATAATTCCCCACTACATCCTCCATTTTTCCCTTTCCTATTTTTGCAAATATAAAAAAAAAAAAAAAAAAAAAAAATAGAAGGGAAAATCCTTAACCAAGTTGATAATTTTAGATACCTAGGGGCATTTATAACATCAGATGGAAGATGTACAACAGAGATTAGGAGCAGAATAGGGCAGGCAAAAGCCGCTTTTCAGAAAATGAAGAGTATCTTATGCAATAAGTCACTATCACTGAATGTAAGAAAGAGAGTGCTGAAATGCTATGTAGAACCAGTTTTGCTGTATGGCAGTGAATCTTGGAATATAAATGAACAAATTAAGAAGAAATTAGAAGCAACAGAGATGTGGTTCCTGAGACGAATGTTGCGAATTCCTTGGACTGCCAGAGTAACTAACGACGACTGCCTGAAACAGGCTAACGAAACTAGAACATTATATACAACAATAAGACAGAGACAAACAGCTTTCCTCGGTCATGTGATGAGAAGAGAGGCATTGGAGAACATCGTAACAACTGGAAAGATCGAGGGGAAGAGAGGCAGAGGTAGACCAAGAGAAGTGATGCTGGATGGATTGAGAAGGTGGCATGGAGGAATATCAGCAGCAGAGTTGATCCAGAAAACCAAAGACCGAGATCTATGGAGAGCCATGAACGCCTACGCCAGCCGGCACGGCACTTGATGATGATGATTTTTGCATTAAAATCACCAAGAATTATCTTTATTTCTTGTGATCCAATTTGAGCCATCGCCATTTCTATTTCGTCGTAAAAGTGTTGTATTTCTTCCTCACTACTGCTTGCTGTTGGTGCATATACTTGTATAATATTTATGTCTATTGGTTTGCCTTTGATTTTTACCATAATAACTCTATCTGAAATACACCAGTATCCATTAATTGACTTGGCTGTTTTTTCGTCTGATATTATTCCTACACCTTTTTCATGTGTATCCCCTCCAGAATAAATTATTGTGTGATTGTCAGCTATAATTTTGCCCGATCCCTTCCATCTCATCTCACTAACGCCTAATATATTCATTTTCATGCTATCCATCTCTCTTAGAACATTGGTCAACTTTCCTTGCTCATTTAATGTCCTAACATTCCATGTTCCTACTCTAAATTTATTTATTTTAGTTAAGATTTTCCCATCAGTAGCTGGATGACGGTCTGGTGTCACCTGTGGCTCATGACTGTCCCTACCGGACGAGGATGCCCTAAGGCAGCCATTAACGTCCTTCACTAACTTTGATATATGTTTTGCCATGAAGTCTTGGGAAGATAATGTGGTGGTTTCCCCTTGCCTTCCACATTCACATGGTGGTCTTTTTACCTCTGCCTTTGACAGCCATTTCCGACTGTAAGGACAAGTGAGTGCCCTGCTCTGCTCAGCTGCAGAGTTGTCCACTTATTCCGGTGGATACTCGGTCCCCAGAGCTGTGTTAGCCACACCGTAGTGTGTTTCCATCCTCTACCACGGGGAGGTGCAGTTGGGATTTTCCCTTCATAAAGTTGTGGTCTATGATTAAAACTCTCCAATGCCATTTCGTAAAATACAACGCAAGGCAGTTTGCTGCCAAATTGTCTTCAACTGTTTCGAAAGCGTTTATGACTGTATGTGGGAACTGCTACCGTAAATCCTTCGCCTCGAAGCCAGAAAAGAAAAATCAAAATTCGTACTAATAAACCATTCTGTTCACGATATCTTTTTTAAGGTTGGTGTTTAGCTTGTCCTCTTATGTCCATATTTTTTTTCTCTTTAAGCTTCCCTAGAAGATCTGCTGTATTTGATTGTTTTTGTTTGCATGATTATAATTGAGGGGAGCTGCTGGCTGAGTGGCTAGAACGCCGGGCTCTCATTCGGGAGACCCGGGTTCGAATCCTCGGTAAGATGTGGGGGATTTTTCTGTCCGGGGCAAAAAGAAAACTCTAACCTGCACAGTTCGCGGTGACTGCACTAGCCATGCGGCCCTAACTCCTCAGGCTCAAGGACCCTTCCCCCCCCCCCCAACCCCTGTGCTACACCGTAAGGTACTATAGGCAGTAAATGACAGTTTTTTTTTGACAGATTATAATTGATTATATTATTTATTATAACATCATTTTGCATATCCGCATCTCCACTTTCCATTTGCTTGCTTATTGTCCAGTTTTATGTGCCATCCATACAGTAGGCCTACATGGATCTTTTTAAGTTTTTGGTCCCGTAGGGCCCTCAATGTCGACGACAGTGAGGGCCCTACGGGCCCAAAACTAAAACAACATCCATCGATCGGTCTAGCAGTCCACCGAACACTAAACCGGAAAATTAACGCCGGACCGATGCAAATGAGGCTCGAAGGGATTCTTCTTTGTTTGCGGTTGTTTGCGGTGAATTAAAATTTAAGTACCGAATATTTTATACTATTCATATTCTCTTCTTGGTCTATGTTTAAACTTCTGCCGTGATCTGTAATTACACCGCCAAGACAGGAGACACATTTCTGTGTATAAGAGTATAATAAGCATAAGCTGAAATGGCTTGAGAACAACATGACATGTATCCCTGCCGTACTCCTGTGTTTACATGTATGGGTAATAAACAGTTATTTTCGTAATGATATTGTTCCCAATACAGGTAAGTGAATTGAGTCAAGAACCAACATCACAGCTCTAAGGACATTCCCATATCGCCATATGCTCTCCATTCAAATCAACAGCCAGCAAAGAGTTCCATACCAGTTGCAGTCTGATTATGTATTGAGTATTGAATACTACTAACCCGATACCTCTTCATCAGCTCACTGGAAGTTTAAGAACAAGCGCTGGTATCCATTCGGCATGCTGGCCTCTCATAACCCAGTTTCCTGTGATGTTCAGAAGTAGAAGCCTTGAAAGGTAACCCTAGAGACCGTTCCCATTCATACCCATTTGACTGGATCCTAAGTGCTACTGAGTTTTAGCACAGTGCTAGAAACCTCTTTATGTAATCTATGGGAGGAGTTGGAGCACTTATGGAGATAACTGTGTGCAACAAAAAAAGTGTTCCTTAATTAAAACATTCATTATTGAATCTGCCATATCATGGCCTTCATAGTTAACATATCACATGTCCAGTAGCAGTAGCCTGCTGTGGTGTGTGAAGGGTTAGGACCATCGCATTTTGTAGGCCTGAGTGCACAGAGGAATAGGTGGTCAGTCTTCAATGAAAATATACTATATTTCAGCAGCAGTGTTATCTAAAAACTATGTTCAGTATTATTTAAACACCTATGTTCTCATTTACATAGTACTTGCTATGTTATAGTGCCACAAATGGTAACATGAAACTTCCACTACTCAGCGTAACTGCTTGTACAGATTCAAACCATGACCTTGGAGATTTCTCTGCTGTCCAGAGAGAAACAGAAATATTACGATCGGTATGGCCAGTTTCTTAATTCAGTCATCTTGTTATTTTAGACAGAAACAAAATTCATAACATTGTTATGGTCTTATTAGCTATTTGAGAATTTTATTTTATTGTTAAATGTGTGTAGTCGGCATACATTATACCATTTAATAAGTATTTTGTTTAATTGTTTTATGTTTGTTGATGGCATAGGCTATACTATTTAATCTCTAAAGATTTTTAATGACACGGACTGTGATGAACTGGAGGATCAATATGTGAAAGTGAGGCTAAGCAGCTACTATCTGCATGGTGTGACAATTCTTGGATCTGCACTCTGCTGGCAACATTCTTCTCCTGCCACACACAGGAAATCATATGCTAATGAGACTTATAATATATATATATATATACTTTGAATGTTGATTACCATTCTTTTCTTTGAACACTGATATTCTTCATATTTTCAAGTATTTGTCAGTATTATTTTAAGCAGAACTTATGTCTTTTTTACATGTGATATCTTGGTATGAGAGTCCATGCTTCTGTAATAATAGTATTATAACTGTATGGCAAATGCTTATTACTTATTAATAATCTTGAAAAACAGGCAGTGAGAATAGTGGCACAAATTGTAGAAAGAATGTTGCTGGCACAGCTTGAAATAAATGTAATGTAAATAAATCTAGAAAGTTGTGACGGTGAGGTAGAAAAACACCATAAGACAAATATCACTCATGGTGCTTTGTTTTTTAAATATTATTTTTAGTATCGCAAACCTCCACCTCCAAAGCACAGAGCAAAGCAGACGAGAGCACCAAGACACATGAAGAATGGCAATGAATCATCAGATATCATTACAGTAAGTACACATGATTGTGTGTAGCATGAATGTTGACAATAGCAGTATTGAAAATGCTTTTGTTTGATTATAGAACGAACGAACGAACGAACAGACTTTATTTTCAAAGGGTAACAAATTGGGCACGCAGGCCCGTCTTACATTCGGCGCTTCCAATCACTCATCTTTCTTTCATCAACAGTGCATAGGAAAAAAACATTGTCACATGAATTCTGTAAACATAAACAATGCATATTACTATGTTATGAGACACATCCACCACCCACCCACACATCCCCCATTCACTCCAACTCCCCACCCAACCACACACATAATCCACACACACATACATTCCCCCACTCATCCACCACATCCCTACACCTACACATCTCCTCACCCACCACACATCCCATCCACCCACACCCCAAGCAGACATACATCCCCCAAACCACATATCCCCACCCACACACATCCACCCACCTACACACATCCCCTACCCACTCACATATCCTCTACCCGTCCCATTACCCACCAACAATCACTCACCCACATATCCTCCTCCACCCACACACCTCCAACCATTCAACCAAACACACATTCCTCTGCCACACATCCCTCACGCACACACACACATCTCCCCGTGAACTCACATATTCCGCACCTACCCACACACAAATTCCGCACCCACCCACATAATCTCCCATCTCCCCTTGCCCATTCACAGATCCCGAGCCCACCCCTACAAACACCCCCCATCATCTCCTAACCTACACACTCACCCACCCATATATCCTCTACCCACCCACACATCCTCTACCCACCCATCCCCCAACCAAATATCCCTTAACCACACACCCTTACTCATATACAATCACCCACCCACATATCCTCTGCCCAACCACACATCCTCCACCCACCCATCCCCCAGCCATACATCCCTTAACCACACACCCCTACCCATATGCACACACATCCCCACCCATGCACAATCTCCCCACCCATACACACATCCCTCACACACATCCCCACCCACCAACACATCCCCCATTCACAAACACACACCTCCCATCCACGCACACACAACCCACCCACACACATCCCCAACCCATACACTCATCCCCTCACACATCCCTAGACACACGTACTTATCCCTCAACCACTACCACCCACACATCCCTCACCCACTTATCAAAACATACATCTCCTATCTACCCACCCACACTCACACACCCTAAACATCCATCTAAACACACATCCTCCACCCTCACACACATCCTTCACCCGCCCGCACACCCAACCACACCTCTACCCACCCACCCACATCCTTTATCCACACCAAGCTCCCCTCCCCCATTCAACACCACACCCACACATCTCAAAGACAGATCCCTCACGCACACACACATCTCCAAACACATCTCCTACCCATCCACACATCCCTCAACTACAATCACCCTCACTACCCACACATACATCCTCCATCCAGCCACACACACCCCAACCCAGCCAGACATATCCCCCACCCACACACACATCCCCAAATCCATCACCCACACCCATCACGCACCCCTCCCCCAACCCCCACACATCCCCCACACACATTCACCCACTCATCTCCCACCCACCCACACACACTCCCCACCCATCCACCCAAATATCCCACACCCATACACATCCCTCACCCACACAATCCCCAAACCCACAACCACCCCCACCTGCACACATCTTCCACCCACCACATATTCCCACCCACACATATATTCCCCACCCATCCCATAACCCACCATCAATCATCCACCAACATATCCTCCTCCACCCACTCACCCACAACCACCTAGCCAAACACACATCCCCACCCACACACACATCTCCCCGCCAACCCATGCATCCCGCACGTACCCACACACAAATCCCCCACCCACCCACACAATCCCACCCCACCTACCCACACATCCTGAGCCCTCCCACACACATCACGAATCCACACATCCCCCCATCCCCCAACCTACTATTATGATCAAACTCCCACACTTTACACACACATACAGTGACGATTGTCGTGAGCATTGTCGCAAAATTGCAAAGAAAATGGAGAAACATTGTACATATACATTTTTTAACTTAAAAATTAGTGATGCAATTCAACTTTTCCTCTCTCTCTCTCTCTCTCTCTCTCTCTCTCTCTCTATATATATATATATATATATATATATATATATATATATATATATATATATATATATATATATATATCGCTCTACTTCCGGTTTCCGGCTACCAGCGGACGTGATTTAACAAGCTCTCCCAATTTTTATATAATTTATCAAAGTTTTGCCTATTTCAATCGAGATGCTGTGTATATCATTGTGTTTTTTCTAAACATGGATCTAATACTAATTAATATGTTAAGTTTATATGACTATTATTTAGTGAAATGATGATTTCTTTGTGAAATGTAAGGTAAGAACGTTCAGTTTTGAAACCTACCAATTATCGATTAACGTCAACGTGTGATTTAACCATGTGGGACTAGTGCGTGGTTAGTCGCTAAGCACGCTTTACCGAAAGGCGGCAAACTTGTGTGTACTCCTTGCCTGTTGGAGCCTCATACATGACTAATATAGCGTCCAACTTACGGAACTCTACTTTATCCAAGCGCCATGAAAATACAAACAAAGACAAGACGGGGAAAAGTTTGACGAGCACGCCACCCAAACGTCGGATTTCTTCAACGCCAACTTCAAACGTGTGGTCTAGTGAATCTGCAGACACTGATCCCAAGCTCAAGCTGGACGAACATCACAGTTCAGTAGCCTAATCTTATGAGACTAACACATCATCTTTAGTCACTCTTTCCTCAGCCGAACCACACAACCACAACGCCTGTCGTGAACTCATCCAGGCTTTGGCGGACAGGCTAAAAGACTTTATTTCCAACAACACAGCTAATATCATTGCCGTGTTTAAAGAAGAAAACGCTCGCCTTCAAAAAGAAATCCGCCTCCTTAAAGAAGAGGAAACCTTTAAAACAACAATCCATGCCTTAAAACTAAAGAGTGCACAGTCATTTGACAAAAGTGCACAAACAAGAAGTATCCATAGTGCTGCAGAGGTGTGTATGACCAGTGGATGTTCGTCGCAAAATGACATACAGTTAGTTTCCACGGGCTGCAACACTACTAAACCTGTAGAACGCGCGCCATCCATCTACCCCATTGATGTGCGTATCAGCAATAGGTCCCAGGCCTCAAGTGTAGACTCTCCAGCAGCAGACGAGAAATTAAAGAGCTCAGCCACTACCACTACTGAGCATCAACAACCAGCCCAAACAAGCAACGACTATAATAAACAAGAACGCATGAAAGATGACAGCGACCAGTGGCAAGAAATCAAACGGGCACGTCAACAGCGTGAAATAGCAATGGATGACAGTGCAACTCATGTCGTCATTGGAGACTCTCTGCTCAAGGGAATCTATAGTGACCGCATGTCATCTTATGACAGCGAAACTACCTCGATCTACCCGCTACAAGGAGCTGACATTGACAGACTGACCTCTACACTGCGGAAATTCAAGGTGAATGATAGAATTAGAAGAACAACAGTCCATATCGGTGTCAACAATATTATGAACAATCACATCATAAGCATCTCACAACTCGCTACATTGGAGGTGTTGTTGCGTAAGAAATTTCCTAAAGCATCTATTTTCTTTTCATCAATCATCCCGCCATGTTATGGATTCCAGCGCCGTACTGCCCATGCTGGCAATCTGACTCTACATAAATTTTGTCAAGAAACTAACAATGCTTTCATTAATAATACCCCGTATTTCACATCGCCGTCCGGGGCTCCCAAGAAAAAAAACTATATAAGGATCAACTACATTGTTGAAAACTAGGAACTAGTATGCTAGCGAAGAACATAAAATATCCTGAACGTATACAACAATTAAAACCAGTTTCAGTTACAGGAGTAAACCGATCTTCACCTCCGGCTGTAGCCATCTCTCAGTGTTCAGAAACCACTCAACCTCACACCACCCTTGCCTATTCCTCAGGAATACAAGGCCGTAAATAGCGACCCAGGCTCCAATCCCAATGTTGCTAACTATGGTGCATTGTTTCCTCCCTTGCCCATAAAACAGTTTCCACCTAGCATGTCAAAGGGGACACCGTTAAACAATGTTTCGGTGCCCCCGATGCCTGCTTCCAATGTAGGCACTTCCAGTAGGTCTCATAGCATTGGTCCCTCGTTGGACGGTAATCCACACTCTTATCAGTGGAATTGTCAACTTCAACAGCTAATGCAATACAATCCTGCAGCCCTGCACCAAGCTTTAATGATGTCACTCCATGACAGACATTTTCCTATCCCCTCTAATAGTCTTAACTACCACTAAATAAAGTTTCAAAACCTCTGAAATATTTCTACCACAATCGCATCATCTTTTCATTGTGTAATGTTCGCCAATCACAATCAGTGGCTCAACAAAGATGGTCTACATATAGGCCATCTCAACATCTATCATTTGCTTAATAAATTACCTGAGCTTTCAGTAATACTGTGCAAACAGTTCCATGTGTTTGGAATCACAGAAAGCCGTCTCAACGACAAAATAACCGACTCTGAAATCTCTCTTAAGGGGTTTAAAGTAATTCGAAGAGACGCAAATCAAAAATTAGAGACAGGTATTGCTGTATACATTTCCAATTCTCTCAACTGTTCCCGTAGAAGTGATCTCGAGATAGAAGATATAGAATGTGTTTGGTTAGAGGTGAAGCCAGTCAGCCAGCAACCGTTTCTCATTGGATACCTATATCGGAATCCCTGTGCTGGGTATAGTTGGTATTACTGTTTCACTACAATGATGGATAGAGTGTTTACAGCAGGTAGAGAAGTCATGATATTAGGTGACTTTAACATAGATATTATTAAATCCAACCAGACATGGGAAGATATCATTCTATCTTACAATTTCAAACAACTAATAAATCGTCCCACAAGAGTTACAGACACCTCCTCAACTATAATTGATCATATATATGTTACTTGTCCAGTTAATATTACCGAATGTTCTGTTCCTGTTAGTGCAGTTAGTGACCATTACCCAGTATGTTGTACATGGTCGAAAATTGGGTTCAAAACTCCTAAAAATAAACATTTAAGCATCAAATTTAGAAACTTTAAAGCTCTCAACCAAAATTTATTTTTAGACGACTTAAAAAATGCAGCCCTTGAACATGTTTATCAACTTCCTGATCCGGATGATGCACTAGCTTACTGGACAAAGACAGTCTACAATGTATTTGATAAACATGTGCCAGTCAAAGAAGTTCGAGTGAAGAATCAACATAAATCTCCATGGGTCACTAGCGAAGTTCTCGAAATCATGAGAGAACGAGAAACAGCACACGAAAATAAAGATTTTATCAATTACCGCAGACTAAGAAATAAAGTTAAATATGAAATTCTTAGGATAAAGAAAGATCAATTAAAAAATTTGATTGTAGATAAATCAAATAACACAAATATATGGAAGACTATTAACTTGCTAACCAACAAGAAACACGCTTCAGAGTCAGCAATACCAAACTCTATAACATCCGAGGATTTCAGTTACTTCTTTAAATCAGAAATAGAGAATCTAAAGTCCTCAATACCAGACTCAGTATGTAATTTAAGTTCACTGTCATCATTCTGTGAAGGGAAGTGCTCTAGAAATATGCCCCCTGAGATTCCCTTGATGTCTGTTGCAGAAGTATATAAATATCTCTCGAATCTCAAAGCAACAAATTCAGAAGACCTACATGGTATCAGTAATAGAATTCTTCGGTGTGCTGCACCAATTATTAGTAAGTCCTTAAAGTTCATATATAACCAGTGCTTGTCCAAAAACTACTTTCTATCTGCCTTTAAAGTTGCTAAAGTGTATCCTCTACTTAAAAATGGCTCAACTGATATTAGCGTCTTGGGTAATTATAGACCTATTTCCTTACTATCGTCGCTATCAAAGCCATTTAAAAAACACATGCATAAAATAACACTACATCATTTAATTAACAACGATCTAATAATTGACAGTCGATCTGGGTTTCGACCTAAATACTCTTGCCATAGTGCCCTTACAAAAATGAAGACTAGCACCATTATGGTGAACCTAATTACGTCATTTTTATCTGACAGACAACAAGTAGTGTCCTTCAATAACTATCTATCAAGACCCACACAACTTAATTTTGGTGTGCCTCATGGCTCAATACTAGGTCCGCTGCTTTTTGCAGTGTATATTAACGATCTTCCTTTATACCTCAATACTTCGTGTGACCTATTTGCGGACAACTGCACTATTTACACAAGTCAAGAGAGCCTTTGTGACTTAGAGAGCTCTTTACAAAACGAACTTGACAACCTTAGTAGATGGAGCAATGAAAATCGCATGTTAATTAAAATCTACAAAACCAAATCCATGCTAATAACGACCAGACAAAAACTACAGCCCTAGCCATAACTGGGACACCGCTCGAGCTCCATGTGGACACGTTACCTATAATTAATGTAAATGAACATAAAACATTAGGTCTTTTAATTGACAGACATTTAAACTGGAGCCCTCATGTTCACGTCCTTACCAAGAGAATAGCACAACAAGTTTACCAACTTGCTAACATTCAGCACTTTTTGGA
Organism: Cepaea hortensis; assembly: GCA_963921405.1. NCBI lineage: Eukaryota > Metazoa > Mollusca > Gastropoda > Stylommatophora > Helicidae > Cepaea > Cepaea hortensis. Next base: position 32,900,461 of record OY992880.1, read on the forward strand.
TGAAAGCACACGAAAAATATTCTATGCATCCTATATCCAATCACCTCTCGATTATTGTTCCACAGTCTGGGATGGTTGCCCTAAATCTAATATGAAACGATTGTGTTCGCTTCAAAACCGCGCTATACGTCTAGTTTCTAGCATAAAGCACGTTGAAACTAATAAATTACACAGCCATCTAAGACTTCTACCACTTCAAAAGCGCTTCCTTTTTAACAAAGCCAAATAAGTGAATAAAATTATATCTGAAAATACCCCAGAGTATCTTCAACCGTTAATTCAATCTAATGCAATGAACAGTAAGCGCTTAATTTATTACAGCTTCCTAAGCCTAGATTGGAGTTACATCAAACTTGTCTCGCATATTCTGGTGCTCACTTGTGGAATAGCCTTCCACCAGAACTGAAAACACCAATGAGTCCCTACACATTCAACCGAAAACTCTTTCAATACTTACTTCATACTGACTATATGCCTCCATAAGTCACCTACTAGTATCATTTTTCCACTATCATTCTTCACTGTATGTGTGTGAGCGAGACAGTGGGTGAGAGAGTGAGTGAGAAAGAGTGTGAGTGGAAGAATTAGTATGAGTGAGAGAGTATGCATGCGCGTGTACCTGAGTGAGTGTAAAAGTGAGTGAGTGTGTGTGGACATATGTGTGAGAGATTTAGTTAGAGAATGAGTGAATCTGATAGAGTGAGTGTGTTGTGTGTCTGCCTGTCTGTGTGATAGAGTGTGAAAGTTAGTGAGTGAGTGTGAGTTAGAGAGTCAGCGAGTAAGTGAGTGAGTAAGGGAGCGTGAGTGAGTGAGAGAGAATTTGTGGGTATGCGTGTATGTGCGTGAATGAGTGAGTGTGAGAGCGAGTGAGTGTGTAAAAGAGAGAGCGTGGGTGAATGAGAGAGTGCATGAGAAAGTGTGATGTATGTGTGTGCATGTCTGGACGTGTGTATGGGTGTATATGTGTGTGTACATGTGTGTATATGTGTGTGCCTCTGTGTGTATGTCTGTACGTATGTTAAGGTGTGCGTTCATGTGTTTATATGCGTTTATATGCATGTGCGTGTGTATATGTGTGTATGGGTGAGTGTGTGTGTGTGTGTGCTCGTGTATGTATTGTATATCTTTGTGTGTGTAAGTGTGCATGCATGCAGTGTATGCGAGGGAGTGTATATTCGGGTCTTATGTGAGTACGTGTGCGTAAGTATATGGATGTGTGTATGTGTGTGTATGTGCGTGGGTATATGTGTGTATTTGCGTGTGTATGTTGTGTGTGGGTGTATGTATGTACATATTTGTGAGAGAGAGAGAGAGAGAGAGAGAGAGAGAGAGAGAGAGATAGAGAGAGAGAGAGAGAGAGTTGAGCGCACGCATGTCATCTAACATGCTGTTCCATATGTTTTGTGTATTCTCATTTTTTTCATATTATCATTTTCATGCACTTGATTTTAGCATGCATAAAATGAATTCATGTAAGTTACTGTAAAGTAAGTGAGAGAGTTAATGAGTGTGAGTGAGAGAGAGAGTGAATGAGTGTGAGAGTGTGTGTATGTAAAGAGAGAGAGAGAGAGAGAGAGAGAGAGAGAGAGAGAGAGAGAGAGAGAGAGAGAGAGTTGAGCCCACCCATGTCATGTAACATGCTATTCCATATTTTTTATGTATTCTCATCTTTCATATTACGAGGTATCGTTTTGTATGCCACTTGATTGTCCTGTAACATGCCATTCCATATTTTGTTTGTTTGTTTGTTTGTTTTTTTGTTTATTCTCATCTTATCATTTTGTATGCCACTTAATTTTATCATGTATTATATAACATTACTGTGATGTGAGTGAGAGAGTTAGTGTGTGTGTGTGTGTATGAGAGAGAGAGAGAGAGAGAGAGAGAGAGAGAGAGAGAGAGAGAGAGAGAGAGAGAGAGAGAGAGAGAAAAGAGAGAGTTGAATTGCATCACTAATTTTTACGCTACATAATGTATATGTACAATTATTTCTCCACTTCTTGCAATTGCGAGAATTCTCACGACAATCGTCAGTGTCTCAATTGTGTGTAAAGTGTGGGAGTTTGTTCTTATTAGTTTCAGTGATCATGTGAGGCATCATGTATGTGTCTAGATGTGAGGATGTGTGTATGAGTGTGTATGTGAGGGATATGTGTGTGTGTGTGTGGGGGGGGGATGTATGTGTGGAGGGGATGTGTATGGGTTAATGGGTGATGTGTGGATGTGTGAAGGGATGTGTAGTCGGTGGTGGATGTATGTGTGTGTGAGGGATATGTGTATGTGTGGGGGGGGGGGGGGATATTTGAGAGGATAGTTGGAAGTATGTGGGTGTTGGTGGGTTGGGAGGGGGTGTGGTTAGGGAGTGTGTGTTTGGGTGGGTGAATGGGTGTGTAGGAGATTGTATGGGTTGGAGGATGGGTGTGTAATGGGTGTGGGGGATGAGTGTGGGGGGTGTCTGTGAATGGGATATGTCTGTTTGGGTGGGAGTGTGTGAGTGTCAAGGGGGTAAATGTGAGTGGGTGGAGGATGTATGTGTGGGTGGTGAGGATGTTTGTAGGTGGAGGATGTGTGAGTGGGTGGGGATGTGTATGGGGAAGGTATGTGGGGGATGTGTGTGTGGGGGGAATGTGTTTATGGGTGGAGTTTTGTGTGGGAGGGGAGATGTGTGAGAGATGGGGGAGGTGTGGGATGTGCAGGTGATTGAAGGATGTATGCGAGGATGGGGGATGTGTGTTTGGCTGTGTGGTTGGGGTGTGTGTGGGTGGGAGGGTAGATGAGAGATGCATGTGTTGGTGGGCGCTTTATCTTCTTCTTCTTCTTCTTCTTCTTCTTCTTCTTCTTCTTCTTCTTCTTCTTCTTCTTCTTGTGGAAATGTGTGTGAGTGGAGGATCAGTGGGTGTGTGGTGGCATGTATGTTCGCCTGGTTCTATGTGAGTGCGTGGGTGGGTGGAGGAGGTTTGGTGGGTGGGGGATGTGTTGGTGGCTGCGGGATATGAGGGTGGATGGGGAATGTGTCTCACAACATTGCAATATGCACTGTTTATGTTTACAACTTTCATTTGATAATGTTTTTTTGTTGTTTTCTCATGTGAATGTATCATGCGTAATATGCATTGTTTATGCTTACAAAATCCATTTGACAATGTTTTTTCCCCTATGTTAATGTAACATGCACATTTGATGAATGAAAGATGAGTGATTGAAAGGGCCGAATATAAGACAGGCCTGCGTGCCCAATTTGTTACCCTTTTAAAATAAAGTTTGTTCGTCCGTTCGTTCGTTCTCTCTCTCTCTCCCTCTCTCTCTCTCTCTCTCTCTCTCTCTCTCTCTCTCTCTCTCTCTCTCTCTCTCTCACTCACTCACTCACTCATTAACGCTCTCACTCACATTACAGTAATGTTATATTATACATAATAAAATAGAATAATAAGATAGAATAATTTATGGGGTTATTTAAAATATATTTACTGCTGATAAACACCTGGCAAATTGAATTTCTTTCATGAATTGTTAATTGGCTTTGAAACATTTAATGTGTCTTCTTTCTTATTCTTCTCTTTGACTTTTTAAGTCCCTCAGTATCACAATATGAAGAGTGTTCTGGAATATGTTCCGTTATGTGCTTCAGCCACCGTAGTATTTAATGTCTCAGTTTTGCTTTTTATCCATCAATTGCAAAAATATCCTTTCAATTTTTTCCCTTTGTATCAAAACAGCATTGCTTTCTGTGGATAATTAGCAGGTGATATTGGTGATATGGTGATATGGTGATATAGGTGATATGGTGATATGTAGCCAAATCATTAAACTTGCTACTTTTTTTATAACGTCCAGCACAACACTGCTTGTTGTCTGATATTGATATTTCTGATCCTGTCCCTTCTTGGTATGTTAAGCATTATGTGTAGTTATTACATCAATGCTATTACAGAATGTATGTTTCCCTTACATGTTAGTGTCAAGGTCTGACTGACACTAACAGAATGAAGTAGAAAAAGAAAATTATACGTGTCGGTTTTTTTAGTCTCCTGTTTGTTCTGTAACATTGGTGACATCCGGCAAATTATCTGGCTTTGTTGTATATGTTCAGTTTCAGGTCTAATTGTTTCATCTCATGGAATTATGTTTAAAGACATGTGAAGTCGTTCTATTACATGCTTTAGCTGATATTTTCAATGTAGATTTTATTTTTATTTCTTTCGTTTTGCGTGATTGCCATTGTATTTTCAACATTGATTCAATAGCGTCATTTCTACATATGCCTTCAAATAATGTACTTGTAGTTGTAGATTTTCTTTGAAGTTTCTATTAGTGCTTGACCATCCTAGCCTTTATATGCACTAGAAAGAGTTTGGTTATGCACAGTTGCCTTTATAAAAATATTTATGGTACTGTAAAAAAGATCTGGAATGTAAAGATGGTAGAGCGATATTGATCATATTACCCATCAAGTGCTGATTGGTCTATTAAAATGTGTACCCCATTTATACCTCTTGAAGCCGTGCTTTAATAATAAGAGAACATGTCTGACGGAATGTAGATGGTAGAAACAGCAAAAGTAAAGTAGTGAATGAGAAAGCTATTTTGGCACAAAAGCATGAATTTAACAACAAATAAGAACAAAACTATATATAAGATAGCTAGAAAAAAATTCCAAGAGTAATCAAGGAACTCAAACAATGTCTTCCCATAGTGAATGTATACAATAAAGACACGAACAATAAATTGTACATTTTATAGCCTAGCATTTGTTTTTTGCGCTCAAGGATAGTCTAAACACAATTTTTCTAGTAGTGCTGGAATGAACTTTGCATGTGGATTAGCTTTCCTTGTTAAAAGTATTCCTCACCATCAAGTGAACCCACTCCAGCGTCAGGGGTACTTGTAATTTATGTCCCCAAGTCAAGGATGAGAGGTCAACATTTTAGTCCAATTGTCCGGTGTAGGGGTTGAACCACTTACCTCGGCATCAGCACACATGATGTTTAAGAACACGCGTTCATATCCTATCGGCCATGCTGACTTCAAACAAAAATTACCCTCAAATTAATATTCTGTGAGGGTAAAATCGTGGGCAGCGGCTATTTGTGGCTGACTTTGTCACAGGATTTGCTGTGTGTGTTGTTATGACGATTGTGGGATTCTTGGAAAAACCGCACGCATCGTCGTCTTGCTGTAATAATTTACATCCTGCTGTTGTCATCTCGGCGGCTAGCTCAGCATGGCAGAATGGATAAGAACGCATGTTCGTAAACATCCGACGTGCTGATGTCGTGGTAAGGGGTTCAACCCCTACACCGGACAATTGGACTAAAATGTTGATCTCTCATCCTTGACTTGGGGACGGTAATTACAAGTTGAGCCCACCCATGTCATGTAACATGCTATTCCATATTTTTTATGTATTCTCATCTTTCATATTACGAGGTATCGTTTTGTATGCCACTTGATTGTCCTGTAACATGCCATTCCATATTTTGTTTGTTTGTTTGTTTGTTTTTTTGTTTATTCTCATCTTATCATTTTGTATGCCACTTAATTTTATCATGTATTATATAACATTACTGTGATGTGAGTGAGAGAGTTAGTGTGTGTGTGTGTGTATGAGAGAGAGAGAGAGAGAGAGAGAGAGAGAGAGAGAGAGAGAGAGAGAGAGAGAGAGAGAGAGAAAAGAGAGAGTTGAATTGCATCACTAATTTTTACGCTACATAATGTATATGTACAATTATTTCTCCACTTCTTGCAATTGCGAGAATTCTCACGACAATCGTCAGTGTCTCAATTGTGTGTAAAGTGTGGGAGTTTGTTCTTATTAGTTTCAGTGATCATGTGAGGCATCATGTATGTGTCTAGATGTGAGGATGTGTGTATGAGTGTGTATGTGAGGGATATGTGTGTGTGTGTGTGTGGGGGGGGGGAATGTATGTGTGGAGGGGATGTGTATGGGTTAATGGGTGATGTGTGGATGTGTGAAGGGATGTGTAGTCGGTGGTGGATGTATGTGTGTGTGAGGGATATGTGTATGTGTGGGGGGGGGGGGGATATTTGAGAGGATAGTTGGAAGTATGTGGGTGTTGGTGGGTTGGGAGGGGGTGTGGTTAGGGAGTGTGTGTTTGGGTGGGTGAATGGGTGTGTAGGAGATTGTATGGGTTGGAGGATGGGTGTGTAATGGGTGTGGGGGATGAGTGTGGGGGTGTCTGTGAATGGGATATGTCTGTTTGGGTGGGAGTGTGTGAGTGTCAAGGGGGTAAATGTGAGTGGGTGGAGGATGTATGTGTGGGTGGTGAGGATGTTTGTAGGTGGAGGATGTGTGAGTGGGTGGGGATGTGTATGGGGAAGGTATGTGAGGGATGTGTGTGTGGGGGGAATGTGTTTATGGGTGGAGTTTTGTGTGGGAGGGGAGATGTGTGAGAGATGGGGGAGGTGTGGGATGTGCAGGTGATTGAAGGATGTATGCGAGGATGGGGGATGTGTGTTTGGCTGTGTGGTTGGGGTGTGTGTGGGTGGGAGGGTAGATGAGAGATGCATGTGTTGGTGGGCGCTTTATCTTCTTCTTCTTCTTCTTCTTCTTCTTCTTCTTCTTCTTCTTCTTCTTCTTCTTCTTCTTCTTCTTCTTCTTCTCCTTGTGGAAATGTGTGTGAGTGGAGGATCAGTGGGTGTGTGGTGGCATGTATGTTCGCCTGGTTCTATGTGAGTGCGTGGGTGGGTGGAGGAGGTTTGGTGGGTGGGGGATGTGTTGGTGGCTGCGGGATATGAGGGTGGATGGGGAATGTGTCTCACAACATTGCAATATGCACTGTTTATGTTTACAACTTTCATTTGATAATGTTTTTTTGTTGTTTTCTCATGTGAATGTATCATGCGTAATATGCATTGTTTATGCTTACAAAATCCATTTGACAATGTTTTTTCCCCTATGTTAATGTAACATGCACATTTGATGAATGAAAGATGAGTGATTGAAAGGGCCGAATATAAGACAGGCCTGCGTGCCCAATTTGTTACCCTTTTAAAATAAAGTTTGTTCGTCCGTTCGTTCGTTCTCTCTCTCTCTCTCTCTCTCTCTCTCTCTCTCTCTCTCTCTCTCTCTCTCTCTCTCTCTCTCACTCACTCACTCACTCATTAACGCTCTCACTCACATTACAGTAATGTTATATTATACATAATAAAATAGAATAATAAGATAGAATAATTTATGGGGTTATTTAAAATATATTTACTGCTGATAAACACCTGGCAAATTGAATTTCTTTCATGAATTGTTAATTGGCTTTGAAACATTTAATGTGTCTTCTTTCTTATTCTTCTCTTTGACTTTTTAAGTCCCTCAGTATCAAAATATGAAGAGTGTTCTGGAATATGTTCCGTTATGTGCTTCAGCCACCGTAGTATTTAATGTCTCAGTTTTGCTTTTTATCCATCAATTGCAAAAATATCCTTTCAATTTTTTCCCTTTGTATCAAAACAGCATTGCTTTCTGTGGATAATTAGCAGGTGATATTGGTGATATGGTGATATGGTGATATGGTGATATAGGTGATATGGTGATATGTAGCCAAATCATTAAACTTGCTACTTTTTTTATAACGTCCAGCACAACACTGCTTGTTGTCTGATATTGATATTTCTGATCCTGTCCCTTCTTGGTATGTTAAGCATTATGTGTAGTTATTACATCAATGCTATTACAGAATGTATGTTTCCCTTACATGTTAGTGTCAAGGTCTGACTGACACTAACAGAATGAAGTAGAAAAGAAAATTATACGTGTCGGTTTTTTTAGTCTCCTGTTTGTTCTGTAACATTGGTGACATCCGGCAAATTATCTGGCTTTGTTGTATATGTTCAGTTTCAGGTCTAATTGTTTCATCTCATGGAATTATGTTTAAAGACATGTGAAGTCGTTCTATTACATGCTTTAGCTGATATTTTCAATGTAGATTTTATTTTTATTTCTTTCGTTTTGCGTGATTGCCATTGTATTTTCAACATTGATTCAATAGCGTCATTTCTACATATGCCTTCAAATAATGTACTTGTAGTTGTAGATTTTCTTTGAAGTTTCTATTAGTGCTTGACCATCCTAGCCTTTATATGCACTAGAAAGAGTTTGGTTATGCACAGTTGCCTTTATAAAAATATTTATGGTACTGTAAAAAAGATCTGGAATGTAAAGATGGTAGAGCGATATTGATCACATTACCCATCAAGTGCTGATTGGTCTATTAAAATGTGTACCCCATTTATACCTCTTGAAGCCGTGCTTTAATAATAAGAGAACATGTCTGACGGAATGTAGATGGTAGAAACAGCAAAAGTAAAGTAGTGAATGAGAAAGCTATTTTGGCACAAAAGCATGAATTTAACAACAAATAAGAACAAAACTATATATAAGATAGCTAGAAAAAAATTCCAAGAGTAATCAAGGAACTCAAACAATGTCTTCCCATAGTGAATGTATACAATAAAGACACGAACAATAAATTGTACATTTTATAGCCTAGCATTTGTTTTTTGCGCTCAAGGATAGTCTAAACACAATTTTTCTAGTAGTGCTGGAATGAACTTTGCATGTGGATTAGCTTTCCTTGTTAAAAGTATTCCTCACCATCAAGTGAACCCACTCCAGCGTCAGAGGTACTTGTAATTTATGTCCCCAAGTCAAGGATGAGAGGTCAACATTTTAGTCCAATTGTCCGGTGTAGGGGTTGAACCACTTACCTCGGCATCAGCACACATGATGTTTAAGAACACGCGTTCATATCCTATCGGCCATGCTGACTTCAAACAAAAATTACCCTCAAATTAATATTCTGTGAGGGTAAAATCGTGGGCAGCGGCTATTTGTGGCTGACTTTGTCACAGGATTTGCTGTGTGTGTTGTTATGACGATTGTGGGATTCTTGGAAAAACCGCACGCATCGTCGTCTTGCTGTAATAATTTACATCCTGCTGTTGTCATCTCGGCGGCTAGCTCAGCATGGCCGAATGGATAAGAACGCATGTTCGTAAACATCCGACGTGCTGATGTCGTGGTAAGGGGTTCAACCCCTACACCGGACAATTGGACTAAAATGTTGATCTCTCATCCTTGACTTGGGGACGGTAATTACAAGTACCTCTGAAGTTGAAGTCGGTTCGCCTGATGGCGAGGAACACAGTTAATAGTGAAAACTAATCCACACGCAAAATTCAAACGCTTGAGTTCAAAACACGCGATCGCCAAAACAAATATAAATCTCGGCGGCTGCAGTAACGCGGTGGCCAGAGCGCTTGCTTGCCGGTCCGATGACAATGCATTCGAATCTCCATCTAGGGGGCGGGGGTTGTTATTTGTTTCCATATGAGCTGAGCTCTCAGGTCGACCTACCTTCACATGGGTACCGGGACATTTCATGGGAAGCAAAGACGGTTGATGTGATACTGATGACATCACCCATCGAGTGATGATTGGTGTACAAAGATGGCGCTAGCACCATATACCCAATATGCCTCATGGCATGAAAAGGACCTCTTTTCTTATTTTACATACATACATACATACATACATACATACATACATACATACATACATACATACATACATACATACATACATACATACATACATACATACATACATACATACATACATACATACATACATACATACATACATACATACATACATACATACATACATACATACATACATACATACATACATACATACATACATACATACATACATACATACATACATACATACATACATACATACATACATACATACATACATACATACATACATACATACATACATACATACATACATACATACATACATACATACATACATACATACATACATACATACATACATACATACATACATACATACATACATACATACATACATACATACATACATACATACATACATACATACATACATACATACATACATACATACATACATACATACATACATACATACATACATACATACATACATACATACATACATACATACATACATACATACATACATACATACATACATACATACATACATACATACATACATACATACATACATACATACATACATACATACATACATACATACATACATACATACATACATACATACATACATACATACATACATACATACATACATACATACATACATACATACATACATACATACATACATACATACATACATACATACATACATACATACATACATACATACATACATACATACATACATACATACATACATACATACATACATACATACATACATACATACATACATACATACATACATACATACATACATACATACATACATACATACATACATACATACATACATACATACATACATACATACATACATACATACATACATACATACATACATACATACATACATACTTACTTACTTACTTACTTACTTACTTACTTACTTACGAGGGTAAGTTAATAATTAAGTCACAAATGGCTGTAGAAAAATAACTAAATATGATAGTAACTTGAAACCTATTTATTTGTATACATACTTTGTCCCTTTATTTCTCAACATAATTTCCACCAACATTGATGCACTTATCTCATAGTTTTATCAGTTCTCCCAAACCGACTGCATAGATCTGCGTGCCCTGTTCTCATTTACCTGCCTTCCCACAGAACTGTGTGACTTACTTATTGACTCGCCCTCGTAACTTTTTTTTTTTCTACCCAGCTATGCACTGCTTTACTGGAAATCGCTAGGGGCTAAGTCCACTGAAAACCCACCTTGGCGGGAGACATTTCGCGAATGACGCAGAAGTTTAATGTGAAGCGAAAACGTGGTTTAGAAAACAGAGCACGCAGTTGTATGCAGCCGGTTTGGGAGAACTGATAAAATTATGGCATAAGTTCATCAATGTTGGTGGAAATTATGTTGAGAAATAAAGGGACAATATATGTATATAAATAAACTGGTTTCAAGTTGTTATCATATTTAGTTATTTTTCTACAACCATTTGTGACTTACTCATTAACTTACCCTCGTAAATACACATACACATGATGTGTTTAGTATTGGAAGTGGTTAAACCGTCTGCCTCGCGCTCCGAAGGTTGTTAGTTCGTTTCTAGACTGCAACATTTGGTTCACGAGTGCAATTTTCTCGGAGACTCCTGGGGTTCGTCGCTGGAGCTGCGGAGCTCATGCTTTGTACCACGCTTTTGGCACCCTCTCTGTGGAAAGAGACTGGGCCGTATGGGGTAAAACCCGGTAAATTGAGGTAGATCATCTTGCCTTGTCTTCTAATATATATATGACGATCGTTTGTTACATAATGCTTAACAAAGGAGTAATAACCACACAACCCAGGGCGGGAACCAGGGATGAAATTATAGCTCTCCATAACACAAAACCTGAGCTGAATTTAGAGACCATGTATTGCCCACGCAGCATGATCCCTCTCTCGACCTGCCTAGTTTACTCCAGAGAAAAGGTATACAATACATCCGGAACAAGACAAGCTGCAGAAGCTGCCGGGTCAGCAAAGCAATGCTCTAACTGTCCGCCTGTGAGAACATCGATCCTATACCAGTTGCTAACCAAGTCTTAGTGCTTGGCCTGCCCTGCCATGACATTTAGTGTTTATATTGCATTTTCTCGCAGCAGGATAAAGCTTGTACTCTCCCAATTGTGCTCCTCCAATCGAAGCCGTTGGCACAATGCGGGGTGTTGGGTTTTGGTAAGAGCCATCCAACATTCGGCGCTAACAGAGAGCAGATAGTACCGTCTACTGTTATACGGCAGCTCATTATATCTAAGACCTGTAAACAAGACATACAACTAACTGTTGGCTCTGTCTTAGATATTACTTGCATTTCTCACAGACAAAGTTTAGTTTTGTTTAAATGTCAACCTACATGTTCCAGTTTGATTGTTCAGCTCCTTTCTGTTTAACACGAATAAACCGAAATATGCCCCGAAGCGGGAACTTCCTGTCATGTGTCTGTGATACGATAGGGTCATCACATTTTGTGGGCCTGGGCGTAGGGAGGAATAGATGGCCAATCTTCAACTCTGTTGGCGGACGACGAACGCAGGTGTCGAACCTTCGCCCGACCACGCGCATGACATTATCAACTTTGTTAGGTACATGTCCACTTCTCTGCCGCGTCTGCCTAACTTTGATTCATTTCAATTCTACCATTACCCCCTACCCCGTTCAGCCTCACGAAGAAGTTATATTAGGGCTCATCCCTGGGTTAGATTAATAATCCTGTGACAAAGTCAGCCACAAATAGCCGCTCCCCACGATTTTACCCTCACAGAATATTAATTTGAAGGTGATTTTTTTTACATAGAGGTAATGATACAAACCATGGCAAAAGTAGCCTTTAGCAAGATGAAAAACATATTGACCAATAAAAAGATGTCAATTGAAACGAGAAAAAGAGTGTTGAGATGCTACATTGAACCTGTACTTTTGTATGGATGTGAAGCGTGGACAATGAGCAGTCAGGCTGAAAAACATCTGATGGCTGTAGAGATGTGGTTTCTGAGGAAAATGCAAAGAATACCATGGACAGCCAGAAAGACCAATGAACAAGTCCTTCAAGAAACAAATGAAGATCGTAAATTGATTAGAGAAATTAGACGTAGACAGTCAAAATGTTTTGGGCATGTTATGAGTAGAAATGGATTGGAGAATTTGGTGACAACTGGTAAGATCGAGGGGAACAGACCAAGGGGAAGACCTAGAAGCAAGTACCTGGATGGCTTGGCCTTGTGGCATGGTCGAGACAGAAACACGGAGCTGATCCACGACTCTGGTGATCGAGTGAGATGGTAGAACATGACCGCCCACGCTTACCGGCATGGCGCATGATGGATGGATGGAATGATACAAAAAATTGCTATTTTAAAGTAGCAGATGTCTGGGACACAAAGAGTTAAGCAGGCTCTTCACCTCATAGCTGTTTATGCACACCAGTAGTGATCACAATGGGTGCTACTATCTTCTGGGAGAGCTAGGAAATCCGGGAAGAAGGGGTGGATTGTGTGAAGTTTTTACTATGTAATGGTTATAATAGCAAGAAATAAGAAAGAGGAATGTTTATTTTTGTTCTTTTTCTTTGTACCGAACGCTATGGGTGTGTTCAAGTAAGCGATGGGACTGGCAGTCGAACAAATAACGTTTGGGAACCTTTCGTATACATTTATCAACAGATCATGAGAAATCTCTCTCTCTCTCTCTCTCTCTCTCTCTCTCTCTCTCTCTCTCTCTCTCTCTCTCTCTCTCTCACTCTCTCTCTCTCTCTCTCTCTCTCTCTCTCTCTCTCTCTCTCTCCCTGCCTGTCTGTCTATCTGTCCACACACAACACAGTCGTCCAACTTCCAGGCTGTGGGAACTACTTAACTTCAGTACAACACTTAGCGTGCTCAGTCGTGAGCGTGTAACCGACCACGGCACAGGGGCGGTGGGCCTAGACGTTAAATTACAATTGCTTGAATTAATTATATACGCTGTCTCCTGGCTTCTTTTTGTGCTGTGTTTTCATTTCGTCTTAAAGTTGGCCAAACTAATATTTTTCTTTAATTATTCCGACTTGAAAGTGCAATACCCAACCGCAAGTGTAACAATGTAGATTATCACAGTTGTGTGACGATCTTATTATACATGTATAAAGATCTCCATAGTGGTTAAAGAAATGGGTAAGACGCCAGCGTCACGCTCTGAAGGTTGTGAGTTCAATTCCGAGCTCCGTCTTTCTGTTCTCGAGTGCAGTTCTCTGGGAGACTGTTGGTGGTTTCTGCTGGAGGTACAGAGTTCGTGCTTTGTGCGACGCTTCCGGCAGAAAGAGACCGAGCCATATGGGATAAAACACAGTGCAATAAAGTCGACCTCTCACCTTTAAACCCCCTTTCGCCTTTATTTGTATAGAAACAAACATGACGTATCTTCCAACGATATTTTTTTTCTTTCGCTGGGTTTGAACCCCAGGGTAGTCCGTACACATGCTACTACTTCTAATATACTGGACTGATCTTTGAGTGTGGGTTAGCTTTCCCTATATTACCAGTGTTCCTAGACATCAGGCGAATCCACTCCGACATCTGAGCTACTTGTAAGTTACATCCCCAAGTCAAGGACGAGAAATCACTATTTTAGTCCAACTGTCCGGTGTAGGGGTTGAACCCGGTACCTCGGCATCAGCACATCGGATGTTTAAGAACGAGCGCTCGAATCTATTCGGCCATGCTGACCACTACTTTGTCATTTTTGTTGATGGTCCGTGGTTTAGAATTACCACCACCTTTCATTATATTGTGGTTTAGAATTACCACAGTCCTTCATTATAATGTGGTTTAGAATTACCACAGTCCTTCATTATAATGTGGTTTAGAATTACCACAGTCCTTCATTATATTGTGGTTTAGAATTACCACAGTCCTTCATTATAATGTGGTTTAGAATGACCACAGTCCTTCATTATAATGTGGTTTAGAATTACCACAGTCCTTCATTATATTGTGGTTTAGAATTACCACAGTCCTTCATTATAATGTGGTTTAGAATTACCACAGTCCTTCATTATAATGTGTTTTAGAATTACCACAGCCCTTCATTATAATGTGTTTTAGAATTGTCACAGACCTACATTATAATGTGTTTTAGAATTACCACAGCCCTTCATTATAATGTGTTTTAGAATTGTCACAGACCTACATTATAATGTGTTTTAGAATTACCACAGCCCTTCATTATAATGTGTTTTAGAATTGTCACAGCCCTACATTATAATGTGTTTTAGAATTACCACAGCCCTTCATTATAATGTGTTTTAGAATTGTCACAGCCCTACATTATAATGTGTTTTAGAATTGTCACAGCCCTACATTATATTGTGTTATAGAATTACCACAGCCCTACATTATATTGACGGCAGTTCAGATAAGACAGTACAAAACAGACATAAGACGAATGTTCAGAGTTAAGGACAACTCACGACAGTGAACGAAGTTTAAGTGTGTTCGGCACACATGACTGGCGGGACATTTCACAAATAAACACGCGTAGTATTGTTTCGCGTTTATAGAAGGAGAAGAAGGAAGTAGAGATTAGAGGCCGCACTAGACAACATAAAATTTGAAAGCTATA
This sequence comes from Cepaea hortensis, assembly GCA_963921405.1. Taxonomy (NCBI): domain Eukaryota; kingdom Metazoa; phylum Mollusca; class Gastropoda; order Stylommatophora; family Helicidae; genus Cepaea; species Cepaea hortensis. The sequence continues at coordinate 32,915,618 of OY992880.1, forward strand.
GTTACCGACCGGGATTCGAACTTGTCACCTCGAACTTGTCACCTCCAAATGACGACAGCGCCTCACTGCAGGAACAAGTGCACTTCGACGCATTGATTTCCTGGCGGGAGGACTAGGATGTAACAAGTGAGCTGGAGTCGCACTGAGAACTCGGATAGGGACGGATGGAGACGTTTACCGCAATAGCGACTGATTATAGATGATGACGAATGATAGCAATAAAATGTGTTGCTGTAAATGATAGCTTGTGAACAACTTAGTTGATAACCAGCGTAGTGTTAAAAGAGACTAAGACAGAATCCTGTTTAAGTTAAGAGGTATGTTTTCATTTAACAAGATGCGTGTGAGCTAAACGGTTTTTGGGTCCTTGTAGATTCGATTGCGAGTAGTGTTATTGTTCTGAAATGTTTATGTTTAAACTTACGACACGGGTTTTGTGCAAGTAATATTTTACTAATGTAAATAAACAATGAACTTATCGGTGATACTGAAGTATGTTTATTAACTTAGCAAGCCAAAAGGCGTATGTCTGTACCTGGTGAAGGGGGCGGCTTATTAAGGTTGCCAATAAGGTAGGAACTTTGAGAACAAAATTTTAAGACGCATCTTTGGGCCCATTAGGGATACACAAAGTGGAGAGTGGAAAAGAAGAAGTAACAAAGACATTTATGATCTGTTTAAGTCCCCGCTAATCACTGGTATCATGAAGGCTAATAGACTACAATGGCTGGGGCATATAGAAAGAATGGAAGATAATAGGGAAACAAAACTCGCTTACACTCAGGAAATAAATGGCCGTAGACCCCGAGGTAGACCAAGAAGACGGTGGAGAGATAATACATGTACAGACCTACAAGCACTTGGAATCAACGACTGGCAAGAGAAGGTCCACCAGAGAGACGAATGGAGACGGATTGTATTTGCAGCAAAGAACCTCAATGGCTCGGAACGCTGAAGAAGAAGAAGAATAAGGTAGGAACAGTACCAGTAGGTTCAGGATAAGAATTAATTGTTATGCACCGCAGACCAGATGCACGTATAAAGGATCTATTTTGTATTTTGATATTTTAAGTATACACCTTTTTGGAATGGACCAAGACTGTTAATTATAGACGTAGTCCAAAGTAGTTGCTTCTTTAACTGTTTCTATTCCAAATAGATGTTACTTTTCACAAATTTTTTTTTTTTTAGATTACAAGATGGGACTCAATAGGTTTCAGAAAAATATAGATAATATGGGTATGTATATTGTGATAGTTTAAGGACAGAAACTTGTATCATGCAAGGAGTAATAATAATAAGTAGTAGTATAGGAGCTCTAGACAGCGAAAATCGGTAGATATACTAAGAATAAAGAAGGAGGTGCGGGAGGTTCGGATAAAATAGTAAGCGCAAAGAAGGAGGTGCCGGGGGATATAAATCATGAATAAATAATCACCACTTTTTGTGATATTACGTCCCTTTTTAAAGAATTTTACTTAATTATGTATTTATTTCTTAAACGTTTTAATGCAAAGATTACGGTTATTATTGGATGTAGTGGCTATGCCATAATGACACTCCTTAACCACGATATCGCTCACTTTAACCACCACCGTGTCACTACATGTACCCTCACCTACAATTTAAGGGGTCACTTGACCACCCCTTGACCACCTCTTGACCACTTGACCACCTCATCGCTCACTTTACCCATTACTATAGTCTTTATGACACCTTCACCTACAATTTAAGGAGTCACTTGAACACCCCTTAACAAGGAGTTTTACTAAGTCATACCCACTACATATAATAACCTTAATCTTTGCATTAAAACTTTAAAGAAATAAATACATAAATACAATTCTTAAAAAGGGACGTAATATCACAAAAACTGGTGATTATTTATTCATGATTTATATCCCCCCAGCACCTCTTTTTTTGCGCTTACTATTGTATCCGTATCCTCGAGCACCTCCTTCTTTATTCTTAGTATATCCACCGATTTTCGAGGTTTAGAGCCCCTATACTACTACTATAATAGTGTTGCGATTGCTTGATATAGAATACTTTAACACTATTTTCATGTAAACAGTAAAATGTACATCAAATGCATAAGGTATTTTTTTATACTTTAGATTGGCAGGAATCCACCAGAGTTCTAAAATGCAATTGATTGCAGTCATTTGATACAAACTAGACAAACTGTATTGCCTTTGTACATATCAGTCAGCCACACAATTGACATCATCTATGCCCACCTGCTGAACTTGCATGTCCACATTTGTCGACTGCTAAAATCAGGCTCCAGCGGAGTGCTTCCGGGCTGAAATGGAAATGTCCAGAATGGGTGAAATGATCTTGCCGTCGTCAGATTAGCCGGTAATGGTGGATATCTCCTTCACACTTGTCACCACCACCATCTCCACCATCATCGTCGTTACCATGGCAACCCTGTTTTTCTGTTGCTGGCGCAAGAAAAGCTCCAGGGATATTGTGGCCGGCAAGCACAGCAGACACACCCCCACAAAGGAAGAAGTCAAAATCGACAGGTCAGGGTCCCTAACACCTTCTGCTGTAGGGAAGTCGGAAAATGGAGTGGTGACAGACAATCAAAGGTAAACTTGGCTCTGTCTCTGTCTTCATCTTCCTCTCCTTAATGCTCTCATTATTAATATTAACTGATTATGTGTCAGTGGGTAATAATAAATATAATCTATATCGTCAAATATGGCAAACTACCTTCTGTAAAACTTGCCAAGAAACCATAACAACTATGACAGAAAACATAATAAGAAAGAGATCTGGTGGCGAGACCTCCTGGCCAGGCAGATCAGATAACACTGGGGAAGAGTGTGACACAGGGACCAGTACTTGTAATCGTGATGACGGAGATAATCATGTGTTACCAAGGAAATCCACTGTGTCAGACTAAGAAAAAGAGTGAGAATAGGAACGTGGAATGTGTGAGAAGTCTGTATGAGAGAAAGCTTAAAGTAGTATGTCATGGGATTGAGAGGTTAAATATTCAAATTTTACGAATCAGTGAACATCGCTGGAAAGGAAAGGGACATTTTACAACTGAAAATGGAAGTCTTTTAATTTATTCTGGTAGAGACGTCGGAGGCCGGAGTGGAGTGGCATTTTGTCTAGATAAAACAACTGCAAAAGCTTTAGGCTACTGGTATTTAATCCAGTTAGTGATAGAATCCTCACTATTAGACTTAAAGGCCGTCCAAAAAACACAACTCTTGTACAGATATATGCACCTACTTCAACAGCAGAGGAGGACGAAATTGAAGATTTTTTACAACACACTGCAAGACACATTAAATAAGATTGGTCATAATGATATAGCAATAATACTAGGAGATTTTAATGCAAAAGTAGGTACAGGAAGAGCTGAAAATGAGAGACACGTTTTAGGAAAATTTGGATTGGGAAACAGAAATGATGCAGGTGACAAATTAATTGAATTTTGCACAAAAAATGAGTTAATTATAGCCTACACACTTTTTAAACAACACTCAAGAAGACTCTTTACATGGAAGTCCCCGGACAGTATTACCAAAAATCAGATAAATTATATTTTAAAACAAAGAAGATGGAAGTCAAGCATAACATCTGCAAAAACGTCAAGGCGTGCAGACTGTGATACAGATAATCAATTATTAGAAGCAGATTTGAAATTAAAACTCAAAAGCTTACCCGAGGACCAAGGCCACTTCGTTTTGATCTCACAAAAATACCAGATGCATACATCGTAGAAGTTAGGAATCGTTTGGGGTCTTGATGTCTGTAAAAGAGGAAAGGACACCCGATGAACTGGCAGTACAAACTAGAGATATCTTGATAACTGCAGCCAAAGATTTAATTCCGACCAAGAAAAAAAAAACTTAAGCCATGGGTTACACCATCTACGTTAGAATTAATAAAACAACGAAAGGAACTGAAACAGAAAGGAGATGAATCCGATAACAGCAGGATGAAGTATAAATCTTTAACTCTAGAAATAAGAAAGAACACAAGAAAGAACAAAAATCAATATATACAAGATTGCTGCACCAGAATAGAGCAATATCATAAGACTGGAAGAGATTACAAAATGTTCAAAGAAATGAAGTTATTGACAAGAAATGTTCAACCTCAATTGAATGTTATCTGTGACAAGATGGAAAATACCTTAACAGAATCTAGACACATTCTAGAAAGATGGCAGGGGTACTGCAGTGGAATGTATGTTATGAGTGACAGTGAGGATATGAATGAGATACACGTGCCAACGACAGCAGAGACAGAACCTGACCCTCATTAGATGAAACTGCATGGGCAATAAAGAACCTGAAGAATGGTAAATCACCTGGATGTGATGAGATACCAGCTGAGCTCATTAAAGCGGGAGGAGAAGAAAGCATACAAATCTATCACGCATTATGTAAGCAGATATGGAAATATAGTATATGGCCAAAAGATTGGAAGAGAACTATCTTCATTCCAATAACAAAAAAGGGCAACCTGAAGTTATGCACCAACTATAGGACTGTTGCCCTGATCAGTCATGCAAGTAAAATTCTACTAAAAATCATAATGGGAATACCTCGTAAGATTGATTGATTTATTGATTGATTTAGGAATCGACATCACAGCATTCGTAAGAAAATGGAAGAAGAAATTAACGTGGTTCAAGCTGGATTTAGACAAGGAAGAGGAACAAGGGATCACATTCTCAATATGCGTTTAATAATAGAGAAGTGCAGATAATTTAATGTAAACCTATTCTCATGTTTTGTGGATCATTCAAAGGCATTTGACTGTGTACAACATCCGAAACTTTGGGTGCGGTAGGTGAGCAACAAGATCATTGATGAAGATTAGAAAAAGTGTGGGGGACAAGACTCCGCCCTGGGGGACACCGTGACGCAGTAGTACTTTCTTGCTCTTGAGTCCGTCTATCTGTACTCGGGCTCTTCTGTTGTGCAAGTATGCTTTCACCCATTTGTACATTCTTCCATTGACTTTGCAGTTTCTCAGTTTCTTCATCAGACCTTCTTTCCAGACTTTGTCAAAGGCTTTCTTCAGATCTATCCATGCCGCAAGCACCAGCTTCTTCTCTTGGAATGCATCCTCAATTTCTTGAGAGAGGTAGGTTGTCTGATCTTCCGTAGAGTAGCACTGCCTAAAGCCAGCCTGCTGTGGCACAAGGATGTTTTTACTTTCAATGTACCACTGCAGTCTGTGATTGATGATGCGCTCCAGTATTTTGCAGAGACAGCTGGTGAGGCTAATTGGTCTGTAGCTAGAGGCAATGGAACCATCTTTCCCTGATTTTAGGAGGGGTATCATGATTGCTTCTCTCCAGGCTTGTGGAACACTGCCTAAGGTCCAGCTGTTATTGAAGATCTGCAACAGCTTTGTTTTGGCCTCTGTTCCTAGGTTCCTGATCATTTCATTGGAGATACCATCAGCTCCTGGTGACTTTCTCATTTTCAGTTTTGATATGGCTAGCTCCAGTTCGCTGATTGTGATGGGTGCCTCCAGAACCTCATGTACTATTTCCTTCTGTCCTGTATGTTGTCGTTTCTCTCGAATCTCTTGTTGTTTCTCTGGACTAATTTTGATATTGCTATCTTGTGCGAACGAGTCCGCAAAATGGTCAGCTGCTTGCTTTCTTGTTAAGATTTTTCCATCTTTATGTAGTGCAATTTTTGAGTTTCTCCCTGTGCCCTCGTCATTAAGCTGTTTTATTAGCTTCCACAATTTCCTTGTGTCTCTTTCAAAGTTCAGAGACTCCGTTTTCTCCTGCCAGCTTTCCCGTCTAGCCTGCAGCTTGGCCCTTTGAAATTTGGCTTGTGTCTTCCATGTCAGGCGACGATCAAAGGTGACTCCTAGATAGTTTGGATTTTCTTCATGGCGCAATATTTTTCCATTCAATACCAGCTTAGGTTGCTGAGTTTTAGTTAAGAGGGAGAACACTCTGCATGTTGTTTTCTCCTCACTTATCTTCACTAGCCATGATTTTGACCAGTCCTCTAGCGCTAATAGGGCTTGCTGTATTCTGCTGTTAGCTGTACTAATATATTCTTCAGATGTCCATATGGCTAGGTCATCTGCAAAGGATGATGTGTGTACTCTGGCTGGAAAATTGTCTGTGATGTCATTTATATATGCTAGGAATAATGTTGGTGAAAGAACTCCTCCTTGGGGGACACCTTGCTCCAACAGCATCATTTTGCTGGTTTGTCCTTGTACTTTTGTCCTGGCAGTTCTGTTCTCAAGGTAGTGGCTGATCCAATTGTACATTTTCCCACAAACATGCATTTTTTGCAGTTTTACTTTCAGTCCTTCCTTCCATACTTTATCAAATGCTTTTTCTAAATCTATCCAGACCGCTAGTGTGTGCTTTTTCTCTTGGAAGGCATCCTCTATTTCCTGAGCTATATAGGTTATTTGGTTTAACAATTAGCAAAAAGAAGACACAGATTATGTCACAAGGTGCACATGGGGTACCATCAATCTTTATTGACGACGCCGAACTAGAGATAGTAGACCATTTTACATATCTAGGATCGGTGGTAAATAGCAAATTATCCCTAGATCAGGAAATCAACATCCGGATTGGTAAGGCAGCAACAACAATGAACAGGTTAAGAAAAAGAGTCTGGGAGAACAGGAAGCTTACTGCCAAAACAAAAGTCCTTGTCTATCAAGCCTGTGTCCTTAGTACTCTTCTCTATGGCAGTGAAACCTGGACAACTTACTCACACCAAGAGAACAATTTAAACAGCTTTCATATGCGGTGTCTGCGAAGAATTCTTGGTATTAAGTGGCAAGACAAAATCACAAATACTGAAGTATTGGAAAGATCAGGTTGTGTGACAGTTTATTCCATGCTCAGTCTTCGTAGACTTAGATGGATAGGACATCTTAGGCGGATGGATGATGGTAGAATACCAAAGGATATCTTTTTTGGTGAATTACAGATGGGTAAGAGATCTCAGGGTCGGCCTCTACTACGATACAAAGATGTGTGTAAGCGGGACATGATTGATACAGGCATTGATAATGCACATTGGGAGCAAGTCGCCGCTGAACGTGTTGCATGGAGGGCAAATATCAGAAATGGAATAAAGTCAAAGGAGAAAATTATTGCAGAAAAGTCACACACCAAGCGTTTGAGACGTAAGATGGTGCATGATGGTGGAAATGACCACGTGTTCACATGCACCCACTGTGAACGGACATTTACAGCGCAAATTGGCCTTATCAGTCACACTCGCTACCGCCATAGTTAAAAGTTATTATGCCTTTTTAAAGCACAAACTATCGTCTGTCAAGACGGCAAGGTGCCAATGATGATGATGATAGGTTATTTGACCTTCAGTGGATCTGTACTTTCTGAATCCTGCTTGGTGAGGTGTTAAGAGTTGGTTTTCTTCCAGATGCCATGTTAGCCTGCCATTGATAATGCGTTCCATTAATTTTCCTACACAGCTAAGAAGACTGATAGGTCGATAGCCATTTGGTTCTTCCAGGTCTTTTCCTTTCTTTGGGACTGGTATTAGTATAGCTTCCTTCCATGCCTGTGGGACTATTCCCCTCTTCCAGCTGTAATTTAGGACTGCTAGTAGTTTCTTTTTTGCCTTAGTGCCTAGTCCTATTAGCATTTCATTTGTGATTCCATCCTTTCCTGGTGATGTCTTCTTTTTTAGGGTATTCATTGCCTGTTCCATTTCTTCCATTGTTAGATTTGCCATCATATATTCTGCTGCTGTCTCTTTATATCTATGATGTATCTGTTTATCTTTGATTGCTTTCTTCTGTTCGGCTGTAATATCAATGTGGTTTGCACTGGCATAGTATTCCATTAGTGCATTTGCAGCCTTTTTTCCTGTAAGCAAGGCATTTCCTTGTTTAATTGTTATTTGTTTGTTTCTAGGTCCTTCATTGTTCATGGCTTTCACTAGTTTCCATAGTTTGTTTCCATCCCTGTCAAAATTCAGGTTTTCTGTTTTTTTCCTCCAACAATCTCTTGTTGTTTGATTTACTGTTCTTTTATATTTTGCTGAGATGGCTTTGAGAGAGATGTTCGCTTCAGTTGTTTGTTCTCTCTCTGCGGTCTTCCTAGCATCTTCAACTTTGTCCTCCAAAATTTGTAGTTCCTCAGTCCAGTATGGTTTGTAATTTTTCCTCGCTCCTCTTGGAATAGACTCAGTGGCCGCCTGTATTATTGCTCTGTTTAGACTTTCCACCATTTGCTTCATGTTGCCATATCGTGTATTTATGTTTTCACAATATTTGTCTGTTAGTATGGAAAATCTGTCCCAATCTGCTCGTTTGTAATTCCAGCGAGGCAAAGGCTTTTGCTCCTGTGGAACATACTCCATATTTATTACAAGCTTGATTGGTCTGTGGTCACTACCTGCTAATTGGTCAAGCACATGGCGATCGATTTTGTGGAGGATGTCTCCTGTGCAGAAAGCTAAGTCTGGAGTAGAAGTGGTAATCCATCTTCTGGAGTAGAAGCTCGGTGTGTCATCCGCTTTGTTGAGTAGATGGAGATTTGAGTCTATTTCCCAGTCCTCCACTTCATCTCCTCTTTTGTCAGTATCTGGGTATCCCCATCTTTCTGAGCGGCTATTAAAGTCTCCGACAACAATGCAATTTGTGTCAGTTATTTCCATGTTTGAGAGTGTAAGATCCTTATCTGCCGGGCTATACAGATTGTAAATTCTTATTTTCATGTCCTTTATCATTATATCAACACCTATAATTTCCGTTTGGTTGTCAGAGATCACAGATACTTCGCTGCAAGGTATTGTATTTCGTGTAAGTATTACAACTCCTCCTTTGTGTCCTTCGCGGTCAAAACGTGTGGCCTGATATCCCTCGACTGAAAATGTGCAATTGGCGTTGAGGTGTGTCTCTTGAATGCATGCCACATCTATTCTATCTTTATGAAGACGCTGTGTTAGGGAGGCTTTCTTGTTATAAACTCCTTCGGCATTCCGTTGTAGTATGTTGAGAGTCCGGGGTGTTTGGTCAATAGCTCTTAACCTACTCCTCTGTGCCTTGACTCCACAGCACAGGGGAAGGTGACCACCAGTAGTCATGGGTGGACCCCCTCGAGGCAGGGGGCCCGGCACTATCACCGCCTGATGGGACTTCACGGGATTAGCACCATAACGATTAATTTTCATCTGTGGCATCATGAAATGATAAAGTTACGTTGCACTTCTTTGTCAAGCCTGTGGCTCAGTACATCCGATTTCGACAAGCATTTTTCGGGATGCTTTCCCTAGCCTTTGACTGTCCCCAGTCTACCTACAAGGCAGCAGGTTTGTGCGTCACTTCGTCTGGTCCCTCTCCCTTGACCTGTCCGACATGGGTGACCCTACCAGTAGCTGTGCTACCGTCGGCATAGCTCTTGGGGTCATTGGAACGCTCAAGCCCCTCTACCTCGTCAAGGTGGACGCACGGCAGAGGGGAAACTTAGTTCTAAGAGTGCTTTATGTCAATCCTGGTCACGAACCCTTATGAGGCTCCATCCCATGCCACCCACTTGGAACTTTTGCACTAACTTGTCATCTTCCACTTGGTCTTCTTGAACCATATCTCTGTGTTCCCTTGTCGACACATTGAACGACCGGTGGACATTCCTATGTCTAAAACTCTGCTGAAACTTTCAAGCTTATGAAACTGAATTCTGAAACATCATATGTTTAGACAGTATTTATGTAATGCTTATCGTATATGTCTCTGGAAGTCTCCGTGGCTAAGTGGTCAAGCCGTCTGTCTCGCACTTCAAAGGTTGTGGGTTCAATTCCGGGCTACGTCTTTCGGTTCTCAAGTGTATTTTTCTCTGAGGCTAGTGGGATCGTTGCCGGAGCTACAGAGTTCGTGCTTACTACGATGCTTTCGGCAGGCCGTCCTGCCAAAAGAGACCATGCCATATGGGATAAAACCCGGGGCAATGAAGTCGATCCTCTCGGCTTTTAAGACTTTTTTTTAAAATTGTATATGTACATTTTACAACCCACATATGCAGTGCTTGTATATACGCAATTATTAACTGCTCGTATTGTCATCTTGCTAGTGTTTCACTGTGAACTGTCCCTTCCTACTGATTGACCAAAAGTAACATTTGTTGAATTTTTTGACATTTCTAGTCACAGTCTACAGCTCTGTTGCTCATTATCTGATGTGTTACATTCTTTTAAAATACTCATAAGTAACCTTATTACATGTGTGTATGCTAATTTTTATTATTATCATTTAGATTTGCATTTTTTTTTCATATCCTTTACAGGACATTGCTGTCAACACCAGCATCTTTCAGCTGTATGTTGATTTCTTGGCAAGATTAAGCTCAGTAGTTTGCCATTGCTTTCTGAGCGGCCGGCTCACATACCCCGTAAGTTACCGATGCGATTCGAACCACTGCTGATTCTCACCGTCATCACGTTACCAACGAGAGTATACGAGATTACTGAGAAAAGTCATAACCTCTAAGTCACGAAGCCGGCTTAGATTTGCATGCAGAGACTTAATCCATCAATGAATTTTAACTCATTCTACACCAAAAAACTCATCATATATTCATTTAAGGTTCAATTAAGTCATATACCAGTCTTTATGACAAAAACAAAGTGGTAATGGATCTTTGGAATTAAATGGAAAATGCAACAAAAGACCCACGTTTGGAGGTTGATCAGTGGGAAGTGAGCAGAGGGTTTGGATGACACTCAACTCATAAAGGAAAATGCACACGGATGTTCAGTCAGGCTGTCATTGGTACCATCGGCGTTTGAACTGTTGGCTACTGAAGACAGGGGCAGTGAACATGTGGGGATGTCCTGTATGCAAGGATGATTCTTACTTTCATATTACATACTATTCTTTAGCATGTTGCATTTGTATAGAGAGCAATAGGTCCTATTTGGTGATTCTTTTGGTATATAATTTGTTAATGAAGCTAGTGTATTATGTGATTCAGTGCAGAATGATATATACTTCACATGTCACCTTCCATTTGGACAAAAGGACAATATGACGTCATACCAGAGCCGTTGTGTTACTTGTTTCACGGTATCTTCCGCAATCTAATGATCAGTGAATGGAAATTTACATTATAATCTTGTTAATTTGATTGTACACTATGTTTGGTTAAAACTAAATTTTGTTGTGTGCGGTGGATCAGTTATCCTGGTCCCTAAAGTGGTATATGGAGCAGTAGTGACAATGGATCAAGTTCAAACACCAGCAGTAGCAGAATTATTGTTTTCTACCAGTACAGTTCTGAGGTCAACCCAGGTTAGTCACGGGTACTAGACAATTATCTGCCTATAAGACTAGCAAAACATTAACACTAATCTACGATGCAAGTCGAAAGAGGCGACTAAGGGTGTGGGGGGGGGGGGGGGGGGTTATGTGAAAGTGCATCCTGGGCTGCAAAATCCAACCAAGCATGAAGTCTACAGAGGGCATGAGGTGTTTGACGACATGTTCTCCATTAGGAGGTACACAAAACAGAATAAGTATAAAGCAATTTTTAGTGACCTGTCTGTGGAGGATCCTGCCATGCTAACTTATCTTGGCTCCGAAGAACGATTTCTTGGCTTCGAAGAACGACTGTAATGAGTCTCCAACACTGTTCTGCAACTTCATGGTGCACTCGTATAAGTTTCCATTTCATCTCTTGATGTCTGTAAAGTCGTCTTCCACTTTCATGATTCCTCTCAAGCACACCCTTTAACAAGAAGTTGTTTATTTTTATGTTTTAAGCACCTTTCAGTCATGTTTTCTTTAATCTCTACCTCATTAGTCATGTCCCAGATTATGTGGAGGCCAAACGTTTCATAGCCCAGCTACAGTACCTACCACACAACTGCGTGTAACTTTAATAATGGTTGCTCTTCATCTCCTTGTGTTGGAGGTTACATTGAACGAGTTTTAACGTGCGGCTGTGAACCCTGGCACTTAGTAAACAAGCAAAAAGGTTCATAGAAGCTTCAGAGATGTGATTCTACAGACGAATTCTGAATGCTTCTTGGACGGCCAAAATAAGTAATATATGGTTTGAAAAAGGGTCGGGCATAACAACCTATCACAAACACTAGAAAGAGGCTGTCGTCATGTTTGGCCACGTTTTGAGCAGAGAACTAGAACATATTGTGACATGTATTGTGACAAGACAGCGAGAGACAACTTTGTCATGGCACAGAAAAGTGTTAACTGCATGAATTGATACATGCTGTTGGATATCGAAAGATGTGGGAAGTATAATCACCCACGCCAGTCAGCAAGGCAGTGACTTTAGTGAGAGATCATGGTAAATACCACAGAGAAATCTACTCAGCGTCAGAAATCAACTCTAGCTGGTGGATATTAGAAGAATGGATAATAACCGTTCTCCTCACATAAGTTTTATATAGTGAGTGTTCAAAGGTAGTAGCGAAGGAGTTATACCATTAAAACAAAAAAGATATTTACAATAAAAATATCGCTGCACAATTTATGAGGAATTGGGACTGAACAGATAGAACATGATGCTGCATGGAATCTGGGAAAATCAGAGGCGCGGGTTAAGATTGCCTCTAATACTTCCTGACTCTGAAGGTATACAAATAGAGGGCGGGGCTCACCAAACCCAATAACCCACATTGTGCTAGCGGATTCGGACGGAGGATCGCAACTGGGAGGATACAAACTGTCTTCTAGTGCGAGGAAATGTAGCCTAAAGACTTAATGTCATGGTAGGGCAGACCAGGACTAGGATCTAAGCTCCGACGGGCGGACAGTAACTACATTGCATTGCTGATCCGGCAGCGTGTCTTGTTCCAGGTGTATTGGTCTTACCTTTCCTCGGAGTAAGCTCTTCAGGCCGAGAGAGGAATCATGCTATATGGGCAAAACATGATCTCTATAAAATTCAGCCCAGGCTTTATGCTGTGGAGAGGTATAAATAACGCTATCCCTGGTCCCCGCTATGGATTGTAGTTATTATGTCGTTTTATTTTTTTTTAAGCATAATGTCATGACGGCAAGATGCCAGTACATTATTATTAATAAATAGACTAGCTGACAAGGCCCGGCTTCGCCCAGGCCCTGGCGGGGATCTATCTATCTATCTATCTATCTATCTATCTATCTATCTATCTATCTATCTATCTATCTATCAATCTATCTATCTATCTATCTATCTATCTATCTATCTATCTGTCTGTCTGTCTGTCCGTCTGTCTGCTTGTCTGTCTGTCTGTCTGTCTGTCTGACCCGGCCCGGCTTCGCCCAGCTCCTGGTGGGGAGCATCTCATTTAATTCGTATAAGTAGTCATATAAGCTCCCGTTCCCGTTCCCGACTCTCTGTATGTCTGTCTATCTGTCTGTCTGGCCCGGCCCGGCTTCACCCAGTCCCTGGTGGGGAGCATCTCATTTAATTCATATAAGTGGTCATATAAGCTCCCGTTCCCGACTGTCTGTCTGTCTGTCTGTCTGTCTGTCTGTCTGTTTGTTTGTCTGTCTGACCCGGCCCGGCTCCGCCAGCCTCTGGTGGGGAGCATCTCATTTAATTCATATAAGTAGTCATATAAGCCCCCGTTCCCGTTCCCGACTATCTGTCTGTCTGTCTGTCTGTCTGTCTGTCTGTCTGTCTGTCTGACCCGGCCCGGCTCCGCCAGCCTCTGGTGGGGAGCATCTCATTTAATTCGTATAAGTAGTCATATAAGCTCCCGTTTCCGACTATCTGTCTGTCTATCTGTCTGTCTGTCTATCTGTCTGTTTGACCCGGCCCGACTTCGCCCAGGCCCTGGTGGAGAGAATCTCATTTAATTCGTATAAGTAGTCACATAAGCTTCCGTTCCCGACTATCTGTCTGTCTGTCCGTCTGTCTGTTTGTCTGTCTGTCTGTCTGTCTGTCTGTCTGTCTGTCTGTCTGTCTATGTTCGGCCAGTTCCCGTTAAAAATATAGATAAGATAGAAGAATAGATAGATTGATAGTAGAAAATATGATTGGAAGAGATCTATCTAAAGTAAACTTACCAAGATATCACGAACAGCCAATAAATGGTGGGCGGTGGGTTGACTGCAGAGTACTGCAAAGGATATGCAACTAACTTTCTCTCACAAAAAATTACTTTTTTTTAACGAACGAAAATCTTTATTTTCAAGGGGTTAAGAATTGGACACGCAGGCCCGTCCTACATTCTGCCCTTCTTCTCTATTTTCTCTCATACATGCTTTCATTCAACATCTCTTATTAATCAATTCTTTGACAACAAAAGAACAATAAGCATTAAAACGCATGAAAAGTAAATCGTCGAGGCAATGTTTAACATGGGCATCATATATACCCAATGTGGGTGTAACGCGCCATACATATGAGAATGTTTAAAAAAAAATTATATGTGCTGTTGACGAAAAATAAAAAGATGAGTTAGAAAATTTTCACTATTTAAATAGATGCATTATTTTTATGAAAACTTTGAAAATGCCTTAAAGATTATATCATTATTTATTATAATTCATGTGCCTGTAAATAACTGTAGAAAAAGAGTTTATAAATCTTTGAAAACAATGCAACAATCTATATATAAAATATATAGCAATGCTACTAAAAGTTATGCCCCTTGAAATAACTTTCCTTAAGTTAAGTACCCTTGCTATATATAAATGATCATGTAAATTAAAATATTAAATTTTAGTAAGTAAATAGCTGATTGTACACTAACAAACTATGACAGTTGGCTGCACGGGAATGAAAAGAAAACATGTAGAAAATTTCATCTCAATCGGATGGACCGTTATCAAACGCATCAAATACATCCCTATACATCCCTACATACATCGTCTTTTATATATATATAGAATAGACGACCCCCGGGAAGGTTAACCCGGTCAACAAATGCCCGCAGAAGTCGGATGTGTCGGCCTAACCGCGCAAGAACGCAGCTCTGCTGTAAACAGGTACAACGCAATCACATCCGAAAAAAAACTCCGGATGAACGAAGAAGAAGAAGAAGAAAAAGAAGAATAGACGACCCGGCCCGGCTTCGCCCAGCTCCTGGCGGGGAGCGTCTCATTTAATTCATATAAGTAGTCATTATACATTCAAATACATTTCCCGTTGCGTTTGGCCCCTGCTCTCGTTCCCGTGCTCGTCTGTTTTTGATGATTCCGTTCCCGTTCCCAAAAATTAAAAATTGATTTTAAACTAACAATTTCAGTTTAGAACAATAACTGTTCATAACTAATTTAGACGACCCGGCCCAGCTTCGCCCAGTCCCTAGCGGGGAGCGTCTCATGTAATTCATATAAATAGTCATTATACATTCACATTCATTTCCCGTTGCGTTCGGCCCCTGCTCCCGTTACCGTCTGTTCCCGTGCATGTCTCTTTCTGATTATCCCGTTCCCGTTCCCAAAAATTAAAAATTGATTTTAACTAAATATTTCAGTTGAGAACAACAACTGTTCATAACTAATTTCTGGTTTAATCAGAGAGTGAGTTCCCTTGCAGCAAGATGGCGGGACATTTCTTCGTCTGTTTTTCTAAAGCGTGTGCCTTTTTCTTTCGTTCTTGGGGAAAAATAGTTAATTTTAAACTAACTAACTTATGTCAGTTGGATCCGCGGGAGTGAGAAAACATCTGTACAAAATTGCATCTCAATCGGATGGACCGTTCGGAAATGCATAAAAGACACACACACACACACACACACACACACACACACACACACACACACACACACACATACATACATTGTCTTTTATATATATATATATATATATATATATATATATATATATATATATATATATATATATATATATATATATATATATATAGATAAGTGGGAATGATTTTAACACTGTGGGGGAAAGGAGTGTGTGTGATTGGATAGGAGAGAAAAAAATTTTTCATAATAATTTACAATGTGTAAATGTTGGACCATGAGGGTGTATGGGGAAAATTAAAAACAATATGAGGGCTCCCAAACCTTCGTTATCGTTCACGAAATATGCAAGTTGTGACATGACGCGACCATGGTCAGAACTACTGAATTATGTAGTATTTTATCGGCATCACTGTTTAACGTAATTAAAGTCGAAATGATTGAATTCATCGTAGCGGGTTTTATTCAATATGGCTGTCTCTTTCTGCTTGGCGGCGAGCCCAAAGCGGCACACAAAGTACGAACCCCGTAGCTCTAGCGACGAACCCTCAGGAGTCTTGAGAAAATTGTGCTCATTGCATGTGTCTACGTTATTGTTGACGTATTTGACGATATTTCACACCACATCCTTTGCAAATGTGGCTTAAATGACATAAGAAATGTGACCCTTGGATTCTGAAGAACACATGGATTGATCTTACACTATGGTCTACTCTAAATCAATCCAACGTGTCTGAATGAGACTCTGCACGTCCTTGCGATTACGATGCTGGCGGTTAGCATGGAAGGGGAAAGATACCTTCCTTAAGGATATTTTTTAACAATGTGGGGCGGCAGTGTGTTCAGTACACACTGTGTGCAGTGCGGGCGCGCACACACACACACACACACACACACACATATATATATATATATATATATATATATATATATATATATATATATATATATATCGTATATTACAAAACATTACATAATTATATATATATATATATATATATATATATATATATATATATATATATATACACATAATTATATATATATATATATATATATATATATATATATATATATATATATATATATATATAATTATGTAATGTTTTGTAATTGTACAGATGGTTTCACTACTATTTACATGAAATTGTTCTTTCAGCTATTGCATGCTATATGTATTCATTGTCATCAGAAGTGCCATCTTGTCCGCATTGGCATTCGGCTGTAGTAAGCCCGAACACCCTCTCAACTACATGTTTGTTTAATATGAAAGTGCCTTATATTGTTTTCCCTTTAAGTGCTATTATTAAGTATTATACTATAACACTTTTTGTAATAAATTTGCCACAAAAAGAAAAAAGGAAATGAAAATAAAAAGCAAACACTTGTTAGACAAGAGAGTGAAGAGGACGGGACAATGCTTTGTCAAGGAAGCATGTATTTGTTTATGCAAGGGTAAATGTGGCTTGTAAACAAAGCTAAGCTATTAAGTTTGTGTATAAAGGCAGTTAAACATTTATGTTCGTTGTTCAGAAGTCATGCAATAAACAATATTCATGAAATCCAAATCAGTGTTCAGTGATAAAAACCGCCGTGGAGCAAGTACGACAGGGGGATTCTGCTAGTCAGTCTCCCTTCCCAGTATGTTTCGACCCTTTACCTTCTTATACTGGAGGAGTGCCCGCTCGGGCCATGACTCTGGGTGGCTTTCCCATACGGCGCCTTCGGTCTTTTGCTTTGTGCCGTGTTCTGCACCTGCGAAATGTCTGCCCCCAAGCCACCCTCGCTCAGGGAGGAGAGCCTTGGGCATTAGAAGTTTCGTGCCCTCACAAATCCTGGCACATGTGGCCGTGGGAAGCCAGCTTCTTCCCTGGCCATTGCTTCTGTCGCCTCCGCGTCGATGTTCGTCTTCACACACTGTCACAATAAATGATCATGCAGGTTTTTTTTTTTTTTTACAAAATGTTAAAAAATATAGCCCTTGCAAGATGGAAAACTGACATACAATAAAGGGTGTCAATTGTGATGAGAAAGTTTTGAAGTATTACTTAGAACCAAAACTGTATATGGTAGTTAAACATCGGCAGTATCATCATCATCATATGAGTAGTAGGAAATGCACGAAACGGTTAGTATTTCGGGTTGGCAACCTTCCAGGTCACGACACTTGTTATATGTGGGCTATACCGAACACCTCGTGACGTCACAAACACATTTTCAAATCTCGCGCGCTTTCGTACTTAACTAATTCCTGTTTTTGGTGTTTAAAACGTTAAAATTTAAGAACTAAAATTTAAATTATATACGAGATTTTTTACATTTTTTTTTTAATTTTTCAATTGAAAATAAAAGATAGCAGTTATTAGTTGTCTTTAGTGGACGGGGTTTAAACAGTATCATCAGACGGTTTCAGATCGTTAAATGAAAACCTTTAAATAGTAAAGATGGCCGATATTATTAGTTGTAGTGGGTATGGCATAGTGTCAATCATTGTTAAGGGGTGGGTGAGTGGAGGAAGTAGCTACATAAGTGCTTCCGATCGTTTGGATGGACGACTGGTGGAGTAGCTAGATAAATACGACCGATCCTTTTTAAGAGACAGATGAGTTGCTAGATAAAGACTCCCATTCGTTGTTAAAGGGTGGGTGAGTAAAGGAAAGGCGAGATAAGTGCTGCCGATCATTGTTAAGGGGTGGGAGAGTGGTGGAGTCGCTAGATTAATACGTCCGTTCCGTGTTAAGGGATGACGTGGTATAGTGGATACATAAATGTTTCCATTCGTTTATAAGGGGTGGGTGAGTGGAGGAAATGCTCGATAAGTGTTGCCGATGGTCGGCGTGACAGAGGGTATGACACAGTGGTCGCCATGGCTGAGTGTACGACCCAGCGGTCGGCGTGGCAGTGACTATGACAAGTATATTATGTATGGTTTTCTCTCTCTCTCTCTCTCTCTCTCTCTCTCTCTCTCTCTCTCTCTCTCTCTCTCTCTCTCTCTCTCGCTCTCTCTCTCTCTCTCTCTCTCTGAGTTTTTTTCTCTTGTGTGACATTGTTTTGTTATCAGTAATTGTCTGACTATTGACTCTGTGTGTGTGTGTGTGTGTGTGTGTGTGTGTGTGTGTGTGTGTGATCGTGCGTGACTGTCTGTTTGATTCTATCCTATATAGCTATCTATCTGGCTGTCTAGCTATCCGTCTATGTATCTGTGTATCTCTATGTCTGAGTGTCTGTGTATATCTGTATATATGAATGGTCGTTTTCTGTGTATTCTTCTATGGGTGACAGTGATGTGATGTCAGTATATATCCTCCTAATGACTGTGTGTCTATAAGTAGCGAAGAATAACTGCATGGCCAGGTCACAGTTAATTAGCTGGCGGCGAAAATGCGTGTGTCATAGTAAGTAGTGTGTAGTAGTATGGTAGGAACACATGGTGCATAATATCTGAGGAGCGTCCCTGAACCCGAAATAATTTCTTATATGCGCTTATGTGACGTCTCAGCAAGCCTTAATGAGATGAATTTTCAAATCACATGCCGTAGGATACGTAACTGCTTCCGGTTTTGTATAACAATATAACGGTATACATCTGCAGTGTCTTGCCATCAACTGCCAACTTGGTCAAGTGGGGAAAGCCACCGACCCGTTCTGTCCCCTCTGTACAAAGGTGAAAAAGGTTCAGACAGTGAACACGTACTATCCGCATGTAAGTTTGTCATGACCCAAGGTCTATTTCCGTGGTGGCACAACAAAGTCCTTACTGAGTTGGTGGCCATAGTGGATGTAGCCGATGGAGATTTCCTTCATCTGAGTCGGGCAGCAAAGTAGAGACAACGAAGGCACTGACGAATTGCTGTTGCGACCATTTTTGATGGTGTGAGGGACTGGGAACTGACCGTGGATCTAAAGGGCTGTGGCAAATACCCCGAGGTGATCCGAAAGTTTGTCTTGCAACCTGACATCGTACTTAGCTCTTCGTCAGCCAAGCAGCTAACGCTGATTGAGCTGACCGTCCCATATGAGTCAAACATTGAGTAGCAGCATACATACAAAATGACCTACGAAGACATGGTCGCGAGTCTTAAGCTAGAAGAATCCGCCGTCAGGCAATTCACCATTGAAGTAGGCGCCAGATGTCTAGTCTCCCACTCTGTGTTTGATCTGCTAAAACGAATGGGCATTAAATGACAAGCAAGACCTCGGGCCCAAAAAGACTTTGTGAGGCGGCCGAAAAGGCCTCGTGCTGATTATGGAATTGTCAGAAACTGGGGTGGGAAGAGTCTCAGAACTAGTATGCTTAGAAGCGGTAACTCCAGAGCAACTAACGATCTCTCAACCAAGACCACGAACTTGCTACGTCTCGTGTCAGAACTTTAGCCGTTCCTCCGAGCGTAGGTGGTGAATCTGAGTGCAGTCAAACAATGCAATGTCGGCTGAAGTCAAACCCACATAACATAGCGGTAATCGTCCGTAGGTCGCATTCACCCATCTGCAAAGACCAAGAGGTGGGTCCAAAAACGTAAAGGAAGAACCGCCTTCCTAGTAGAGTGCGGCGCAGTGAACAGGGCACGAGGAAGGAACACGGCAACGGAGACGAATGGAGGCGATAGAGGCCGTGGCTGGGGAAGAAGCTGGCTCCCCACGACCACACGTGCTAAGGGGCATGCACAGGCTGCACGGATTCTCCTCACTTATGGAGGGTGGCCTTGAGAATGAAAATGGTAACAGTAAAGGAACAAGCACAACAACAAGGACAATGACCGAACGTCTCCACGGCAGGGAAAAACACCCGAAGTCATGACCCGGACGGGCCTACCCCTAGAGAGTGTCGAGGGTATAATTGGCCGAAACACTTGGGGAAAATGGTACGCCTCTGACGACCAGAAGCCCTCTGCCATGTTTGCTCCGTGGCGGAGCTTTTATGACTAACGTATGGCCAGTCCATCAGATGATCGGGAGAGACAGATGGGCACTCTGGGAAAACAGAGCGCTGCTGGAGTGCAGTGATGGAACTGGCTCCACCAGTGAAACGATGGGGTCGACAGCAGACCGGGCTAACAACCCCTAATGCTATATAATATTCTTGTTGCGTCTAAATAAAGTAAAAACAAAAAGATTCCCCCAGGATCCTATGAAGGGGGAAGCATGAAGGATCCATTGGCGACCACACGGTGACGACTCTATCCGTCCAATCGACCATGATTTCAGCCCAACGGTCGGGATTGCCATGCGTCTGTGGTAAAAGCTTCGCCACCTTCCGGGAAATGAGAATTCACGCTGGACGTAAGAAGTGCGATAGTGCGTCACAGGAGGCACGGCAGTACCCCTGGGAATACGATAAGACACAAGAGGACCTCAGCTAGGGAGAACCCCACAATTATGAGAAGACTCAAATCGAGGTCACCTGTGACGCACCCGAGCAACCTTCCGAGTCTCAAGGCGAAGATCAAGTTCCCTAATGCCAGCAGGAACGCAGAGTGGGCACTATTAGATGACACGTTGTCCTGTGTTTTAGACGAAGAACTAAAACACAAATCCCTTGATGAGAAGATGTTAAAGTTCGGTGAGATTGTCTGCCTTCAATCGCTGATTCTGTTTGTTTGCAGCGAGAAGAAGGAAGAAGCAACTCCACAGAAGAACAGGCGGCAGAAACTGCTGCAGGAAGTAAGGAAAGAGACGAATGCCGCTCGGAAACGGTTTACAAAAGCACCAGAGAATGAGAACGAGGGCTTGCACAAGGTGTGGCAACATCTGAAAGCCAGTCACAATGCCCTATCCCGAGCGGAAAGGTTCTGCAAGAGCAGGCGGAAAACCCGGAAGGAACGTGAGAGATTCTTCCGGGAACCATACAAGTTTGCATGGGACTTGTTCAAGCAGCGGCAATCCGGTGTCCTCGATGTCAGCAAAAAGGAGCTGGAGAACCACCTCGTGATGACGTACTCCGATGTCCATCGGAACGTCCAACTCAGAGAAATTGAAGGGCTCAAATGCCCGGAAGAACCAACCGTGGAGTTCAATGCCAAGCCTCCGATGTGGAGCGAGGTGGTTGCGGTAGTTAAGAAAGCAAGAGGTAAGTCGGTACCGGGGCCCAATGGTGTGCCTTACACAGTCTATAAAAGGTGCCCAAATGTCCTTAAGAAGCTACACAGGATACTGAGATCTGCGTGGAAACACAAGCATGTCAGCATGGAGTGGAAGACAGCCGACGGAATCTACTTTCCCAAAGAGCAACACTCAGCAGGCATTGCCAAATTCAGGCCTATCTCTCTCCTGAATGTCGAGGGGAAAACATTCTTCTCGATCATGGCCAGCCATATCACGAAGTACTTGATGGGTAACAGGTACGTAGAGACAACGGTTCAAAGAGGGGGAATACCCGGCGTCCCCGGTTGGCTCGAACACGGCACCAATATCTGGGAAGGTATCCAGAGAGCGAAGATGAAGAAGGAGGAACTCCACGTGATATGGTTTGATCTGGCCAATGCATATGGGTCAGTGCCCCACCAGCTGTTGTGACATGCACTCAAGGCTTATCAAGTGCCCGAGATCATCAGGGAATATGCAGTACTTCTCGGGCTTCTCTCTTCGTTTCTTGACCAAAACGTTCACGACCAGATGAATCTACCTGCAGATTGGTATTGCCATCGGATGTTCGATTTCGTCCTTATTATTTGTCATGGCCATGCAGGTCATCCTGGGTGCGGCATCCGGCTACGCAAACGGTCCAAAACTCAGCCGGGGGAAGAACATTCCACCGCTGAAAGCCTTCATGGACGATACGACAATCCTGACACTGAAGGAAAGGGATGCTCGCAGCATCATCCTCAGACTAGACGATCTGGTTCGCTGGTGCAGGATGAGCTTCAAACCTAAGAAATCGAGAAGCCTGTTGATTGTGAAGGGTAAAGGGGCGGAAAGGTTGTTCGTGGTTGCCGAACAAGTGATTCCCATGGTGTCAGGGGAACCCGTAAAGAGTCTCGGTCGTATGTATGATTCAACCCTGACGGACAATAATGCGGTGGTAGAGATATAAGAAATGCTGACGAACGATCTGGGTACTATCGATAAAACGAGGCTGATAGTTAGTTAGTTAGTTAGTTAGTCTTTCCTCTTGAGCCCAAGGCTGCGCATAGGGCAGAAATCATGGCACTCCATGCTGGGCGGTTCGCTGCTACCTGTTGTAGATCTTGGATGTTTACTTGGCCGTTGAATGAGCCTTCTCTGATGATGGTTCTACGCAGGGTCTCTCTTGGTCTTCCCCGTTTTCTTTTCCCTACCCGTGACCATTAGATGGCTTGGTAGGGGAGTCTTGTCTTGTCCATTCTGAGTACATGGCCGATGTAGTTCCAACGGCGTCTTCTTATGAAATTGGATACTGTATCTTAGTCTCTTGTCTTATTTGCATATTGGTTCTGAAGTCTGTCCAGTGAATGTTTAGAATTCTTCTAAGACATTTGTTCTCAAAATTATCTAATTTTTTATCTAAAGCTATCGTTGATTTCCAACTTTCACATCCATACGTTAACATTGGAATCACACAAGAGTTGACGATTTTAAGTTTCGTGTGTTTGCTGAGTGTCTTTGACTTCCAGATGTTTGACGGTTTATTGAAGGCACCAGATGCCAGTGAGATTCTAGATGATATTTCTGGTGTTGAGTCCCCTGTAGATATCATTTTGCTTCCTAGGTATGTGAAGATGTTGACTGTTTCAAGAACGTAGATGTTTAATTTGGTGTCGTCTGAACTGTTGGTAAGATCGATAGTTTTTGTTTTTGTGGTGTTAATTTGGAGAACAATTTGTCCTGAAACATTTTGGAGATGGTTTATTTTCTCTTGGGCATCTGGGTGTGTTGAACTCAAAAGCACTATGTCGTCGGCAAATTCAAAATCTGGTGACTCTAATTCATGCTTATTCCGAAACTCCTCTAGCCGCTGCTGATATATGATATAATCACGACCACAGTGAGCATCACGGAGGGGAAGATAAGCAGGTATATAAGAAAGTGGCTTGGAGTACCAACATGCCTCACGACTGTCGCATTGTATTGCAAGCAGAGTAAGCTCGTCCTCCCGTTCCCGTTACTGGAAGAGTTCAAAGCCGGAAAAATCAGACTCTCGATGACGCTGCGCGAGTCTCCAGATGTAAAGGTTAGTGCCTCAGTTCCCTCCCTGAGAACGGGAAGGAAGTAGAAAGTCGTCAGCATGGTCGAAGAAGCCCAGGCAACACTCTAGCTGAAGGAGGTCATGGGCCACACCCAGTCGGACAGAAAAGGGTTCGGCTACCAAACAAAGATTCGATGTCGTCCAAGTCGACGACCAAGGAATGCAGGGAACTGGTGTTTAAGGAGATCCTCGAGGGGAAGGATGACAAAAGAGTCAGGACGGCTGCCCAACAGACGCAGCAGGCAGAGTGGATGTCATGGGAAGAGATAGTGGAGACATCTCTTACCTGGAATGAGATATGGCGAATGGCACCACTGCACCTAAGTTTCGTCGTCCGATCCCTCTACGATGTCTTGCCATCAGCTGCCAATTTGGTCAAGTGGGGAAAAGTCACCGACTCATTCTGTCCCCTCTGTACAAAGGTTCAAAAGGTACAGACAGCGGAACATGTAATGTCGCCCTGACCCAAGGCCGATTTACGTGGCGGCACAACAAAGTCCTTACTGAGTTGGCGGTCATCGCGGATGTAGCCAGAATGAAGGAGAACAATGAGGGGACCAGGCCGAGGCCGATGGAGATTGCCAATAAGGTGGGAACAGTACCGGCAGGTTCAGGACAAGAATTAATTGTTAAGCACTGCAGACCAGATGCACGTATAAAGGATATATTTTGTATTTTGATACAGGGTGTATTTTTAATGACAGTGCAGTGTTTCAGAATATTGCCGGTCCAAGTTTTGTATTTACCTACTATGTTGCATGAACTTTACAGGGGTGTAAGTATACACCTTTTTGGAATGGACCAAGACTGTTAATTACAGTCCAAAGTAGTTGCTTGTTTAACTGTTTCTATTCCAAATAGATGTTACTTGGCAAGCATACAATGGCCCCACCAAAGGAAGAAGTCAAGATCGACAGGTCGGGGTCCCTAACACCTTCTGCTGTAGAGAAGTCGGAAATGGAGTGGTGACAGAAAATCAAAGGAAAACTTGGGTCTGTCTATCTTTCTCTCCTTAGTGCTCTCATTATTAATATTACCTGATTCAGTGCAGAAGAATAATAAATATATCGTTAAATGTGACCTGCCATTTGTACAGAAGGACGATATATCGCCGTACTAGGGTCATCGTGTTATTTATTTTGTTTTGTGGTATCTTCCACAATTTCATTGCACAGTGAATGGAAATGTATATTCTAATACTTGTTTATTTCATTATGTACCATATTTGGTCAAATCCTACTTTTTGTTTGGCATTGAATCTGTTAATATTTAAATTATATCTACAGCAAGCAACAACAAAAGGAAAAGGTAGACAACCTTCTCTCCTCATCTTCCCAAGCCTATTCTGCAGCAGGCATTGGTGATCAGGATTCTACACTGCTCTCTGTCTTCTGATATTATAATAAAATTAGTATTGTTTATAAATATTTGTTTATATTTGTTTAAACTTACGACACATCTTTATCTGTCTTCATTATTAATGTTTAAATTACACCCAGAAAGCTGACGAAGCTGGTGATTGTGAAGTGCTGTATAAACCTTCAATTATACATAGCTCGTTGTAAAAGTACCACACCCACTCTCTCATACTTACCATGTTGGAAATTGCATAATTTGTCACCAAATCTTTAAATTATAGTTTTGATAAATTGTGTCAGTTTGCTAAAAATAGCTGTTAGACTCATTATATTACTCCTCTATATGGAAACCTTTAGTAAATTTTTTAACACTTTTATTCCATACAAACCAGTGTATTCATAACTTGCAATTCATGTTTTCCTTTAAAATTCCGAATACAACAAATGCATTAATATAAATTACATTCATGGCATGGTGCCATATGATTATATGATACTGGAGATATACCTTCTGAATTATGTAACTCTATATTTATTGCAATCCCAAAGAAATCAGGAACCTTGGAATGTGATCAACATAGAACAAATAGTATAATAAGTCACATCACAAAGATTTTGCTACGAATTATCATGCAAAGAATGAGGAAGAAGATACAACCTGAAATAGGGGAAGAACAATGTGGGTTTGTAGAATGAAAGGGTACAGTAAATGCTGTGTATATGCTGCGAACTGTTATTGAACGTGCTATAGAAGTAAACAAAGATATTCATCTTTGCTTTATTAACTACACAAAGGCTGTTGATAGTTAGACATGTCAACATTGTGGATATGCTTGCAGATTTACAAATTGATGGGAAAGACATTAGGCTTATCAAAAACATATGTTGGAAGCAACAAGCTGCCATTAGGATTGATAATGAAGTGGGACAATATCAGCCTATTAAGAGAGGTGTTATGCAGGGATGTGTAATGTCTCCAGATCTTTTTTCCCTATACACTGAAAATATTTTCAGGAATGTAGAAGATATAAATGGAATCAGCATTGGAGGACGAAACATCAATAACATTAGATATGCAGATGATACAGTATTGATTGCAGGCAATGCGCAGGATCTGCAACAATTAGTAGATGCTGTTGTTGTACATAGTGAGCCGCTGGGGTTAGAATTAAATTGTAAAAAGACTCAGGTTATGGTCGTCACTAGGAAGAAAGAAGTGCCACAATGTAATATACAAGTAAATGGAAATATTCTTCAATAAGTGAATCGATACAATTATCTCGGAACAGTCATAACATCTGATGGGAGATGCCTTAAAGAGATTAGAACAAGAATCGCCATGGCGAAAGTAGCCTTAAGCAAGATGAAAAACATTCTGACCAATAAAACGTTGTCAATTGAAACGAGAAAAAAGAGTGTTGGGGGGATACATAGAGCCTATTTTTTTGTATGGATGTGAAACTTGGACAATGAGCAGTCAAGCTGAAAAACATCAGATGGCTGCAGAAATGTGGTTTCTGAGGAAAATGCAAGGAATACCACGGACAGACAGAAAAACCAATGACCAAGTACTTCAGGAGACAAATGACAATCGTAAACTGATTAGAGAAATTAGACGTAAACAGTCAAAATTTTTTGGACATGTTATGAGAAGAAATGGATTGGAGAAAGTAGTGACAACTGGCAAGATCCAAGGGAACAGACCAAGAGGGAGACCGAGAGGAAAATACATGGATGGCTTGGCCACATGGCATGGACGAGACAGGAACACTGAGCTGATCCACGACTCTGGTGATCGAGTGAAATGGCGAGTCATGACCGCTCACTCTTTCCGGCATGACACATGATTGATTGATTGATTGACATGGTGAAATTACCTACACATCTCCCGGGCATACTACAATTTTCAATAGAACTTTCATGAGTCATGACCGCCCACGTTTTCCGGCACGGCACATGATTGATTGATTGATTGATTGATTGATTGATTCCAAGTGTTCTCATTCACACCGAGATCATATAGAGATTGAACTATTAAAATTAAATTACAACAAAAGATTGTTCTTAACATTTAACATTATGAAACCTAGGAATGATCGGATTTAAACAAGTTTAACTGATACAGCACCAAACAAAAGTAGGTTTGGACCAAACATTGTACACAATCAAATGAACAAGTATTATACTGTAAATCTTCGTTCAGTGAGCATTGATGACGCTAGTGTAGCGATATAACGTCCTTCTGTTCAAATGGAAGGTCACGTTTGGGGATATATTATCTTTGGGCACTGAATCAATTAATAAAGGTAATAAGAGGAGGGAGAGAGGGGGATATACGCCTAACCGCCATGTTGGCGACCGGAAGAGAGAGAGAGAGAGAGAGAGAGAGAGAGAGAGAGAGAGAGACCAAACGGACAAAGACTTCCTGTTGAGTTAGCCGCAATGGGTAGTAACGTCATCACGGGATTTATTTGAGAGTGGGGGGTAAATGAACTTTGGCCTTGGCTATGCTCATACTTTTCGTGTGTGGTTTATGTGTTTTCAGTTTTTCAACATGGCGAAACAACGTGTGTTCTCCGAACAGTCAGCAGTCAACCTAACGAGGCGGCGTGGACGCCGGGCAGGCAGAAAGAGGCAAGGTAAGCGTGGTGGTTTAAGACGTTTTAGAATCAAGTGTCACCGTCTAGGACTCAGGAATATCCGTATTCTGTATTGGAACTGCGCCAGCGTAAAACAACAGCTACTTCGAATTGCCGGCTTCAAATGTTTCTACAACAGACGACATCTGAGAATGGCGATTCTCGTTCGCGACAGCATGGTAGCGTCAGAGCTAGACATGTCCAGTTGGGACAGAGACGATATACAAATATAGGCGTTGAGTTCATTCCAGTATATCATTCGTGTTGGTTAATGTTTATGCCCGCAATGCGAGTATGGACGCCCAGAAGTGGCAGTGCTTAAGTGGCATATTAGGTCACGAGAGAAATGTTATTTTCTGTGACGACTTCAACGCTAAAGGCAGATCATGGGGAAACATTTCCTCCAATACACAGGGGGAGGAGCTCGAGACTGCACTTGAAACCATTGACCTGGTTTGTATCAACAGTGGCGCTGTGTCACCAGGACAGCAAGCCGTCCAGGCGATGAGGACAGTGCTATTGATATGGCACTGGTTTCACCTTCACTCACTACAGTGTGTAGATGGGATGTCCTAGGACACCACGGCAGTGACCACCACCCTCGCAGCATATTGGTGGAGAAAGACAGAACCAGGCAGCACAAGCTAAAGTTAAAGACTTTCCAGTATGGCAGTACAGAGTAAAATAAGACGTGACAAGCGCAGAAAGCTTCAGGGCAGGAAAAAAAGCTGGGAGCAGCCACCTTGGTGGAATTTCGAGGTGGAGAAGGCTTGGGTGGATAAGCGTAGTGCTGTAAGGAGATGACAAAATGCCACGAAGAACAGAGCTGGTCATCCTAGTCCCTGCATGCACTTAGAAAGAGAGATGCACATAAAAGTAAGCTATTTAAAAAAACTGGTCAAGGTGGTTAAAAGAGAAAAATGGGCAGAGATGTGTCAAAGAGTAAGCACAGACAAGTCACTGAAATTGTTCTGGCAACTACATAAAAGCATGAGTGGTGTAGTCAAGAATAAGAGCATTTCTGACTTCCAAGGTGCTGACCTCATCTGGCAGAGGACTGACGAGGACAAGAGCAAAGCCCTCTTTGAACGATATCTAGAGCAAAGCAACCAGACAGACATGGGAGGCGAAATCTGGCCAAGGAGGTCACCTCAGACAGGTGCAAGGCCCAGAAGACTTCGGATGAAGACACAGTGACAGTGAAAGAAATCAGGGCTGTACTTCGACGATCAAAAAACAGCGCTCCAGGGCCTGATGGCATAAGATACGACGACATCAATAGGTGTACCGACAATGAGCTAGAGAAACTAGCAGACATGTACAACAATAGTATAGGGAGTGCTAGCATCAAGGCGGAGTGGTTACACAGCTATCTGATTCCCTTGCCGAAGCCTGACAAAGACCACACGAAAATTCAGGGATATCGAATTATAACCATGCAGAATACAATAGGCAAGCTGCTGGAGAAGGTAATTGCCAGGAAAATATCATGCCAGCTAGAGAGGCAAGGTGTTTTCCCACCTACACTGGGTGGGTACCGTCCAAAAATAGAAACCTGGACCAATGCAGCAATCTTTGCTCATGATGTCTATGAAGGTTTCCACTCAGGAATTGAAACCTTTGCTGCAGCGATTGATCTTGAGACGCATACAACAGAGTACCATTGGATTTTTTAATGCTTCAGCTTCTTGAACTAAAAGTAAGTTCATTCCTCCTTAGTTGAATCGCTGCAGCCCTCTTCCAACGGAAAGTAGCTTTTAGATGTGGAACTTGGACTTCGGAACCAACAACAATATATCCTGGCCTACCATAGGGATCACCATTATCTCCGGTACATTTCAACGCCTACACAGTGAGAATCACCAGTGAGCAAATCACTGGACCTGGCAGGACATTGTCATATGCCGATGATGTTTTAGTGTATCTTCAGGGTAAGGATAGAGAGCAGGTTGCTGTGGAACTACAAACCGAACTCAATCGCATAAGTACTTGGTGTGATGAAGCTGGGGCAATGGTCAACCCAACAAAGGCAACAGTGACTTGGTTCTCTTTGAATAATCATATTGTCAACACTCCAACACCAACTGTAATGCTGTGTTCAGAGACGATAGAAAGAACGCAGGCAATGAATTACCTGGGGATACGGTTTGGTCGAAGCCTTGCTTATAATGAGCACATACACCAGGTGATAACAAAGGCCAAGCGGGGTTTGGCTGCGATGCGGGTGATGGCGGCAGCAAACTGTGAGCAGCGCCATCTATGTCTTCTGTACGAGGGGCTGGTCATGTCTGTTTTGGAGTATGCAATGGCAATCCTGACTCTCAGATAGAAAGGATGGAAAAGATACAGAATGAAGCTATGCGCATTATTCTTGGGTGTACAAGAGATACAGCATGCAGGGCGATGCGCTACCTTCTTGATTTTCCAACCATTGAAGAGAGAATACAAGTTTGCAGGGCACGCACCTATCTCAGAGTTAACGCAAACACACAGCATCCACTGCATAGTGAAATTATGAAGGTGAAGGGCAGCAGGTTAAAAAGAGGACGGTCGTGGATGGGTCAAGCCGAAGACATTCTTCGACAAATGTGTTCACTTGAGGACTTAGAACCTGGCGAGGAGTGGGTGCAAGTGCCAACAGATTTCTGCACATCCTTTTCAGTTTGCATCCAACTAGATAGAAAATGCAGACAAGAAAATCCGGCTGCTGTGGAGGCTGAAGTACAAGCGTTGATTTTCGAGAATTCGCTAGACGGTGATGCGGTCATCTACACAGATGGGTCGATCGTCCGACATGTGAGAAGCTCATGGGTCTTTACAGCTCTGGCAGGAGGGAGAATTGTGAAGGAGGACTCTGGTGCTTTCACTGAAACCACAAGTAGCCTGACCATGGAAGTCATGGCAGTAAGTAAAGCAATAACATGGCTCGAGACACAGACATTCAGTAGGGCATGTTTCCTCAGCGACTCAATGAACATGATCAAGAGGATAGAGGAGGGGTCGATCCGAAGAGAATGGTTATTGCCTCTGGAGCGGTCTCGGCTGGCAAAGATTAGTTTCATCTTCGTGCCAGGGCATGCGGGAGTACAAGGAAATGAGCGGGCTGACAAGCTCGCAGGTGGGGCTACTGTGGAGGGCGGACGCGCCATGGACCAGGCTGACATTCTGAATGCTCTACGAGAAGTAAGACTTTTTCGTGAACCAAGTGATGACTGTGAATCTACAACCATGGCCAGACTGCGAGAACAGCAAATTAAAATAGGGGTGGCCAAACAAGAACACTACGCAGGAAGCCAAAGAAGATTGATAAACCAACACAGAACTGGCGTCGTTAGCCGCTACACGCTGCGGGATTTGCTGAGGAGGGGATCCGAGCACTTATGGACTGAATGGTTCGATGTGCAACGAGGATGATCTGTCGACTAACTAACTACCTAACTAACTAACTATGCTCATACTTTCCACTTCCTGGCTGACAAAGGGTCCAAAGTCCATTGTCCTTTGAGGTATTGCCTCCCTTTATGCTGGGTAGCTTAATGAACTTTGTCCCTGACTGTGGTAAATTTTTCCAATCCCTGGTGACAAAGATAGAAATGTGCTGATTCCCCAGTGACGGTTGCTGTGTGGCTCGCCTAACTGGATAGAATATTCCTTGCGGTTACTGGCTACCTGTGTGGTGGATTGAACTTTGGTCCGTGACTGGTAATATTAGTATTACCCAATCCCCGTTGACTAAGACATTTCCTGGTTGTCACACGTCGTTCTATGTTGACGATACTGTCGATGTTCTTGATGATAAGTTTCGTGTGATGGTCGTTGTCTAGGTAACGAAACTCCTGGAGTGTCAATTGAACTATCTAACTGTCTTGCAATATAACTCACCCCCGCAGTGCATATTCGCCAGTCATTAAACAAGATTCAGTTGGCGCACATAATCCTTTATTACAAAAATAACACAGACTCACGGAACATATGTATATATCCAGAAAATAATATATAATCCATCGAATATCCATCTCCTCCTCACAATATTAACACGCGCACATCAATGCCTTCTCAAGCCTGCTTCATATCAAATCCACAAGACATTTAGTCCAGCTACTATCCACGGCTGGATCTCCTACAATACAACCCACACATTGGGTCGGAGCCACTGCTCAACTATGCAACCCACTCTGGGTTTAGGCCTGTCTTCACAACTAGGAGAACAACACAACACGGAGATCTCTAACTCCGCTTCTCCTTAGAATACCGACCAGTTCGGCATCTACACATCAACTGTCCTGAAGTCCCTTGACTTCACACAAAACTAAACTGTCCTTCCCCCATCCCCCTGGGAGATTTTCTCTACCCTCACTATTTTATTTCTCAGGACTGGCTGTTTTCTCATAGCCAGGTCAGTCACTTTACTGTCTCCCACTCTCATCTCCATTCTTCCTCATGCCCGGTCACTCACCTCAATGTCAATGACCCAGGCTTTGGAGATCTCCCAGTTTGGAGATCTCTAACTCTGCTTCTCCTTAGAATACCGACCAGTTCGTCATCTACACATCAACTGTCCTGAAGTCCTTTGACTTCACACAAAACTAAACTGTCCTTCCCCCATCCCCCTGGGAGATTTTCTCTACCCTCACTATTTTATTTCTCAGGACTGGCTGTTTTCTCATAGCCAGGTCAGTCACTTTACTGTCTCCCACTCTCATCTCCATTCTTCCTCATGCCCGGTCACTCACCTCAATGTCAATGACCCAGGCTTATGTCACTGGTACTTATTTCAGTCTGCTTGCACGTTACATAGAACCAGTATTACATACACGGCTGCGAATTCGGGGAAAGGGGGAGGGGGAGGTGATAACTAAAAATATCGAGGGAAAAAGGCTTTGGAGATGTGGTTTTATATTCTATAAAAGAATTCGGAAAATTCTTGAGACAGCCAAAATGAGCAATCTAGACACTTTGAGGGACGTTAAGTCGCAAAGACAACTTATCACAAACATCAGCAGGAGGCAGTCATAATTTGTTGGCCATATTATTAGACGACAATCACTGGAACATGTGAAAACGGATAGATTTGTGGAAAGAGAGAGACAGAGGAAGACAGCGATTGAAGAATTCGTGAGTCTTGTGCCATGGCACGGAAGGGAGTCAACACATTAATTGTTCCATGTCGTCGCCCATGCCAGCCGACAAGGCATTTCATTGTGATATTTAGGTTGGGAACCCAGCGTTTGTGAAATACGGATCGAAACCCATGACTACTGGGCCGACAGGGAAGCGTCTAACTGTTTGTACACTACATTACCCAAAGATCGTTACCATTCCTGCTTTGTTGATGTGTGCCCTACAGGGTACAGCTTAGAAAAATAGTCTTTAGACTCATTATATTGCTCCTCTCCACGGAAATCTTTAGTAAATTTTTTTTTTTAACACATGCATATGTGCCTGTCATTGTTTGACAGCCTAATCGTGTTTCTGTAGTAATATTTTTTTTTTTTACTAATCGTAGCCAAAAGGTGGAGTATGTAGTAATTTTTTTTTTTTGTTTTATGATTACTGAAATATCTTTATTAAACTCAATTACAATTAGAAAACGTCAAAATTCTCAACAATATCAAAAAAAAATTACCAACATTGAGTTAAAATAGAGAAAAGTAGACAGAATGAAAATACATCTTAAACTACCAATAGGTAGTTTTTAAGGTCACTTAATTGACACTCCTCTTCTTTGGTGTGTTTTCATCAGCTGGCAGTCCTTCGTGGGTAGGGTGGGGTTTTGGTGCAGTGCGTTTCAGCATCAAGTTGCAAAGTGTATTTGCATAGTATGCATGGGATGTGAACACAAAAATTTAACTTAAGAATGTCCTTCCACACACGTACCAAAACGAGGATGAACGGCGTTTACGACTTTTTCTCGTCATCCCAAAAACTTTCACAGAAGAGGACCTCAGAAGTGAATTTTCTAAACACGGCCACCTGGAAACTGTCTTGGTGTTAAAGGACCACAGTTCTGGAGAAAATACAGGATTGGGTTCCGTTCGCTTTATCAAGCCTGTGGACGCCGCTAAGGCATACGAAAACTGTGACCCTTCTTTCAAAGCTATGTTTGCAGAACCAGAGCCCCACAAGGACCGAAGAGATAAAATATACCAAAGATAACCAAGCCTCAACATCTCAAGGATCTACCGCAGGAGCTGGTAGTTCAGTGTTAAATGGACGCAGAGAGTGCGCCATACTGCGACATTTCTCTTTTTCCATACAACCAACATTGCCAGCAAATGGAAAATAACAATTTTTTTTTATTTTTTTTCCTTTTTTTCTTACACATGTGCCAGCCAAAAAAATTAATTCTTCCTACCCAATGATGGATTGGCAAATAGATCAATTTCAATAGATCAATAGGTCAAAGATTTATACGTTGTGAAGAGAAACCACAGTGGATTCACTGTTGTTGAGACAGACGCGGCCTAGCAAATAAAGAAATAAATAATTTATTATACAATTTTTATTATACAACAATTTGGTGCCTAAAATTTCAAATAATATTCAAAACTATATATAGCTTTTATGATGGTAACATTCAATTCCTTTTTTTCAGAATATGTATGAAATTGTTACAGGAATGAATATATACTTCTCTTGCAAAATAGCTGTAAGTACAAATATAGTGAAATCTATAATTGTTGCCCTTGATTGCTAAAACCGTAATATGACTTCAACCTAGATGCAATTATTTCCCTTGTATTAAAATAAATAAAAATAGTTACATAACATTTACAGGGCGTTGCAGTCAACACCAGAATGTTTTGCTATTGTGGTATCTTGGCAAGTTTACCTTCAGTAGTTTTCCATTTCTTTCTAAACGACGTCATCCATACCATTTCGTAAAAGAAACAACGCAAGACGGTTTGCTGCCAAATCGTCTGCAGCTGTGTTTCGAACGCGGGTATGCGGGATTACGAATTGCGTCCGCAACTCCTTCGCCGCGAAGCGAGAGAAACAAAATTATTCGTAATAGCAAACCATTCTCTACACGAAATCTTTTTAAGGTTGGTGTTTAGCTTTTCCTCTGATGCCCACATTTTTTCTCCTGTCAGCTTCCTTTTCTTATTTATTTATGTATTTTTTTTTTTTTTTTTTTTGCATGATTATGACATAGCCATGTACCACTCGTCGGTCTCCCTGGCCTAGGATTTAGCGTCTTTCTCCATAATCCCGTATACTCTCGTGAGTGACGTGATGAGCGCGAGAATTGGTAGCGGTTCTCGCCGAGTCGGTAACTTAGGGGTATGTGAGCCGGTCGCTCAGAAAGCAATGGCAAACTACTGAGCGTAATCTTGCCTAGTACATCAACAGCAACTGAAAAATGATGGTGTTGACTGCAACCTCCTGAAAGGGGCAACCAAAACAAAAATGTACCACTCGATCCGAAATGCAGTAAGAACACAAGAAGGTATATCAGATATGTTCACAGTCAATACAGGAGTGAGACAGGAATGTGTGCTCTCTCTGCTATTTAATGTCTACATGGACAGAATATCTAAAGAAGCAAGTCTCGACAGATCAGATTCAGAAAATTTAGAACTCTCTACTCCAGATGAAACAACTGATCCACAGGAAATAAATGAACTTCTATTTGCAGATGATCAGTGCCTGTTTTATAGCGATGAGGGCAGACTACAAAATCATATTAATAATCTGAGTTCAACCTGCAGCAGATACAATATGAGTATAAACACAGCCAAAACCGAAGTAATGCAAGTTGGCAGATCGCCGGGCCCATTAAGTATACATATACATAGCACAACTCTGAAACAAGTTAAAGAATTCAAATATCTTGGAAGTATGATCACAGAAGATGGCAGGTTGGACAGAGAAATTGAAATCAGATGTCAAAAAGCTAGTACACTTATATATCAACTATCACCCTTACTGAAACATCCAAATACACCAATATCCGCAAAACGACAGATAATAAACAGCATTCACACCAACCCTATGCTACCAATCTCACACCTGGACTTTATCCAAACCACGCTTTCGCAAAATCAACACCTGCGAGATGAGATGCCTGAGGAGAGCTGCCAACTTAACAATCCGAGACCGAGTAAGAAATGCTTGTCATCAGACAGGCAGTGGGATCAATACCTTGTGCCACATTTATTGAAAGACAGAAGATCAAGTGGTTTTGCCACGTCGTTAGAATGCAACACCAACAACTACCAACACTGGCCATTACATCTAAGATCATCTGTGACGAGACCAAGAGGACGTCCAAGAAGAAAATGGATTGACGACATCAAAGACATTGTACAACCACATGGAATGAGACTATCCTGTGCCGCCCACCGAACGCTTGAACGCAAATTATTCCTCCCCACGTCGTTTGATGGCAAAAGTGGATGATGATGATGATGATGATGATGATGATGATGATGATGATGATGATGATGATGATGATGATGATGATGATGATGATGATGATGATGATGATGATGATGACATCATTTTGTATGTCCACATCTCCGGGGCTTCTAGTTCTAGACTTTCCAATTGCTTGTTCAGTGTCCAGGTTTGATGTGCCATCCATACAGTAGTGTTGAATATACAGGGTTTAGATTTAATGACTGGCGGAGCAGGGCACTCTCTTGTCCTCACAGTCGGAAATGGCTGTCAAAGGTAGAGGCAAAAGACCACCATGTGGATGTGGAAGGTAGGGGAAAACTATCACATTATCTTCCCAAGACTTCATGACAAAACATATATCAGAGTTAGTGAATGACGTTAATGGCTGTCTTGGGACATCCTCGTCCGGTAGGAACAGCCATGAGCCACAGGTGACACCAGACCATCATCCAGCTACTGATGGCAAAATCATAAATAAAATAAATAAATTTAGAGTAGGAACATGGAATGTTAGGACATTAAATGAGCTAGGAAAGTTGAACAATGTTCTAAGAGAAATGGATAGCATGAAAATGAATATACTAGGCGTTAGTGAGATGAGATGGAAGGGATCGGGCAAAATTATAGCTGACAACCACACAATAATTTATTCTGGAGGGGATACACATGAAAAATGTGTAGGAATATTTATTTTTTTTGTGCATATCCTTTACAGGACATCGCTGTCAACACCAGCATCTTTCAGCTGTATGTTGGTTTCTTGGCAAGATTACGCTCAGTAGTTTGCCATTGCTTTCTGAGCGGCCGGCTCACATACCCCGTAAGTCACCGATGCGATTCGAACCACTGCTGATTCTCACCGTCATCACGTTTACCTACGAGAGTATACGAGATTACGGAGAAAAGTCATAACCTCTAAGCCACGAAGCCGGCGTAGGAATAATACTTGACGAAAAAAAAAACAGCCAAGTCGCTTAATGGATACTAGTGTATTTCAGATAGAGTTATTTTGGTCAAAAATCAAAGGCAAACCAATAGATATAAATATTATACAAGTATATGCACCAACAACAAGCAGTAGTGATGAAGAAATACAACACTTTTACGACGAAATAGAAATGGCGATGGCTCAAATTGGATCACAGGAAATAAAAATAATACTTGGAGATTTTAATGCTAAAGTTCATCGTTTCATTGGCACCATGCCGTCATGACAGACGATAGTTTGTGCTTTAAAAAGGCATAACTTTTACCTATGGCGGTAGCGAATTTTACTGATAAGGCCAATTTGCGCTGTAAATGTCCGTTCACAGTGGGTGCATGTGAACACGTGGTCATTTCCACCATCATGCACGATCTTACGTCTCACACGCTCGGTGTGTGACTTATCTGCAATAATTTTCTCCTTTGTCTTTATTCCATTTCTGATCTTTGCCCTCCATGCAACACGTTCAGCGGCGACTTGCTCCCACTGTGTATTATCAATGCCCGTATCAATCATGCCTCGCTTACACACATCTTTGTATCGTAGTAGAGGCCGACTCTGAGATCTCTTACCCATCCGTAATTCACCAATAAAGATGTCCTTTGGTATTCTACCATCATCCATCCTCCTAAGATATCCTATCCATCTAAGTCTACGAAGACTGAACATGGAATAAACCGTCACACAACCTGATCTTTCCAATACTTCAGTATTTGTGATTTTGTCTTGCCACTTAATACCAAGAATTCTTCGCAGACACCGCATATGAAAGCTGTTTAAACGTTTCTCTTGGTGTGAGTAAGTTGTCCAGGTTTCACTGCCATAAAGAAGAGTACTAAGGACACAGGCTTGATAGACAAGAACTTTGGTTTTGGCAGTAAGCTGCCTGTTCTCCAGACTCTTTTTCTTAACCTGTTCATTGTTTTTGCTGCCTTACCAATCCGGATGTTGATTTCCTGATCTAGGGATAATTTGCTATTTACCACTGATCCTAGATATGTAAAATGGTCTGCCATCTCTAGTTCGGCGTCGCCAATAAAGATTGATGGTACCCCATGTGCACCTTGTGACATAATCTGTGTCTTCTTTTTGCTAATTGTTAAACCAAATTCAGAACAAGCATTGGAGAATGCAGATAGTAGACATTGCAATTCTTCCTCAGAGTGGGTCGTAACTGCTGCATCATCTGCAAAAAGCACCTCTCTGATCAGTACCCTCCTAAATTTGGTCTTGGCCTTCAATCTCTGAGCATTGTAGAGGCCGCCATCTGAGCGTGAGTGAATATATATACCATCATCCTGATCACGAAAGGCATATTTCAGTAGAAGTGAAAAGTATATTCCAAAGAGGGTGGGAGCTAGTACACAACCTTGCTTAACTCCACTCTTGATTTCAAACTCTTCAGAAGTTGCACCATCAAACTTGATTATACCCTTCATGCCTGTGTGGAACGACACAATAGACAGAAGAGTTGGTGGGCAGCCAATCTTCTTTAGTGCCTTGAATGGACCCTCACGACTGACCAAATCAAATGCCTTTGTGAGGTCGATGAAGGCAATAAACATTGGTTGATTCTGTTCACGGATTATTCTTGCATTTGTCGCAATGAGAATATCATATCAATGGTAGACCGGTTCTGTCTAAAGCCACCCTGTGATTCGGGGTAGACTTGATCTCCTAGGATTTGAAGTCTGCGCAGAACAATTCTGATGAATATTTTTCCAACAATACACAGAAGTGAGATACCCCTATAGTTGTTGCAGTCGCTCCGATCGCCCTTGTTCTTGTACAGTGTTATGATGCTTGAATCTTTGAAATCATATGGGACTTGTCCTTCTCTCGAGCATAGCTCTATTAGCTGGTGGATCGGTAGAGTGAGTGTGTCTTGCCCACTCCTGATAACCTCTATTGGAATCCCATCCTTACCTGGAGCCTTGCCAGATGCAAGTTCATTTAAAGCACACTTAACTTCTGTTATGGTGGGAAGTGTGTCCAGGTGGTCAAGAGTTGATAGAGCCTCTATGGCGTTGAGGGTATCATCCGCTAGTTTGGTCTCACTTGAGTAAAGCTCCAAATAGTGCTTTACCCATCTGTTGTTTCTTATCAGTTATGATTTCTCCAGTCAAGGTTTTCAATGGTGCACTTCTTTTGATCACTGGACCACAGGCTTTCTTTATTCCTTCATACATGCTTCTGATGTTTCCCTTATCACTTGCGATTTGAATGGACTCACATAACTTGATCCAATAATCATTTGCACACTGCCTGGCAGCCTTTTGCACATCATTCCTAGCTTGCTTTAGCTCACTCAGAGTGTTACGCGTTTGTCTTTCCTTGTTTCTTTAGAGAGCTATCTTTTTCTTATCAATCAAGGGCTGCAGAGTCTGGCTGTTTGTCGCAAACCAGTCCTGCCTCTTATGATCCACAGTGCCGTAAACTCCTACGGCAGTTTTATAAAGAGTTTCCTTAAGTTGACCCCACTTTTAATTTACTGTGCAATTGTCTGGTGTATCAGTGAAAGCGTCTTCAAGTTGCTGTTGAAACTGAAAGCACTTTTCAGGATCGTGTGTGTTAATAATATTAATCCTGGGGCTAGATTTGTGTTTAGCTGTGTAGATTCTCTTTGGTCTCAGTCTAACCCTTGCAACAACCAAAGAGTGATCCGTATCACAGTCAGCACTGTGGTAACTTCGAGTCAATGATATATGGTTCAGATGTTGTCTCCGAGTGATGATGAAGTCCAGCTGGTGCCAATGGCCGGATCTTGGATGTTTCCATGTGACCTTATGCAGGTCTTTTGTTTAAAAAAAGGAGTTTGTAATACATAGGTCATTTCTGGTGCAATGCTCCCGCAGCCTTTGCCCATTTTCATTCATGCGACCGATGTTGTATTTTCCAAGGCACACTGGACATGAACTTGAGTCCTTGCCCACTCGAGCATTGAAATCACCGAGCATATAAATGTAGTCAGATTTTGGAACTGCCTTGATCACGGAGTCTAACTTCTCATAGAACGAGTCCTTCACATCATCAGAGGAATCGAGTGTCGGTGCATATGCAGTAATAATGGTGGCAAAACCACAAGAGGTTGCCAAGCGCAGGGATAATAGTCTTTCATTTCCTCCTTCTGGAATTTCAATCATTACCAGTAACGAATTCTTCACTGCAAAGCACACACCGTGTTGCCTTTTTCTGCCTGCCCTCTACCCTTCCAAAAAAGGTATAATTGTTTTCCCTGAGTGACCCTTCCTCGGCGAGGCGAGTCTCCTGCAGGCCAGCAATATCAATGTTAAGACGATTGAGTCCGGCATCAATCACAGCCTTTTTTCTCACATCGTTAATATTGTTCAAGTCAGTGGAAAATCCTGGACACATGGTTCTTACGTTCCAGGTTGCAAGCCGTAGCTTCAGGTTTCTATTTTTATTTTTATTAGTACCTGGTGCATTGGTTTTACAGATTGCTATTCAGATTTTGTCCTAGCCCCAAGCACCCATTGAAGCAGGCAGGCTGTGGCGGATCAGCACCCAATTGGCCGGGGGCTGCCCAGCTTGAGGTGGGCGGTAGCTGATCAGTGACACCTGTAAGTGTCTCCCACCGTCAGAGGCAACGCGTGGCGCCCCATGTCTACGCCAACTGACAGGGACTTATAACCAGTAACAGTTGCCTCTCGCTTTGATTCCGAGACCGGTTAAGACCGGGGATGGAGTTATTGCCTCTCCATAGCACAAAGCCTGGGCTAAAATATAGAGATCATGTGTTGCCCATGCAGCATGATCCCTCTCTCGGCCTGCCTAGTTCACTCCAGAGGAAAGGTAACACCTCTACATCTGGAACAAGACAAGCTGCAGAAGCTGCCGAATCAGCAAAGCAATGCTCTAACTGTCCGCCTGTCCGAGCTTCGATCCTAGACCAGCCGCCAACCAAGGCTTAGGGCCTGGTCTGCCCTGCCATGACATTATGTCTTTAGATTGCATTTCCTCGCATCAGGGTAAGGCTTGTACCCTCCCAATTGCGCTCTTCCGCACGAAGCTGTTGTCACAATGTGGGGTGTCGGGTTTGGTAAGCGCCGCCCAACGTTCGGCGCTAACAGAAAGCAGGTAGTACCGTCTACTGTTATACGGTAGCTCAGTCATATCTGACTAAGAACTGACAACGAATGAAATATTCATATTTAATACGCTAAGATAATGCAAAAGTAGGAAAGGGGAAAATGGAGGATGTAGTGGGGAATTATGGTTTAGGTACAAGAAATGAAAGAGGGGAAAAGCTAATAGAATGGGCAAATATCAATGATAAGATCATTGGAAACACGTGGTTTAAAGACAATAAAAGACGACTATACAGTAAAAGCATTGATCAGAAAATACGCAACCGAATTGACTACATACTAATTAATAAAAGATTTAGAAATGCTCTAATTAATGTAAAAACAATACCTGGCGCCGACTGTAATAGTGATCATGTACTACTATGTGGACAAATAAAAGTAAGATTAAAGAGAGGGGACAAAATGGTTAGGAACATGAGACTTAATAAAGAGGTTCTGAAAGTAGATAAAGAAATTCAAGAACAATACATAGTGACTGTGAAAAATAGGTACAATGCAATAGCGAAAATACAGAGTATAAATGAACAATGGGAAATGTTAAGGGACTCCATTCATCAAACTAGCAAAGAAATATTACCGGAGAGAAGTCAAATAGCTAAGAAAAATGGATGAATGAAGAAATCTTAATGCTGACGGACAAAAGAAAACAGAGTAAAAATGACAAACAAGAATACGCTAAGATAAATAAAGAAATAAAAGATCAATATTGGAAGGCAAACGAAAGTTGGTTAAACGAAAAGTGAATTAAATGCCATTAAAGATACAAAAAATATGCACAGACAAATCAGTGAGCTCACAGGAAGAAAAATAAGAATAAATACAGGGTGTTTGAAATCAAAAACAGGAAAGATATTATTGGAGGAAGGTGCTATAATGAATAGGTGGAATGAGTATATAAGAGAATTATATGATGGGGAAAGGGAAGAATTAACAGAAGAAAGCAACTTAGAAGGTCCACCTATTCTAAAAGAAGAAATCGCTGACGCTATGAAACATATGAAGAAAGGAAAAACAGCTGGACCAGATGAAATCACAATAGAAGAATTAGAAGTATTGGGAGAATTTGGAGTAGATATATTAACCAAAATGTTAAATGATATTTACAGCAATGGATATTTACCCAGTGATATGCTGAAATCTGTATTTATAGCTATACCATAAAGACCAGGAGCAATTGAATGTGAAGATTTTCGTACAATTAACCTCATAAACCACATCACTAAGGTTCTGCTCAGAATCATAATGAGAAGAACCAGAAAGAAAATAAAAATGGAAATTAGTGAAGAACAGTATAGATTTGTGGAGGGAAAGGGCACAAACAATGCAATAAATACATTACGGACACTAATAGAAAGGTAAATAAGAGAAACAGAAAGACGTATATTTATGCTTCATAGATTATACTAAGGCATTTGATAAAGTAAAACATGATGAACTGATTAAAATGTTGGAAGATATCAACATTGATGGGAAAGATTTAAGAATAATAAAGAATATTTACTGGAACATAGTAGTAGCAATTAAAATTGGAAATAAAGAGGGTAGTTACGAACACATAAAGCTAGGAGTACGACAGGAATGCGTCTTGTCACTAGATCTCTTCTCCGTATATAGCGAAGTAATAATGAGAGTGATCAAAGAGATGCCAGGAATACCAGTTGGAGGTTATAATATAAATAGTATACGCTATGCAGATGACACAGTATTGGTGACCTACAACAATTGTTGGACACTGTAGTAACAGAGAGTGCAAGGAAAGGACTCTCCTTGAATATATCAAGAAAACAGTAACAATAGTAATATCAAAGAAAATGGTGACACCAGAATGTGACATAGAAATAGAAGGAAACATTCTTAACCAAGTGAATAATTTTATATACCTAGGGACATTTATAACATCAGATGGAAGATGTACAACAGAGATTAAGAGCAGAATAGGGCAAGCAAATGCCGCATTTAAGAAAATGAAGAGTATCTTGTGCAATAGGTCACTATCACTGAGTGTAAGAAAGAGAGTGCTGAAATGCTATGTAGAACCAGTTTTGCTGTATGGCAGTGAATCTTGGAATGTACATGAACAAATTAAGAAGAAATTAGAAGCAACAGAGTTGTGGTTCCTGCGAATTCCTTGGACTGCCAGAGTAACTAACAACGACTGCCTGAAACAGGCTAATGAAACTAGAACACTATATACAACAATAAGAAAGAGACAAACAGCTTTCTTTGGTCATGTAATGAGAAGAGAGGCATTGGAGAACATCGTGACAAGTGGAAAGATCGAGGGGAAGAGAGACAGGCAGACCAAGAGAAATGATGCTGGATGGATTGAGATGGTGGCACGAAGGAATATCAGCAGCAGAATTGAACCAGAAAACCAAAGACCGAGATCTGTGGAGAGCCATGAACGCCTACACCAGCTGGCAGGGCACTTGATGATGATGATGAGTGTCTGACAATATTGCCGGTCCAAGTTTTGTATTTACCTATTATGTTGCATGAACTTCACAGGGGGTGAATACAAAACTTAGACCGGCAATATTTTCAAACACTGCACAATCATTAAAAATAACCCTATTTATATATACAGGTTAACGTCGGGGTTACGTTCTTGGAAAACGCGACGTTAAGTGAAACGACGTATAGCGAACCACTATTTCCCATACAATTAAATGAAATACAGTGTATTGTGTACCGCAGTAATGTTTATTTTGATTGTTGTTGATATTTATTGGCTAAATAGAGGTGGGTTTGAGGGCGAGTGGTAGAGTTATTGGGACATAGAGGCATTACATTCGGCTTCTTCATCTGAGGATGAAACTGTAACCTCTTCCTGCCTCTTTTCCCGGCTCTTCTCCGCTTGAACAAATAATTGTCCAATGTCTGCTGCACAGCCTGTTTCCTTTTCTCCATGTAAAGCTCCCTGTAACAGTTGATAGCGCTTGTTACTGCTCTGGACACTTTGGAACCCGTTAGTAGTGTAGATGTACAAAAGCCGCCCGTTTTGAGGTGGAAATCGATTTCCACCTCAAAGGGCGATAACTCCTGGTTTTTTAATTACCACCTAAAAGGGCGGTAACTTCGGTTAATTTCCTCCGCAAAGGGCGATAACTCGTTTTTTAATAGGCGTGTGGTCTAGTGACGGTAGGTATGTGTACAACATAAAAAATACAACATTCAAAATAACAAACGAGTCAAGTAAGGTATATGTTTTTATTAAATCATATATAGACAATACAATGCATATTAAATAAGTAATGGCATAGTAGAGATATTATCACTGGCAACCTTTCTTTTTATATACAGATAGGACAAAGATGCACGATGTTGCTGATATGTATATACAGAATAGTTTTGGGTCTTGAACCCTATATTTGTCCCCCCACTCGGTGTTTGGGTGTTGAGTACTTCTAAAAAAGTGTCCTTGTTTAGATGCGTGTTGTGGTTTTTGGTCAGACCTTTGGTACTGATTTTATCATAATCTCCGACACAAATATACGTCTTACTACATAACGACACCATCCCCTCCCCTTCGTACTCTAGTTTGAAAAGCCCGGGGGTTCTCTTTTTATAGGCTTTGATA
This sequence comes from Cepaea hortensis, assembly GCA_963921405.1. Classification (NCBI taxonomy): domain Eukaryota; kingdom Metazoa; phylum Mollusca; class Gastropoda; order Stylommatophora; family Helicidae; genus Cepaea; species Cepaea hortensis. Next base: position 32,960,503 of record OY992880.1, read on the forward strand.
GCCACACAGAGAGTGAATCGGCACTAAGGGCCAAATATAGAGAGTCAGTGTCCATTTCACAAAGCTGATAGTCTTCTTTAGAGATAAATTTGTCTAGAAAATCATAATAAAACTCTAACATTCTTAATTTGGCATACTGATAAACGAAAAAACCAATCTGTAGAGGTAGATCCCAGACAGTTTTCTTCTTTAGGGTTTCAACTTCGAATAGATCAGGTGTAATACCAGTCATGCTTTTAAATCTGGGGTTATTGAGTACTTTGGTCGTGTCTTTTCCCTGGCAGTAGGAGACGTCGGTGTGTTTGGCTTTATTAGTTAATGTTTTACCGTAAGCGGCATTACCTAACAATTTCATTGTGTCGACTGTAATACTCTCAGCTGGATTTTTGTCCCCTTGGCGACGGGCATTAGAAACTGTTTCCCCAAATTGTTTAAAACAACTAACTGGTCGATACTCTATTGTCTGGTAGATGTGTGTAACAACCAACCCATGGGCTAGATACCACTTTAAAAGAGGGGTGGCTAATAATATTTTCTTCCCGAAATAACTACCAATCAATGTCCGTCGTGGGGTACTCAGTAGTTTATTTTTTATGGCGTAGTCTTTCATAAATTCCCCAATATCACCCCTCGACACTTCTGTGTTCTTGAAAATAGGGGGCATTTCGGCAAAGGACTCTTGTAAATCAGTCGGGGTCTCTATATCGCACTCAACCAACCCGAAAAATGTATCACTTTTTACAGCCTAAATTATCTGGTTTTCACTCAAAGAACCCCAAGGAAGGTGTGACGGTGGAAACTTCTCTTTCAGGAAACACTTTATGGTTGTATTTGATCTCTTTAATCTCTGCCACTCACATTCCCAAATAACGTTTACTGTCACCCCAACAACTTTCTGTAGATACTCATGAATGTCACACGTATTCTGGTGCAGTTCTACTAGTGGTGTCTTATTGACGGGATTAATAGTTTTCCCAGCAGTTAGACGACAAGAGGGGTGCCCATGGAACAAACACCCATGGAATTGGTAAGCTGTATTATTCTTTTTATCTCACCCATCTACTCGAATATACCGATCACCGAGTTGCATCTCATGACTATTGAATTGGGTTTTTAAATCTATATTTTCATTATGTGACACCCAACTTAACCACTCTCGACACTGACGTGTGTATTTATGTAATCTATGTGCTCTAAAACCATCCTCGCGATTTCTATATATGGGGAAGTCTGTTGGCATATCTTTCATCAGAGACCAAAGGTATAAGGCATTCGCATCAAACCCTTTAATACCTTTTACCGGCTTATTACCCCTGATATGGGTCTGATAAGCCTCGTGGTAACGATGAAAAATAATACTCGGCCCACCCACTATATTGTCTCGTAACATCTTGTGCACCTTCTCCTCCTTCTTCGAACACAAAACAAAAGAAACATCTTTATTCACTGTGTTGAATAGGTACTGTAGAGTAATACCGGGGACTGAGATGGCCTGCTTACACAGGTCTATTTTTAACTCGGCATAAAGGCTACTTGTTTGTCCAGGGCTTTTAGAAAGGGGGATACGTCTTTGATGTTGTACCAAATTTAAAAAATCCCTCAACGTAGTCATCTTATTGTCGGTCCATGCTTTCTGACAAACGGTGTATTCTTCCTCGGAAATGTTACGGTTTTTAAGTGTTGAGAAAAAGGCCGTATGTGGTGGTAGGGCTGTCTCATCTAACTTTCCCAGATCGGTCAGATATTCGTATGAAAAAAAACCTTTTGCCTCTTCAATACCAAAAGAGGCCAGATATTGAGAGTAACTTACACCCGGGACCAGAAAGTTATAGACATCAAGGAATTTTAACCTTTCTGTCGCTATACACATGAAATTATTATTTCTTTTGACTATAAACTTGAATGGGTTAGCCTCCCGATCAAGGAAATATTGTATCAAATAAGGTTTCAGGAGGTTAATGTCATATTTTCCGCTATTCAACCCAAACAGAGGGAGTTCTTTCAAAAAGGAGTCGAGCCTTTCACTTAATTTTGGGTGGTCACCTAATTTTGCAAAGGTTGACTCAAACTGTTTTAGTAATAGCTCATAAGACCTAGCCGATATGTCATGGAGATAGTCCATCATTTTATTTACAAGGACCTGTGGATCACCTGTGGTAATGCAACATTTAGGTGTGTCGAACCCAGGGACATTAGAGGTGACGGCACACGAGAGAGGGACGTGTCTGGCTATAAAGGTCGTCGACTTTGAGTTAGCTGGTAATTTTTCATTAGAGAAGAAAGATTCCATGTCGTAGCATGCTCTATGTGGGGAAATAAAGTTTACGTCTACATCAAACCCATGTTCACATAGTAATTCCAAGATGGATTCAGTAGGGCGATAAATCCCGCCTTTATATGTTTCGATGGTAGCTATGCCTTTACACGTAAGTTCGTGACGTGTCAATCGAAAATACATCTTAAACAGTTTACCACATTTCCCACAGGAAAAACATCGGGCGGCTTTGTTAATATCAACAATATACATGAAATGGTTTTCATGTAGAAGAAGATTCAATATATCTGGATGTGTACTACTACTTCTGATTTTCGGAACTAGATGTTCCTCCTCTGTAAATGTAAACACATTTATTTTTATGTTAAAGCAAGTTTCCAGGGTAGGTATATCAACTAAATTGACCCCGGTGAAATGTTTGTGAGATTTCAAACCTTTATAATGCACCCATTGGGTGACCAGTTTTCGTGTATCTTTTCGTATATTTCTGACAGACCCTGTTCTGAAAACAGCCAACGCACGGAACATACACATATTATCTGTGTGCGGCTTACCGTCTTTGTCGCTTTGAAGCGTATTAATAAAATTATTTTGTGTTATATGGTTTGGAATATTAGTCATACAACAACCAATAGGGAATTCTACCAACTTGTAAACATAAAAAGTTATTGTCAGCGACTTGTGCGCTGCAGTTTTTCAAGCCTCCGCTACTTTCGCACTGCACGAAATAACAATTCATGACATTTGCGAAAGGAATGCAATTTATTCAGAGCCGACATTTGAATGGCTCTACGAGCGTTAGGTTTCATCATTGTTACACAATATGCATACATCAACGTGATGATAGATGATGCTAGCATTACACAATCTAAATGAACAGCCCTATGTTTGCCTATGGCCTAGAAAGCTATCGTATTGGTCAAGGATACGTCCTGCTCTCTCTACCCTCTCCAGTCAGTCTGTCCCGCAACACATTGCGTGGATCAGCACGGACACTTTACTCTCCGTGCAATCGCTATTATTGCGTGCCTGGTCTTTCCAGCACGCTGGCTGGTGAGTTTGAGTAACCTGGCATATCACGGTTACTCGCAAGGACCAGCAACCCAATTGCTTGGGGAAAGCCCTCGCTCATCTGTACTCGTTTACCTCTGGTCTGACACAAATGTGTCTCCCTGTGAGGTTATTAATAGTACTCGGTGTCTTCCCTGTCTGGTGTCTCTCTATTAGCCTAGTGTTAACTCCTTACTTCTGTAAGGTCTTATTGGGGATGCTGACAGGGTCCCCCTCCTCTCCGCGAAGTGTTACTTCCCTTTTCCTCATGTTTGTAACACTTCTTGGTCACAAAAGAAAAATTGGTTGTCCCAATTTTGTCAGATCTCCAATAAGTATAGAACTTTCTAGTTTGGGGATAAAACAATATCTTCTACCTTTATACACAGTGTTCTATCTTTTCACTTGGCTAATTCAGTAGCCCATGTCTCAGTATAGTTGGTTCCATAGATATCTCAAGGATTGGTAGTGAACCGGAAACCGTTGTCTTATGACTTATGTCCTGGCTTCTGTCGTTTGACCCTATGTCTTTTGACTTCCACCTATTGACTTCCGTCTCGACCTGTTCCTCATATTGCCCAAACAGACAACCCACACACTAGTTGACTCTATTATGAGTACAACACATGAGCACCAAGTGTTCATGTTCCCATCAATATCCCCTCCAACTCTATACACATAGCTCTACTGTTCACCTTCTTGCTTCCGCATGTGAAAAAGCTATATTCACTGTTACATTTAGGTTTCTGATTATTTATTTTGTCCCCTGAATTTAGAGTTATTGTTCTTTGGATTCACTGGTGTGTGCATCTTTTACGTGTTCGTTTTTCTGTTTGTTTGCGTGTTTTCTATTAAACTAAAGTGTACTTAACTCTCTAATATGTGTATGCGTTAGTGTACTAAATGTGTGTGTTCCTTCGAGCGCCGCAAATCGGTTTATTGTGGTTACAAACGTTCGTCATTTTTATTTGTGACCACAACTCCGTTTTCTGAAGCTCAAAGTACGTTGTCTATATATTCTGCTAAAGTGTGGCTGCAACACATATAAAAACCTTCGACAACACATTGAAAACACAGCTGACACAGACAAGTCAAATAAGACTTTTCCAGCGGTGGAAAAGAAAATTTTCCGCTGTCTTTCTCTCTCGCTCTCTTCCTTTCAATGTTTACTAAGTTTTTGCATTCTCTCCTCGCATTTTCTCTCCTTTCATTCATCTTTCATTCCCTTTCATACTGTTCTTTCAATCAATCATTCTCTCGTCATTAAAATATGTTTCATAGTATTACATACATAAACAATATATATATATACAATAAATGATTGGCTGATTTATAACAATAATCACGCCAAATGACTGTGCGTTTTGTCTGCACGCGTCATGTCTGTACAAAAAATATACATAGTTATAAGGATGGTTTGTCACCGATCCTGGCGTAGTAACTTCCATAATTTGGTGTGCTGACCTAACTTACCCTAAAGGGAAATAATTTACTACTACTTTCATTTAAGCGAAATGGGTTAATTACCTTAAATGTTACATGTGAAAAAATTGATATTAATTCCTAAATGATTGATGTTAGTTTTGAAATGATATATTAGCTAAATGGATGTATAAATGATTATGATTATAAGTTAATTAACTAATATAAGATCTAATAATTGTATTTTTATAATGGATGTTTTAATAAATGGGTTATTAATTAAATGATGGTGATTTCTAACTAAGCAAATAAGAAAATAAAGTTATATATGCGTTTACACAATTTGCACTAGAATAAATTATAGAAAAATGAAGTTATAGATACTGTAAATAAAATAATAATGTACATATATCACAGTTACATTTCTATATCTAATTACACTAAGTTGATGTCCTCCTCTGCGTTGTGAAGATGGAGCAAATCTCTTTGTAGACTATTATAACATAGTTCATTCAGCCAAAGTCTTTTATGCTCTCTTTGAAGGATAGTGTATTAATATAGTTGCCTACCACATTATGTAGGTTCATAGCTAACCCTGGAATGTTCTTCGGGGTTTAAGCGTTAGTTCAATATATTCTAGATTCAGGGTGTAAGCTGGGTTCGCTGTCCTCTTGGCGTTAATTCCCATAATCTAACTTATGTGTGTGTCAGCGCATGTTAATTATGCGTCTGTTCGTTACACTTTTCATAGCACTGTTTTATTCACACAAGTTATATATCAGGCGATAGTAACGCACTTACGATATGTCTTAGTCACCACACATGGTACATGGTTATTTAACATTACAGTGTCACTGTTTCTGGTGGTGTATGGTCGCTTCCTTCCTGTAACTCAGGTATTTGAATGGATGAAGGACGACTTAAAATGTCTGCAATCGTATTTAATCTCCCTTTTAAATGCTGGATAGTAAATGTGTAATTTTGGAGAATCAAAGTCCACCTGTAAATTCTATTGTTGGTAGGATGTCCAGATTGCATCACAGACAATGGAGAGATATCGGATTTGATTACAAACTGTGCTCCTGCCAAAAATCGATGAAACTTTCTCACTCAATAGATCAAACTAAGGCCTTCCAATTCTGATGCTGAGTATCTTCCTTCAGCCGGAGTGATCTTGCGACCTACGGGGTGGAACATCCCGTCGTAGAACTGACCTAGTCTTCCAGATATGGATATGGCAATCATATCTGTGCGTAAGAAATAAGTGAGTTTTGGATTAGGCATATGAAGGATAGATGGACCGATGAAAAAAAATGTTTCAATTTCGATACCGCACTAATTAATCGTGCATCTTTTACAGATAATTTAGCCGAAGCTTTTACGATGTTAGAAAACATACTGGTGAATTCCGCCAGTTTTGAAAGTAATTTAGTATAGTGGTTTCCCAAACCCAGTAAACTTTGGACCTGTTTTTTTGGTCGTTGGTATTATCAACTTCAGAATCTTACTGACGATTCTGTCATTAGTTTTCAATTGGCCCTTGCAGATGGTATGTTAATTTGTTCCATGCCCAACTCTATTTTGGACGGCTTCGCTGTGAGTCCAAACAATCTCAACCTGTTGAAGACCTGTTGCCGTTTCAGTCGGTGTTTTGTCCCGTCTTTCGTCTGACTGCATGTGTTATTCCTACATGTCGAGATATTTGTCGCCGTTACGTTTACTGTAGGAACTGGTAGTTCCATCTCGTCCATTACTGTTGTGCTACTATTTGTGTGTGCTGTTATTTGGCTAAGCGTGTTTGCGTTGTCGCTGTCGTGTGTCTCCCTACCTAGTGAAGTTGTGTTGTGTTCGTCTGTCGTCTCATTGCTTGGTGTTGGTGCAATCTGTTCGTCTGTCTGTTGTACTTGTGAAACGTATGGTTTCAGGATGTTGATATGAAATATCTCTAAGTGTTCTTTTATCGATATTTCATGATCCGCATCTGATATTTTGAGTTCAACGTTGAGAGGCCCTTGGCAACATGTTAGTACCATGTTATAGTTATCAGTTAGTTGAATCACAGCCTTTTGGTTTGGTTTAAGGTGAATCGCCTTAGTACCCTTGTTTGGATAGTTTTGGTTTCCATCACTCGACACCTGCATTAGGGGTCCAGTAATATCGACCGCTATACCCTCAAGTGGTCTAGATGCTCTCACTGACCGTTGCACTTCGGTCTTTACATGCTTTTTCTTTCGTACTCGATGTTGACACACAGCACAAGAGCGACAGAAAGATTTTATGTCCGAACAAAATTTCGGCCAGTAAAATTGTGATAGAATTCTGGCTCGCGTTTTATGATAGCCCAAATGTTCAGCAAACGGTGGTGAATGTGCGATTTTTAGCACCTTTTTCCGGTATGTTACAGGTAACACCGTCTGCTGAATTTCATGGTTATTATATGTGTAATAACGCATGAGAATTCCATTAACCTTTTTAAAGTACCAGGAAGAATTTTTAGAAACTTTCTTTCGCTCACACAACAAGTTAAAATACGGTGTGAGTGTTTGGTCGGTGCTTTGTGCCTCGCTCAACTTTTGGCGAGTATTATTGATATCTGCACCACTTGGTGTTAGTAGCTGTAATGTTTCAGTTTGTAAGTCAGTATAACTTGTTTCTGTATCTGACTTAGTTACAGCGTTGACCATGTGTGTTTCATTCCAGGCTTTTATGTTGTCGTCTGTACATTCTTTCAATGCATCAAGACGTCCTAAAATAAGATCTGTACAAGGATCTTGAAGGATAGCGCACGTAAATGTGCCGGTAAGGAACGGGGTATTGATATGCGCTTTTGCCAGTGGATATTTCTCGATGGTGCCCGAGAAAGTACGGCATTTGACAAATTCACCCGTATAATCTTCTGTTCTCGCAAATTCTCTCCTTAATCCCAGTATAGTACTGCCGCTATCGACTAAGCATTGGCATGGTTTACCATTGACCTGTGCATCGTAGAACTTAAGGTTACCTCTGGAGGCACATGCTGCATTAGCTTCTTCATTTGAACATGATATTACGTGTCCACATTTCAATCTCCCCTCCGCATGAAATTGCTGGCATACTTTACATTTCTTAAAGTCTAAAATATCAGTTACAGATGATACACTCTGACATTCATTCTTTGGCAATACATTGGCAAGTTCGGGATCTATGTCACTCTCATCGTCTGATGATGTATCGATGAGGGCTGCGTTGTTTGCCTTCATTCTCTGTCTCCCAAGACATTTATTACTATAATGGCCATAACTAGAACAAAAATAACATTTTACAGCACGTTTAAACGATGATCTTCTGCTTTCTTGCTTACTTATCACTTGTTCTAGGTGTGACGGATATGTGGGGTTCTTATCACACATCGAATAAGTTGGGTGAAAAAGATTGCAATAATTACATCGAGGTGGTTTCTGAGGTGGTTTGTCATTCTTACTGTAGTCTTTCTGTTTGTAGGACCTATCAGGGACTCTATTTGCAAAAGCTGTAATTTCTGTGTCATATGATGTTGTTTTAAATATGTCCCGATTAGAGGAAAAATAAGCTGATCCCCGTTTCTCTAATTGTTGAATGGACTCAATATCTGACTGTTGTAAGAATTTGGCAAAAGGGGTAGGCACTGTAGAAACAACTTTGTCCATTACCATTAGCTCTTCTAGTTTTTCATAGCTGTTACCTACTTTAGCCGCCTTAGTCCATTTTTTAAATGTGCTCTGCACGTTAGAAATGTAATCTAAGAACGTTTCAGTTGCTTTTGGTTTAATCTGTGAGAATTGAATTTGGTAACCAGTAGCGTCGAAAAGAAAATGTTGCATTATCCTATCGTGTATGTACTGGTAATTGTTTCTAAGATCAGTAGGTATGGATTATATTACTTTTAAAGGCTCCCCACTCAGGTTTCTCATGTAAATCATTGCCCAATCCTCTAAAGGTATTTTCTGTGTTTTTAGTTGGAACTCTATATTTTCAGTCCATGCACTGATTGAATCACCTACCGTGTATGGTTTGATCAAGCCCTTGTACTTACTAAATTTGTTCTGTTCTTCTTGGCTCTTTTGTTTGCTAGAGGCTATTTGTATGTTAGAATCTACCTCCATTTCCTTCATCCTTAGTTTAGTTTCTGAATCTACTTGTATCTGCTTTTGTTTGGTGGCTTCCTCGACCTCTTTCATTTCTTTTTGATGTTGCCTTTCTAATGCTCTTTCGTCTCTATCAAGAGCCGCTTTCTTTTCCATGCGAGCTATTTCTTCTTTATACTTTTGATCCGCCCACTTTTCTAACTTATCTCCAGTGTGGCCCATGGCGATGCCCGCCTGGATACATTCATTTAGTGACGCCATTTTGTGGTGTAATGTTAGTTCAAATGATAATATAATAATATGCACAGAATAGATTACAATAATGTGTTAGTACATGTACATCTTTCACTGGAACAGAAGATGCATGATTAAGTTAGAGCATATCAAAATATTCGGAAAATATACTCATCTAATTTGTTGGACAGTACGGTACTTGGGATGTTCCACCGCGATCTTTCACACTACACACTGGTTTGATTTGCTGACACACGGGATGCGTTCTGGTTAGTAGAGCAGCACAAATTAGACACACGCTTAAGTTGTAAATACAAGCTCACAATTCATCATATTCTATCAAATATTTCACATTTCATAAAGTTATTAATATGATTTCATATTTCATGCGACTGGTGAATGAGAATGTGCTAAATAGTGATAAATGGTATTAATGATGAATGATATGATCGTCTGAATGATTGTTAGATGATAAATGAGATGATTAGTCGTATGGCCGTCAATGTCGTCTTGTCTTCGCCGTTTGACTCTGGCGTACCTTCGTTCTAGGCTGCAGTTCGTCGCTACTCTATTTACTGATTCCGTAGAATGGTGACATTGATGGCTGTATCACACGCAATGGAATGTATACGGTGGTTACGATGGTAATGTTCACTGATGATTTTATACATTTCAATTGCTTTTAGCATAATACCACACTTTCTAAATAATATTGGTAGAATTTCACACTTTACCGATCTAATTTGACTCAATTGTGGTTTAAGGTCCACAAATTCGCGATCGTATAATTCACCACAAGAAGAAAAAAGAATTAATTTATAACATGTATCACAATAAATTTGTATTACTTTGCAATATATCACACATCACAAATGTTGAAACGTGCATTGAATTAATTCTGGTACAGAATTTTGTAATATCAATCGATAGCTAGCGTTCGTTCCGTGGTTTCTAATACCACTTGCATGTTGGCGTTAACTGATCGTTGAATATTGCTACAACTGCGTTCTATCACTGCTCAGAAACGTTCACTGTAATCTGACAGCAATTGTACTGCTGGCGTTCGTTTAATGTGTTCTGATACAAATTCGCCGCTGGCGTTGATTCATTGACCATTCTGACACCAATTCGAGGTCTACTGGTGTTTACTCGAGCACTAAATTTCGAGGTCTATCCTCACTGTATTGTGGCGTTGGTTCACATCTTCTGACACCAATTCGCATTGTGGCGTTGGTTCACAACTTCTGACACCAATTCGAGGTCTAGCCTGTCAGCGACTTGTGCGCTGCAGTTTTTCAAGCCTCCGCTACTTTCGCACTGCACGAAATAACAATTCATGACATTTGCGAAAGGAATGCAATTTATTCAGAGCCGACATTTGAATGGCTCTACGAGCGTTAGGTTTCATCATTGTTACACAATATGCATACATCAACGTGATGATAGATGATGCTAGCATTACACAATCTAAATGAACAGCCCTATGTTTGCCTATGGCCTAGAAAGCTATCGTATTGGTCAAGGATACGTCCTGCTCTCTCTACCCTCTCCAGTCAGTCTGTCCCGCAACACATTGCGTGGATCAGCACGGACACTTTACTCTTCGTGCAATCGCTATTATTGCGTGCCTGGTCTTGCCAGCACGCTGGCTGGTGAGTTTGAGTAACCTGGCATATCACGGTTACTCGCAAGGACCAGCAACCCAATTGCTTGGGGAAAGCCCTCGCTCATCTGTACTCGTTTACCTCTGGTCTGACACAAATGTGTCTCCCTGTGAGGTTATTAATAGTACTCGGTGTCTTCCCTGTCTGGTGTCTCTCTATTAGCCTAGTGTTAACTCCTTACTTCTGTAAGGTCTATTGGGGATGCTGACAGTTATAATGGGAATTGATTCGACATAATATTTTGTATCTGGTCGTGTTAGTGTCGCTGAATTGACCAAGTCAACAGCGTTTAGCTGGGCAACAAAGGCCTCGAAATCAGATCTATTGTTCACTAAGAACGGTATATCGAACAATAAAGAGTTATTCGGACTGGCATGGTAGTACCGTAGGGCTTGTGTCTCTCGATGTCTCAAGACTATATGCAGACTGGGGATTATTTTAAACCGCGAGTTTTGAACATTAAAAAGCGGGAATAAACGAGTGCCCCAATCTGTTGTCATATCACTATCTGGTCGATTAAAAAATGTCCATTCACACAGATAGCGACCGGGTCGTATGTGTAACCTAATCGTGTCCCAATGCTCATTATATACAACCCTAACATATGGGGGTAATTTCTGCAATGAAAGATATTCAGTAGTTGTGTTAACATCAGAGGTTCCTGTCTGGTCTTCTGCAGCTATGCCACGTAGTTGATCAGATGACAAGGTATCTGTTGATGGTCCGTCACTTGGTGTGGTATCTGATGATAGCTGAACATCTGTTGACAAGGTACTTGGTGTTGATGCGTCACTCGGTAAGGCACTAGATGATGTTTGTTGCTTATTATTAGTAGGCGACAGGTTATCGCCCCCGTCATCCGACAGGGCACCTGTTGTTGTTGGTTCTGCGTCAGTCCCCAAGTGACTAGATGATGATAGGTGAGTAGGTGAAACATGATCACCCATACTACCCGACAAGATACTGGTCGCTGATTGGTCATTGTTAGTCACCAATCCATGACCTATCGCACCAGACGACAAGGCACATGTTGATTGTTCAGGTATTTTCTGTCGTTTACCAGTAGATTGTTCGTCTGTAGTCAGATCTCTTCTCCTCTTGCGCCTTGTGGATTGTTGATTATTAGCAGACATGTGGTTAGATGATGGTTGAGTGGTCGAGACATCGCTGAATACTGTTTCATGGTCAGTCTTTATGTGTCTCCGTAAATTATCGTATCTCGTATACATACGATCACATAAATCGCAATTGAACTGTTGTGTAGAATGAGTAGTCGCAACATGACGTAATAAAGCATCAGGTCGTGTGAAGTTTTTATTACAAAGAGTACACGTGTGCTTCTGTGTAGCTGACATTCTCGATACACCAAATAGTTTTAAAAAATGACCGAAGTAATTGTTTCTGTTATCCAGGTATACAACACAGTTTGTAAGATGACAAAATTTTTTAGATGTGTTGATTCGTAAACATACTCTGTTGTTTGCTCTGGTGTAGACAATATGGCAACTGCTTAACCATGTATTTGCGGATATCACAGACGACTTATTGTCTGATTGTGGGCGGATAATAATGTTAATGTCTTTGGCCAGATAAGAACTCCTTGTACAATAGTGATGAACAAACGCCAACCAGTTTCATACGTTTCTGTATCAGAAGACACGCTTGTTAAAGTCCATTGAATTTAATATCCGTTGAATCAAAACATCCTTCTTCGTTGACCGCGAAATGAGAAAAGACTTGGCCTTCCTTGCGTCACTGGTTTTGATACTGTCTGCATGAGAGAGGTGTATATCTGAAATGAACAACATCAATCAACCAATCAGAACACAGATAACATCAAATCACAAAGAGCATTTCACCCTTAGAGACCAACGTTCTATCTGCCTGATATTATGAATCAACCAATCAGAAAACAGATAACATCAAATCACAAATATCATTTCACCTGTAGTGGTCTGAGGGTCATTATGAATCAACCAATCAGAGAACAGATAACACCAAATCACAAAGGGTATATCCCCTGTAGTGACCATCAATCTGACTGCCTGACATTTTGAATCAACCAATCAGAGAACAGATAACACCAAATCACAAAGGGTATATCCCCTGTAGTGACCAACAATCTGACTGCCTGACATTTTTAATCAACCAATCAGAGAACAGATAACACCAAATCACAAAGGCCATATCTCGTGTAGTGACCAACGTTCTGACTTAGGGATATTTTGAATCAACCAATCAGAGAACAGATAAGAAATTAACACCAAAGCACAAAGGGTATATCTCCTGTAGGTCATGTGACCGGAAGCCAACTTTGGTCGATTGTGTCCACGTCTTCCAGATATATCTTTATGTCTGCAACCCGAAATAACGCCACCTTTGATCTGGTGTAACCCACTTTAACATGTGACCGGCTGTACACCGTTACACAGACCGATGAAGAGTCATACATCTCTAACACATCGTCAATGGTATGATTATATTTAAACCATATAGACATCAATAACCGCCATTAAAATACACCATTGATTTGTAATAGCTATATATAGAAAAGTCCCAAGTCGGCTTCTGATGTATCAAAGACCTCTTAAAACGTGGCACTATTTTCACTTTACACAGTAAACAAACTATTTTAGTAATTAAAGTTTGTTTTAAATGAAACCGGAAGTATTCTAATGTGTGAACTTTGAAAAGTCATTGTCTTAAGGCTTGCTGCGAGAAGTCTATATAAGAAAGTATTATAAATTCATGTCTGATCCAGAAAGCTAAATGTGTACACACATGCTACTACCACTCAGTAACGTAGCCTTTGCAGCGCCTCGTTCCCATAACAACCCGACGAAAACATTCTTGATCACAAACAAGATGTCCAATGCACCCATCTGGAGATCATCCATCTTCTTTTGGGCCTTCCAAGACATACACCTCTCCATTATTGTTCTCTCCAAACTTTCATGACGTTTCAAGTGACCAAATATACCAATTTTCTTTGCTTGTCTTAAAAAAAAACATCTTTAATTTTCTTGAACTATAGATGAGTTTGTTCTTTTCTTTACACAAGATATTCTTAGAACCCATCTATTACATTTATATTCAAGTGGATTTATAGCGTGTTTAGAAAGTGTCTCACAGGTGTAAGTTGAATGTTCTTAAAAACCTAATTTTTGTAGTTCTATCTGTCCCACACTATTAATTTGTTTTGGTCTTTGAAGAGCAACTGACAGTCGATTAATTTCTTTCATTGTGTCACCATTGTTGGTAATCAAGATATTCGAAAGTTTCCACCACCTGGTTGTTATGGGGTTCTTGGCAATGTTTGCCGAAAACACATTACTTTCCTTCTGGACAGTGACTATTTTAATCTGTGACCACACTGAGGCTCTATCGGTGCAGACCATAACCAACAACAATATGTTGTTACACTTCATCCACATCCTTCCATGGGTTCACGTAGCCCTGATTCGTCTAAACTTCACAAAAGAGTGCCCCGTAGAAGAAAGAAGGATACCCTGTAATCCGGACTACCATACACAAGTAAAATTTATACCAATCTCTCAGAATATCACACGCACAATCAGTCATACACACTCTCATTGTGAGTTCTTTATAGGTTGTCTGATCGTTGTGCTAACATTAGAGGTCTTAGAGTGACCACCAGCACCAACAACAACAACAACAACAACAACAACAACAACAACAACAACAACACACATATAGGCGGACACCCACTCATAGATACCAGTATAGCCACATAGAGAAACAGAAACCCAACGACAAATAACCAGATACACGCAAACAGACTGACAGACACATAGATATACAGGCAGATAGATAGACAGACATACAGATAGACATGTTTTCAGTCATAGTCGCAAACACTAACACACACCATTAACAGATAAATGAAACAGCAAACATGAAAACACGACCCGAAAGTTCCCCCATCACATTACATTCTTACTTTTCAATCTTTGTGCTCAGAATATGGTGAATTTTAGATTTATTCTGATGACATCAATCTGATTATCATGTGCTTATACATCTATCCATACAGCATGTCGCTAGGACTTTTCAATCTTTGTGCTCAGAATATGGTGAATTTTAGATTTATTCTGATGACATCAATCTGATTATCATGTGCTTATACATCTATCCATACATCATGTCGCTAGGACTTTTCAATCTTTGTGCTCAGAATATGGTGAATTTTAGATTTATTCTGATGACATCATTTTGATTATCATGTGGTTACACCCATCATGTCACTAAGCGTGGGAGATCATGTTCTGCCATTTCACTCGATCACTAGAGTCGTAGATCTGGTCTCGACCATACCCCAGTGACCAAACCTTCCAGGTATTTACTTCTCAGTCTGTTCCCCTCGATCTCTTCCCTTCGCTCTTGCCAGTTGTTACCATGTTTAATTCTTTCTCATAAAATACTCAACAAATTTTGTCTGCGTCCAATTTCTATAATCTATTTACGATTTTTATTTGTTTCTTGTAGGTTATTTTCTGCCCGTGGTATCTTTTCTCCACATTTCCATCAGATGTTTTTCAGCCTGGTCCACCCATCGATACAAAAGTAACACTATGAAGCACTTCAACACTTTTCTTTTTCGTTTAAATTGCTATCTTTTTGGTCAGTATGTTGTTCATCTTGCTAAAGCCTACATTTCCTGTGACGAATCTTGTAATCTCTTCAAGGCATTTCCAATCAGAACTATTCCGAGATAATTGTACTTGTTTTCGTATTTACTTGTGGTGTTTCCTTTTTCCTAATAATCTGTGTCTTTTTAGTTCTAATCCTAGTTGATCACGTCTACTAATTTTGCAGGTCATGTTCATTGTCTACAATCAAGAATGCCTATCTATTGCTGTCCCGCAATGATCTTTTCATATATTTCTGGTGTACAGGGGAAAAAACATCCCTGTTTCACACCCCTTTTAATTGGCTGATAGTGCCATATTTCATTATCAATCCATATGACAGTTTTGTTTTCTATGTTTTTCTTACCCCAGCCGTTTGTAGATTTTCAAACATATCTAATTTGCCGTACACTATTGCCTTATCAACGTGATAACATTCACAACTGTTTTTTTAACTTGTGTGTTAAAAGTATTGTGTATTGCTTCGTGTGTTATTTTACATTCCTTTGAAATGAAGGTACCGAAAACAAGTAAAAACGAAAAGAGAGCAAGTGAAAACAGACCTTGTCCAGCGACCTCTCTCTTTTTCCCCTGCTCGCGTGGGCGCGTGCCTTGGGGAATTTATACGAGAAACCAGAAAGAACCCACAAATACTATTCGGAAGATATAAAGACACAGTTTTGGGGGATAGATAATGCAGCTGATCTATAATTGTTGGACATTGTAGTAATATGGAGTGGTCTATCAAGAAAATATTAATAATTGTATCAAAAGAAAGTAAATGTTTTGTTTTACAGGATATCGCTGTCAACGTCTTTCAGCTGATTTCTAAGCCAGATTACACTCAGTAGTTTGCTTTCTGAACGATCGGCTCACATACCCTCATAAGTATGAACCAGCGCTGATTCTCACAGTGGTCACGTTACTTACGAGATTACGAAGAAAAGTCGGTAACCAGGGATACCAACAGTGGTGACACCAAATGTGACATAGAAACATTCTTAACCAAGTGGATAAATTACCTAGGGGGAATTATCAGAGGGATGATGTACAAGAGATTAATGTACAAGACAAACAAAATTTTAGAAAATGAAAAAGTAATGTAAGAGAGTGGTAAATAGTTTTGGTGTGTGGGAGTGAATGTTGTAACAAAAAATTAGAAGCAGCTGGTTTGTAAGGTGAATTTCCTGTCTGAGTAACAACTAGAAAAGAAACAACTTTTCTTTAGTCATATAAGAGACGCATGAACATCGTGACAACTGTTATCTCAGTAACATACCGAGATTAGAAATTATGGTAGTGGTATGTCAGCAAAGTTGATTTCAGAACACCAAAAGACAGCGGGATGAATGCCTACAACACGGAACTTGATGATCCCAGTGTCAGCCAAGTTGATTTCAGAACACCAAAGACAACGGCATGAATGCCTACAACATGGAACTTGATGGTCCCAGTGTCATCCAAGTTGATTTCAGAACACCAAAGACAGCGGCATGAATGCCTACAAGACGGAACTTGATGATCCCAGTGTCAGCAAAATTGGTTTCAGAACACCAAAGACAACGACATGAATGCCTACAACACGGAACTTGATGATCCCAGTGTCAGCAAAATTGGTTTCAGAACACCAAAGACAACGACATGAATGCCTACAACACGGAACTTGATGATCCCAGTGTCAGCAAAGTTGATTTCAGAACACCAAAGACAGCGGCATGAATGCCTACAACACGGAACTTGATGATCCCAGTGTCAGCCAAGTTGATTTCAGAACACCAAAGACAACGGTATGAATGCCTACAACACGGAACTTGATGATGACAGTGTCAGCAAAATTGGTTTCAGAACACCAAAGACAGCTATGTGTTGTGTGGTGCCCATGCGAAAGAAATAAACAAGTGTGGCTTTGTACAGGGTGAAAAGAAAAAATATAACCATTCGTTCACTCAAAACATGGCTAAATTTAGATTTATTCTGATGATATCAAAATTAAATCTAATTATCGTGTTAGTAAAACACTTACAAGGCGAGCCTCAGTTCGTCTGGGCTGGCGAATAAACACACCGCAGTGTTACCGGAGTTTTGTTAACAAGCGCGACCATCCGAGAAAACTTGCCAACAAGACCCCCGGACAAAATTCGCAACGGAACGAAATTACCATAAAGTGTGCAACATGCTGAGCTTATAATATAAATATCTCTTGCTATATTTCGCAAAACACCATCAAAATTGGTTTTGAAATCAACGACATCATAATCTTTCATTTGACTATAAGTTTTAATACTTTTGAGGTGTAAAAAGTCATTTTATTACACATTTAAGGCGTCATACGAGGCGTACTTGTTCCGATTGTGCATACATAAATAATTTTTTAAAATATATATGTATGCTCTATTATGGTATATTACCTTTTAAAATACTTAAAACTTGGTCTTATTAAATATTACAAGGTTAATTTTTCTGATATTTAAATCATTTTGTCTCAATCTGATTTTTTTCGGAAGCGGGCATAGCACAGTTTTTACATATAAATTATGTTACTTTTTATACAACTGAAAACCATACTTTATTGGTGTTTAAACATAATGAGGGAGTAATTTGTATATTTGTCTAATATGTTTATAAATGTCTGTTCTAGAAATATGTTTTGTCTATCGCTGTAATTCTTTTGTTTACCATCTCCGACATCAGTCACAGTTGCAAGGTTGCTGTTGTATCTTTGCTTTGTAAAATCAGTGTTACCAGAATTAATAGCTTAGTTGATAGCGCACTTGACTCGTGTACGAGGGAAGGTGGTTCAATCCTCAAAGTGTGAATTTTTTTTTTTTAATTCGTTCGCACGCTTTAAACCGTTGTTCATCAAAATACCGTACCGTTGTCTAGTATTTTTCTTTTTTGGTATCTCTTTCGTTTACGGACAACTAAGAAGATAGACACTTTGTAACGCCGAAAAAAGAATACACTGTGTTTCATACCGGTAACCGCTCTGGGTCTATCATTATCATGTGTCGAATCTTCTTTTCTTTTGTTCGCTTGAAATATGTCTATGATTGTGATATTGTCTCTTGTATAAATTTAACGCTGTTTGTTGATAAGACTTCTCACTCAAGTTTGTAACGAAAAGACATAACAAAACACTACCAGCTTAGTTATTAATTTTAAATAAATTAGATGGGGTTTTTGTGTAGGGCAGTAATTCTTCAGTCATCGTGTGCCATGTCGGTGGGCGTGACCAAACGTGGTACATTTTACCATGTTGATAAGTTTAATAAAACAGAGTACAACAGACAAACCTGTCAATAATTGTATTGATTAAATCGTTTCTTACGGGAACCCTCACACCTTCCTTGGGGTTCTTTGAGTGAAAACCAGATAATTGAGGCTGTAAAAGGTGATACTTTTTTCGGGTTGGTTGAATGCGGTATGGAGACCCCGACTGATTTACAAGAGTCCTTTGCCGAAATGCCCCCTATTTTCAAGAACACAGAAGTGTCGAGGGACGATATTGGGGAGTTTATGAAAGACTACGCCATAAAAAATAAACTACTGAGTACCCCACGACGGACTTTGAATAGTAGTTATTTCGGGAAGAAAATATTATTAGCCACCCCTCTTTTAAAGTGGTATCTAGCCCATGGGTTGGTAGTTACACACATCTACCAGACAATAGAATATCGACCAGTTAGTTGTTTTAAACAATTTGAGGAAACAGTGTCTAATGCCCGTCGCCAAGGGGACAAAAATCCAGCTTAGAGTATTACAGCCGACACAATGAAATTGCTAGGTAATGCCGCTTACGGTAAAACATTAACTAATAAAGCCAAACACACGGACGTCTCCTACTGCCAGGGAAAAGACACGACCAAAGTACTCAATAACCCCAGATTTAAAAGCATGACTGGTATTACACCTGATCTATTCGAAGTTGAAACCCTAATGAAGAAAACTGTCTGGGATCTACCTCTACAGATTGGTTTTTTCGTTTATCAGTATGCCAAATTAAGAATGTTAGAGTTTTATTATAATTTTCTAGACAAATTTATCTCTAAAGAAGACTATCAGCTTTGTGAAATGGACACTGACTCTCTATATTTGGCCCTTAGTGCCGATTCACTCTCTGAAGTAGTTAGGCCACACCTACGAGAAGAATATGACAGAGTGTATAATCAATGGTTCCCGTCTGAAACCTGCCCTGTTCATAGATTTACTAGCAGTCAGGACTGTGTGGCTATCAAAGCCTATGAAAAGAGAACCCCCGGGCTTTTCAAACTAGAGTACGAAGGGGAGTGGATGGTGTCGTTATGTAGTAATACGTATATTTGTGTCGGAGATTATGATAAAATCAGTACCAAAGGTCTGACCAAAAACCACAACACGCATCTAAACAAGGACACTTTTTTAGAAGTGCTCAACACCCAAACACCGAGTGGGGGGGGACCAATATAGGGTTCAAGACCCAAGACTCTTTTGTATATACATATCAGCAACATCGTGCATCTTTGTCCTATCTGTATATAAAAAGAAAGGTTGCCAGTGATAATATCTCGACTATGCCATTACTTATTTAATATGCATTGTATTGTCTATATATGATTTAATAAAAACATATACCTTACTTGACTCGTTTGTTATTTTGAATGTTGTATTTTTTATGGTGTACACATACCTACCGTCACTAGACCACACGTACTCGGATTACGCCTATTAAAAACGAGTTATCGCCCTTTGCGGAGGAAATTAACCGGAGTTACCGCCCTTTGAGGTGGTAATTAAAAAAACCCGGAGTTATCGCCCTTTGAGGTGGAAATAGATTTCCACCTCAAAACGGGCGGCTTTTGTACATCTACACTACTCCCGTTCTCTGTTCATTCATGTCATTTCCCACATCAATCAATTGAAACAATTGTGAATTCAGCTGTCAACATTTGAGGTGTGGGGGTTGCAACATGGTGCTTCTCTTCCTGCTGAGCTCTCTGCACGTCAAGTTGCATTAGGTCCTCATTAGACAAATCTTCTCCATGTGATGCAAGCAACTCGTCAATGTCAGCTTCCCCCCATCCCTTCAAAGCCAGCTTTAGTGGCAACGTTAGCGATCTGTCGTCGAATAGCATGAACGTCGTCAAATTCACAAAAGTCGTGCACACATTCTGGCCACAGTTTTCGCCACACAGCATTCATGCATGCTGACATTACCACACTCCATGAATCCGCAATGTTGTAATCTTGCCAGAATCCTTTCAACGTTGCCACCTAGAAGAAGAGTAAGCCGATCTTTGGAAGCTTTAAAACCAAGTGCAGTCTTCTGTGGCGAAACGCCAGTGGCCCATGTCCTCATGCCTTCTTTTATTTTGGGGAAACAATGAGAACCAGCTTTCGGGAACCCTCAGTTCTCTTATTCTCTTACTCCCCATGGAAGATAGTTCTCTGGGTTGCCTCTATAACCCGATCTTTTTAATAGAAAGATGGAAACTCTGTCGTTTCTTCGGGAAAACCCGATGGCGCATCTTGCACCAAATACGCACTAATGTAAATTGTTAGGCCACCAATGTCCGTGGAAACAACTAACAGGTGTTGACTGCCTCCTGTCAAATTGACACTTTCAAGAGGGAGACAGATGAAGGGCAGAGTCCTACTGGTGGTTTTGAAAAGGTAAAAACAGGTTGTAAGTAGTCCTGCACTTATAAATCTCTATTGTCTCGACTGGTGAGACGAATTGGCGAAAAGCCAGTCCTGCCATGTCGAGGGTGGGTTGACAGTTGGCCAGTCCAGCTAGGCATCTTATTCTGGGAATGAATCTGAGCAAAATATTTCCCCAGATGATTCCGCTTGTTCTTGGCAGCCGATGGGCGGGGGGCTATCTTTCTTCCTACGGCCTTACCTCTGCTTAGTGTCATCTTTAATTTAAATCTACACACGACATATATACGGTATGCCGGAAGGAGGAGAGGACCCCGTGGGGACGGGTTCCCACCATCTATGTTCTATCTTCTTTAGGAGGAGGAGGATAGACACTGTGTTTACTCTTTCGTCTTTTGGCGGATAGGGGGGCCAGATGGACTGAATAGTTACTGGTCGATAAGATCATCTAGATCTGCGTGTAATGTGAGGTACTGTCGGTGCATTGCGGCAACAGCTCAGACAAGAGCAGCGGCCGGAAGGGGTGGTTTCTTCTTTCCTATTCTTGCTAGGGATAGGGAACTACACTTCGTTCCCTACAAACTTACTACTATAAGCGGGTAAAACACACATAATTACCCACACAACACTACAGGAGCTTTGTCGTGAGAAAGGCAGGGTTTGCCAGTAAGAGGGAAGCCTGGAACAGAATGTGCCTAGTAATAATAAAGGCATGGTATGAGAGTGAAGAGTGAATCTTGTATGCAAAGAGTTCATAGGGTCAAACGACACGACCTAGACAAGCTGAAGGCCTAGTCTAGGAAAGATGCCGCCAATCCAGGACCTCTTGACAGGTCAGGCCATTCACTCGGGCCTCTTATCTATTGGATTTTGGATGAGGTAAATGATGTCACGTTTATTAAACTGAGGCCCATGTTGGTCCTCAGGGTTGTGGTGCTTGAGTCAGTCCAATCGCTCACTAATGTTTATCCTCTCCAGGGTCCTTCTTTTGGACGTGAATAAATCGAAGAGTATCAACGGACCTCTAAGCTAAAGTTATATACACCTGATGAAGCCAGGTAAAGATATTGGCCATACCACACATGGTGTTGCTATCTCTGAGAGAGAGGCAAGACTGGTCTTGGGTGAATGACACTTTGCGGTGATGGCGCAACTTAAGTCCTTTCGACGACATAGGCTCGAGTACAGTTTGGTTCGTGGCTGGGTCTACGCCTGATTATCCTGCATACCCAATTTTGAACAGGACAGTGAAAGGCACCTATCCATTCCACATTCATGAACTATTCCCATTATTTGAAATTATACCCCACATTGTGCCAAAGGAACCTTGAATTGACTATGTATTGAAGGCCTCACAAACCAGTGGCTTTGGTTCTACAGAAGCCTGTTGTACGTACAACCAATTACCAGGAAGGAAGGAAATTCTTGCACACGCGGTGAGCTGTATGTGGACAGATCGGACAGTGTATGAAGCTGGGTCTGTGAAGATATCTATCTGAGGCTCTGTGTCTGAACTGACTTTATCCTTGTTGTGTTTTTGTAGAAAACTATCTCTGTTGTAACTGCCTTGATGTTTTCCTGTGCTGTCCTTTATTAATGTATTAAAATTAAGTGAAAGTTACCTCTGACGATCGCCATGTTTTCTATGGGTCAGCCAGAAGGACACCTCAGGGAATAGGCCCCGAGGTCGAAAGAGAGAGTGACAGTGAGTCCGGGGAACGGAGGAGGGTTGGCAAGCAAAGACCTATCCCAGCCAGGGCTAAAGATTATTCTTGAAACATTGTGACAAGGGTATTTGGGACCCTCCACGTAGCTTGTTACGTTGTTGTTGTTGGAAGCTTTAAAGCTGTGGGGTGAGGCGATACCGTTGACCACAATTGACTCTAAGCGAGTGGCTGATGCACTGATGGAGACCTTTACTCGGTTGGGATTTCCAAACCAGATCCTAACGGACAATGGGTCTCAGTTCTGTGGTAAGCTGATGGAGAAGGTCTTTCGTATCTTCCAGACCAACCACATTCACACAAGCCCGTACCACCCTCCGTCTAATGGGCAAGTAGAGAGGTTTAATGGTACCTTGATGACCATGCTTCGAAAGTTGGCTCAAGAGAAACCAGACAGATGGGATGAATATATCCCAGCCGCCTTGTTCGCCTATCGGGAAGTTCCCCATGGGTCGACCGGGTTGCCACCAGCCACTCTACTATTCGGGAGGCCCATCAAGGGCCCATTAGAAGCCCTATTGAGGTGTTGGACAGAGGAGGAAACTTCCGAAGAAGTGGTATCCTCCTACAAATACGTCGAAGAGTTAAAGAAGAAACTCCAGACGGATTGGGCTTTGGCAGCTCAGAATCTGAGGGCGGCCAGAAAGAGACACGCGGCCTACTACAATAGAAGGACGAAAGATAGGTCTCTTAAAGTGGGGGATCGGGTTCTGTTGTTACTTCCAGTAGGTTCCAATAAACTCGAGATTGGTTGGCAGAGGCCGTTCCCGGTGGAAAGGGTTGTGTCCCGCACCAACTATGCCATCCGGATCAGGGGGAAATCCAAAACCTTCCACATTAACCTCCTCAAAAAATATGAAGAACGATCCGATGGTACTTCTCTCCCACTCATGACTATGGCGGTTGCGATGGAAACTGAATAGGGCGAAGACGCGGATAGGGAATATCCTTTACACCCTGGGGAAACCTATAGGGATGTACATATAAGTCCTGATCTGTCGGCTGAAGAAACAGACCTTGTCATCCGTTTGATAGAGTCCCATCAGCAGATTTTTACCGATCGGCCAGGGTGAACAGGGTTGGTCGAGTTTTATATGACTCTGACTACCCAAGACCCCGTCCGACAAAAAATATATCCAGTGCCCTTTTCGAAAGAGAAGGCCCTGGAAGCCGAAATCCAGAAGCTTCTGGATGATGACATCATCACTCCTTCGACTTCTCCTTACAATGCCGGGATTGTCTTGTTAAGGACGCCCAGTGGGGAACACCGCTTATGTATTGATTACAGGCATTTAAACAGTTGTACTAAATTCCAAGTGGAACCGTTACCGAATACAAATCAATTGTTTGCCAGACTAAATAAGGCCAAGTACTTTTCGAAAATCAATCTAAGCCGGGGATATTATCAGATCCCTGTGAAGCCCGAGGTTCGGCCCTTGCTTGCCTTCAGTAATCCGAGCGGGCATTACGCATTCAAGGTGATGCCATTTGGGCTGAGCAATGCGCCCAGTGTGTTCACCCGCATGATGAGAATGTTATTAGAGCCTTTAAGGGATCCATCTGTCGTCTCTTTTATGGATGATATTCTCATCGCGTCTGACAATCTAAGGGATCACCTGAAGTCCTTGGGACAGATCTTCACAAAGTTAAAAGAGGAAGGGTTAACCGCCCGTCCAGCCAAATGCATGATTGGCTACCAATCCTTGGAATTTCTGGGACATACTATTATCCAGGGGGAACTGGTACCGGAAGGAAAAGAATGTTGAGAAGGTCAGACTCGCACGCCGTCCTAATTCCAAAAAGGATGTTAGGTCTTTCTTGTCTCTGTGTGGGTTTTACCAGAAATTTATTCCAAAGTTCAACAAAATTGGGGCACCGTTAACCGAATCCCTGAAGAAAGGATCGCCAGATCCTATAGTCTGGACCCCGAGCTGTGAAGAAGCTTATGGGAGGCTGAAACAGGCTTTGGTGGATAGGCCAGTCCTGTAACTCCCAAATTTGGAGAAAACGTTTGTTCTAAGAACCGACGCGAGTAACATAGGGATTGGGGCAACTCTGTTGCAGGAAGGGCGAGATGATCCTATGGTGCTATGTCCGGTGGCGTATGCAAGTAGAAAACTGTTACCCGCGGAACGGAATTACTCCACCGTCGAACGGGAATGTCTGGCTCTTGTGTGGGCAGTACAGAAATTTCAACCTTATCTGTATGTAGTACCGTTCATAGTGCAATCCGACCATCAACCTCAGATGTTTTTGGCAACTTCTAAGAAACTGAATGCGAGGTTAATGAGATGGTCATTGCTCCTACAACCGTATCAGTTGACGGTCGAATACATCCCCGGAAGGGAGAATGTGGGAGCGGATTTTCTATCACGGCATCCGATGGTCGAATCTGAAGGTGGGGCCATTCGAACATAACCTCTGGCAGTAGAAAGTTCGTAGGGTTCGACTTTCTTAAGAGGGGGCCTATGTGGCGAAACGCCAGTGGCCCATGTCCTCATGCCTTCTTTTATTTTGGGGAAACAATGGGAACCAGCTTTCGGGAACCCTCAGTTCTCTTATTCACTTACTCCCCGTGGAAGATAGTTCTCTGGGTTGCCTCTATAACCCGATCTTTTTAATAGAAAGATGGAAACTCTGTCGTTTCTTCGGGAAAACCCGATGGCGCATCTTGCACCAAATACGCACTAATGTAAATTGTTAGGCCACCAATGTCCGTGGAAACAACTAACAGGTGTTGACTGCCTCCTGTCAAATTGACACTTTCAAGAGGGAGACAGATGAAGGGCAGAGTCCTACTGGTGGTTTTGAAAAGGTAAAAACAGGTTGTAAGTAGTCCTGCACTTATAAATCTCTATTGTCTCGACTGGTGAGACGAATTGGCGAAAAGCCAGTCCTGCCATGTCGAAGGTGGGTTGACAGTTGGCCAGTCCAGCTAGGCATCTTATTCTGGGAACGAATCTGAGCAAAATATTTCCCCAGATGATTCCGCTTGTTCTTGGCAGCCGATGGGCGGGGGGCTATCTTTCTTCCTACGGCCTTACCTCTGCTTAATGTCATCTTTAATTTAAATCTACACACGACATATATACGGTATGCCGGAAGGAGGGGAGTACCCCGTGGGGACGGGTTCCCATCATCTATGTTCTATCTTCTTTAGGCGAAGGAGGATAGACATTGTGTTAACTCTTTCGTCTTTTGGCGGATAGGGGGGGGGGGGCAGATGGACTGAATAGTTACTGGTCGATAAGATCATCTAGATCTACGTGTAATGTGAGGTACTGTCGGTGCATTGCGGCAACAGCTCAGACAAGAGCAGCGGCCGGAAGGGGTGGTTTCTTCTTTCCTATTCTTGCTAGGGATAGGGAACTACACTTCATTCCCTACAAGCTTACTACTATAAGCGGGGAAAACACACATAATTACCCACACAACACTACAGGAGCTTTGTCGTGAGAAAGGCAGGGTTTGCCAGTAAGAGGGAAGCCTGGAACAGAATGTGCCTAGTAATAATAAAGGCATGGTATGAGAGTGAAGAGTGAATCTTGTATGCAAAGGGTTCATTGGGTCAAACGACACGACCTAGACAAGCTGAAGGCTTAGTCTAGGAAAGATGCCGCCAATCCAGGACCTCTTGACAGGTCAGGCCATTCACTCGGGCCTCTTATCTATTGGATTTTGGGTGAGGTAAATGATGTCACGTTTATTAAACTGAGGCCCATGTTGGTCCTCAGGGTTGTGGTGCTTGAGTCAGTCCAATCGCTCACTAATGTTTATCCTCTCCAGGGTCCTTCTTTTGGATGTGAATAAATCGGAAAGTATCAACAGACCTCTAAGCTAAAGTTATATACACCTGATGAAGCCAGGTAAAGATATTGGCCATACCACACATGGTGTTGCTATCTCTGAGAGAGAGGCAAGACTGGTCTTGGGTGAATGACACTTTGCGGTGATGGCGCAACTTAAGTCCTTTCGACGACATAGGCTCGAGTACAGTTTGGTTCGTGGCTGGGCCTACGCCTGATTATCCTGCATACCCAATTTTGAACAGGACAGTGAAAGGCACCTATCCATTCCACATTCATGAACTATTGCCATTATTTGAAATGATACCCCACCTAGTGCCAAAGGAACCTTGAATTGACTATGTAGTGAAGGCCTCACAAACCAGTGGCTTTGGTTCTACAGAAGCCTGTTGTACGTACAACCAATTACCTGGAAGGAAGGAAATTCTTACACACGTGGTGAGCTGTATGTGGACAGATCGGACAGTGTATGAAGCTGGGTCTGTGAAGATATCTATCTGAGGCTCTGTGTCTGAACTGACTTTATCCTTGTTGTGTTTTTGTAGAAAACTATCTCTGTTGTAACTGCCTTGATGTTTTCCTGTGCTGTCCTTTATTAATGTATTAAAATTAAGTGAAAGTTACCTCTGACGATCGCCATGTTTTCTATGGGTCAGCCAGAAGGACACCTCAGGGAATAGGCCCCGAGGTCGAAAGAGAGAGTGACAGTGAGTCCGGGGAACGGAGGAGGGTTGGCAAGCAAAGACCTATCCCAGCCAGGGCTAAAGATTATTCTTGAAACATTGTGACAAGGGTATTTGGGACCCTCCACGTAGCTTGTTACGTTGTTGTTGTTGGAAGCTTTAAAACCAAGTGCAGTCTTCTCATCTTTCGAAATATAAGTCCTTGGTGGCAGTCTTTTCCAATAAAGTCCCGTCTCGTCAACGTTGATGACTTGCTTGGAAGAGTAACCACCCTCCTCAATCATGGCCTTTAACTCTGCAGGGAAACGCTCTGCAGCTGCAGTATCAGCACTCGCCGCTTCCCCTGTTGTGCTTGAAAGTGCTCAAACCAACCACGACTCGCTCCAAAACTATCATCAGCACTACTAGTGCTGCTCTCATCCGCTTTCTTATCTAGATCTTTATAGAGAGACTTTTTCTTTTGGATAACCAACTTGCTCACAAGCATATTCCGTTGGTTCTGGTCTTCAATCCAGACGGCCAATAGTGACTCTATGTTCTCCAAAAGAGTACTTCTGGTACAAGTGATCTTGGAAGCACTCAAAGGTGTTGCGTTTTTAGCACCCTTTTTGATTTTGTCAGCATCTGCACGAATTATCCTTATCGTGGTTGGATGTTGGAATTTACCGATATGAACAGTCCGGTCGCCAGCCTCAAAATGACGTAACAAATCTAACTTCACCTCACACTTACTATGCGCTTCGAACTCTTAATTATGGAGAATCACACGATAAAATCCTCGAAAAACGCACAGCACAATGGTAAAATGGTGACGTTAACGTAAAATTGACAACAGCAACTGAGTAAGGAGACGTTCCACAGCGGTAACACTAAGCGGCATTACGTAGTTCTTCCGCAAGCTAGCAAGTTCCTACGCAAGCTAACAAGTTCCTCTACAAGGGCATAGCAACACAGGTGACGACGTTATGGCGGAACGTAGCAACGTACAGTCACAGCACAGGTGGAACTACAAGAAAGCATACTGGGCAATGTACAAGAATCGCACCAGCATATTGGTTAGAAACCTGAACACTGAGAAAGACATAAATAAAGTAGTTGAAGAGTTTGGGAAATGCATACTACAGGCAGAGCGAGAAACAGTACCAAGAGGAGCCCGTAAACAATATAAACCCTACTGGAGTAGTGAACTGGAACAGTTGCATAATGATGTGGAAGTATGTAGAAAGCAAGCAGAGGCCACACCCAGCCAAGAGCACCACAATAAATTCCAGCATGCAAAAGCCAAATTTCAAAGGGCCAAACTGCAGGCTAGACGGAAAAGCTGGCAGGAGAAAACAGAGTCTCTGAACTTTGAAAGAGACACAAGGAAATTGTGGAAGCTAATAAAACAACTTAACGATGAGGGCACAGGGAGAAACTCAAAAATTGCACTACATAAAGATGGAAACATCTTAACAAGAAAGCAAGCAGCTGACCATTTTGCGGACTCATTCGCACAAGATAACAATATCAAAATCAGTCCAGAGAAACAACAAGAGATTCAAGAGAAACGGCAACATACAGGACAGAAGGAAATAGTACATGAGGTTCTGGAGGCACCCATCACAATCAGCGAACTGGAGCTAGCCATATCAAAACTGAAAATGAGAAAGTCACCAGGAGCTGATGGTATCTCCAATGAAATGATCAGGAACCTAGGAACAGAGGCCAAAGCAAAGCTGTTGCAGATCTTCAATAACAGTTGGACCTTAGGCAGTGTTCCACAAGCCTGGAGAGAAGCAATCATGATACCCCTCCTAAAATCAGGGAAAGATAGTTCCATTGCCTCTAGCTACAGACCAATTAGCCTCACCAGCTGTCTCTGCAAAACACTGGAGCGCATCATCAATCACAGACTGCAGTGGTACATTGAAAGTAAAAACATCCTTGTGCCACAGCAGGCTGGCTTTAGGCAGTGCTACTCTACGGAAGATCAGACAACCTACCTCTCTCAAGAAATTGAGGATGCATTGCAAGAGAAGAAGCTGGTGCTTGCGGCATGGATAGATTTGAAGAAAGCCTTTGACAAAGTCTGGAAAGAAGGTCTGATGAATAAACTGAGAAACTGCAAAGTCAATGGAAGAATGTACAAATGGGTGAAAGCATACTTGCACAACAGAAGAGCCCGAGTACAGATAGACGGACTAAAGAGCAAGAAAGTATTACTGCGTCACGGAGTTCCCCAGGGCGGAGTATTGTCCCCCACACTCTTTCTAATCTTCATCAATGATCTCGTTGCTAATCTACCGCATGGAATTAAAGCCGCAATGTATGCCGATGACCTGGTTCTATGGAGCACAAATGAACATGCATCAGTGGCCACCAGATTACTACAAAGAGCTGTAGATACATTTGTTGCATGGGCAAATAGATGGTGTGTCAGCATAAACACTGACAAGTGCAGCACCACCCTATTTACCCTCTCTCCAAAACAAAAGGCAGGGACCATCCAGATAAATGGAACACCCGTACGAGAAGATAAAGAACCAACGTACCTTGGAGTAACATTTGATGGCAGGCTGACATGGAGAAAGCACATCAACAAAGCAGTAGCAAAAGCAAGAAGGAAAATAGCCATCCTGAGAAAGCTAAGTGGAACCACATGGGGAGCCAGTGGGAAAATACTTAGCAAAGTTTATCAACAGAGCATACGACCACACCTGGAATACGGGTCAACTGCATGGTGTTCGGCAGCAAAAACCACACTCAAAGAGCTGGACAAAGTGCAAAATCAAGCACTTAGAGTCACCACAGGAGGGATGAGATCAACCCCTATAGTGGAAATGGAGAAGATGGGGAGGACACAAGCACTGAGTGAGCGCAGAGATACGAAAACGCTAATACAAGCAGAAAGGTTCCTCAGCTTGCCAGGCCACCCTATGAAGAACAGATTTGAAAACCTAGCTATGGGGCGGTTGAAAAGAAGTAGTTTTATACACCAGGCCAAACGACTCTGCAGAGAAACCACCGATCTGACCACAGTTGGTATCCCCCTAACAACTATTCCAGAGCGAACTCCATGAAAAGATGAGCATAGACTATCATTACAAATCCAGACAAAAGTAAGAGGAATATTTGACAAGGCAGATCAGAACAGTGTGCAGCGCAGAACAGCCACTCTCAGCTTCCTTGATGAAGAATACCCACAGGACCTCTGGATCCGAGTCTACACAGTTGGGTCAGCACAAAATGCTGTTCGAAATGGAGGAGCGGGAGTGTACATAGAATACCCAAATAATACCAGGGACACGGCTAGAGTACCGACAGGAAAGTACTGCCATAACTACGATGCTGAAATTGAGGCAATCAAGATAGCAACAGAGAAATTACTAAATACCAGCAATGGTACACAACCTGTGGTGCTATTGACAGATGCAAAATCAGTACTCGAGGCGCTCCTGTCTGGGAAATTGCCAGTACTAAGGACACTACTTTCTGAACTTAGCAGTCAGCATAAGGTCACCATACAGTGGATACCATCCCACTGTGGAGTACCCGGGAACGACAGAGCTGATCAATTGGCTAAGGAAGGAGCCAAAGAAGAACAGCCTGATGTGCCTGTAACATACCACCAAAAGAAAAGAATGATCAAATCAGTCAGAAAGCCACCAAAACCTGCTCAAGATGGCTACCATGTTATGGATAGACCAGAACAAGTCATTATTCTGCGCCTCAGAACAGGGCACAATAGATTACGCAACCACATGTATACAAAATTCAAGATTGGTGAAACAGCCATGTGTACATTTGGATTGACGTCGCAGACAGCAGAGCACATACTCCAAGACTGCCCAAAATATAACATATCTAGGCAAACCTTCTGGCCTAGAGAGACGACAGTGGAAGATAAACTCTATGGACCGCTGTGTGAACTGAAAAAGACAGTTCAATTCATACAAGAGACAGCACTGCAGTTATAGACATATTTCAAGCGAACGAAAGAAGAAGAAGAAGAACAGTCATATTATGACATCTACGTTATAGCGAAACCACGTAAGCCGAAGCGACATATAGTGGGGCCTACTTGTGTGTGTGTGTATATATATATATATATATATATATATATATATATATATATATATATATATATATATATACCCTGGCGGGGATCTATCTATCTATCTATCTATCTATCTATCTATCTATCTGTCTGTCTGCCTGCCTACCCGTCTGTCTCTCCCTATCTATATATATATATATATATATATATATATATATATATATATATATATATATATATATATATATATATATATATATTTTTTTTTTTTCCCCGCGCGTTTCCATCCTGTTTCAGGATATTGCGGTCAACACCAGCATCTTTCAGCTGTATGTTGATTCCTAGGCTAGATTACGCTCATCAGCAAGCCACGACTTTCTGAGCGACCGGCTGCATACTCTCATAAGTCACTAGCGTGACTCGAACCACTTCTAATTCTCGTCCGCTCACGTTGACTACGAGAGTATTCGGGATTAACGGAGAAAGCTGCTAACCCCTCGGCCGGTATATATATATATATATATATATATATATATATATATATATATATATATATATATATATATATATATATATATATATATATATCTGTTTATCTATCTATCTATCTATCTATGTTCGGCCCATTACCGTTCCCGTTAAAAATATAGATAGAATAGAGGAATAGATAGTTAGATTGAAAGAAAATATGATTCATTCCAATAACTAAAAAGGCAACGTGAAAGTACTGAAAGTAAACTTACCAAGATTTCACGGACAGCCAATAAATGGTGGGCGGTGGGTTGACTGCAGAGTACTGCAAAGGATGTGCAACTAACTTTCTTTCACAAATAATTACATTATTTTTTTTTTAAACGAACGAAAATCTTTATTTTCAAAGGGTTAAGATGTGGGCACGCAGACCCGTCCTACATTCTGCTCTTCTTCTCTATTTCCTCTCATACATTCTTTCATTCAGCATCTCTTATAAAGCAATTCTGTGACAACAAAAGAACAAGCATCAAAACGCATGAAAAATAATCAATAATACATGACTCGTTGAGGCAATGTTTAACATGGGCATCATAAATACCCAACGTGGGTGTAACGTGCCATACATATGGGAATGTTAAAAAATATTACTTACATTTCCCCTTCCCCCCCCCCCCCCCCCCCCCGTTTATTATGTACAAAAACAGTCTTTTAACATTTGCGAATACAGCGTATACTTTCATGCACATGTGACATTATATTCTTGGCATGGTGTAGTAATCATTTGCTCCCATGCATACCAAACCATTTAATTGGAACTTTCACACTGCAGGCAACCTCATGCAAGCTTAGTTTCCTGTAAACTCCCCCGATGTGTCTCCACCTTGCCGCGGTGGGGGAGCTTGAGTGTCCCACCGACCCCAAGCGCTGTGACAATGGATATAAACTACATATTGGACAGCTCTTGGGATAGGGACCAGACCAAGAGAGACACAACCTGCTGCTCTGCAGGTAGACTGAGGATAGCAGTCAGATTTTAAACTCAAGCGCACGAAGCCACAAACTTGGTCCAGACACTTACACAAAGGCCTCCATCTGAGAGGTGTAGCTGAACGCCTCTAAGCTACTACCCTTGGATGAGTGAGCCGGGCCGAAAACTCACCTACCGAAAAACGGAGGTGAGGTACTGAGCACGCTATATGCCCAGTTCTGATACTTGTTCGAAGGCTCTCAGCTGGGGGATATGAGGGATTCCCGGATGAGAGGGTCTGGCCGTTTCTCGTTCACTGCTGCACGAAGGTAAGGTGCTGAGCCGGCAGCACATGTAGCCTACCTCGTGAGCGAGTACTAAAATGCAGAAAGTGTCCCAGTCGAATGAAATGGCTACGAAAACTGTCTTGTTGACAAAAGTGGAAAAACGTCTCAATAACACGAAATGGAACGCACGGCTAGCGAATCCATTGCGTGGTCCGAAGTCAAAAGCAAAAGCTTACCGAGTGGATGTCGCCCGCAATCTGACCGTTCCTGGTGTGTGCTTGAGCGACCAGTGGCAAGCGAGATGCCCAACACATGGAAGTGAGGAACTAAAGCAGCTATGAGCAGGACGTCGCAGCTCCTTGGGTGAGCCCAGTCTCAGAGCAATATGTGCCGGCTCTGCAATTATGGAAGCCTCCTTGGATAGCCTTGGATAGGCCCATGGTCTGCCCCTGCCTTCCCTTGAGGGCTGACCGTGATGTCGATGATCGTTCTATCTTGACCAGCTGAGATGTGGGCGACATCACAACAATAAGTCTAAAGTGCCTCGAAACTCTAGGAAGGCTAACCTCATTTTAAAAAATGCCCGCCGACGCCGGAAGTGCCTTCCTACGGGTGGCAAAATAAAAAATGGCACTACGCATTTACGTCCGAGTGAAATGTCTTGTCCGAATGTCTCTCGTGCTAGGAACAGCTCTGACTACCTAGTTTCCGAATGCCGCTCTTGTTCGGAACAGCTCTGACTAGATAGTTTTCCGAATGTCCGTCGTGCCTGGAACAGCTCTGAAAGGCGCAACGACAAGCACATGTCCGTGTCGAAAACTCGCTGAGTGGATACTGTCTACAGACCTGTCTGGTTTGTGCGGGAACGGCCCGGGGCGAACGACATCCCAGTATATTGAAGTGAGGAATTAAAGCAGCCATGAGCAGGACGTGACGATTCCCTCGGTGAGCCCAGTATCAGGCCGCTATGTGTCGGCCCTGCAATTATGGAAGCAACCTTGGATGGCGGAAAATGCTATGGACTGTCCCTGTCTTCCTTTAAGGGTTGACCGTTGTCTTCGACCGTTCCAACTTGGCCAGCTGGGTTGTGGATGGTACCGCAAAAGTGGGAGTCTCCCAGGAATGCTACCTGGTCAAAATAGCACGCTGTAGCCGGATGTGTCGACCTACGGGTTTCGGCTCAAGGGCGCATAACAGACACACCGCAATCACATCTGAAAAAACACTCCGGATGAACGCAAAGAAGAAGCAGGCGAAGTTTCCCGTAAACAAGTTCAATAGTATTACTGAATCACAATCAATCCCTTAATCACAAGTGCGAAGGATTTGTTTGTGGTGGGCTGGGCTGAGACCGGGAAAGCGGTCAACAAAAAGGGAGAGATGGGGGAGGGAGAGGAGGAGAGAGAGAAAGAGAGAGCGCGTAAACAGATTGGAATGTGTTTAGTTTGCTACACAAGATGGCAGATTTTCTACCACTATGAAGAGTTTACCTGAACTGGCTTTTGGCGAAGGTCAAACCTCGGTCGACAAGACCACTGACTCACAAAGGGCACCCTCCCATCGTTCTGTCTAGGTTGGGCCAATAGACTCAGTAACAAAGAAGGGACATGTATTCGGTTATTTGGCCCTTTGTTCCCCAATGATTGAGCTTAGTGGTACACATTCGGAGTATAGAACTATCTGTGAGAGTGTGTTTGAACATGTATGTTATGTAGTGTGAACTTGATGGGAGTAGCGCTTGCTTAATCTGCGAATAGCTGGCAGATTTTCTGTTGAAAAATCTGTGATAAAATGTGTGGGTGTATTGTGTGGTGGTTGTGAGTGGCCGAGTTTCGACTAGGCCATATTATGTTTCTATACTCCGCTAGTGCAACAACTAGTTTGGTGTTTTGTCTTTTGTGGTTGTAGGTATTGTATTTAGGAATACCGCTTTGTATGAGTCAGTTTTCTTGTTTGTGTGCGTTTCTATTAACTGTTGCAGTGCAGTCTTAGTGGCTGTGATTGTTGGGCATCCATAGAAGAGATGGTCCTGTTTTCTGAATATTGTGTCTACATAATTGGCATGGGGCTATTTGCTTGGATGTCTGTGCTGCTCTCTCTGTATTCGGAGTCATATTATAAATTAGCCTGTATGTTACTACTTTGGATTTCGATGTGATATGTTTGTTGTGTAAGTTAGTGAAGGTGCAGCTATAGTCTTTCATATAATATTTGCATCCTCTTTTGATTCTCAGATGTAGTGGTGGGGCTTGTTGTTTCACTAAATATATGTATATCTGCTTGGTTGTCTGTTGTATTAAATGTTCATTGCCTTGAATTGCTTGCATACATGTTCTGTAGAAGTGTGGTAATAGTGCGGTGTTGTTTTGTCTATTTTCTTAAGTCTATGTAATCTAATTGCAATATAGTATAATGCTAGCGAGTGTTGATCTGGATGATTGATGGTGCGTCCTATGTGGTTGATTCTTAATGCTTGTATTTTTGTGTGTTGGACCTGTAAAGCTACCCCTCCTCGTTTCTTATCTTGTATTAATGTCTTGTGTTTTATACTGTGAATTGTGTTGCTGAAGATGAATTGTCTTATGTGTTTGTTTATGTCTGTGACTGTTTGATTTGAGGGGTCTTCTTCTTCTTCGTTCATCCAGAGTTTTGCGGGCATTTGTTGACCGGGTTAACCATCCTGGAGCATTTGAGGGGTCTAACACTGTGGCTAAATATATTATTTTAGGTGTTTACAATTGTGCTTCTTACAAAAATTGTTGATGCTTTGTATATGAACCTATGTAGTATGTCTATAATTTGTTTTGTCAGTGATTGCCATGTTTCTATGTGTTTTTCCTGGGATTTGATGGAAATGTGATCCCATAAATGTTCATGTTATCTGTGACTGTTAGATCCGGGGGGAAATCTGCTTTATTCTTCCACTTCCCCAGACCCATTATTATAGACTTCTGTGTATTTTGGCCCCACTTCCTTCATCAAACTGTCTGAAGGTGTGAAGTATGTTCGTTATGGAAGTGTTGGTTGTAGGGAAGAAAGCGGTGTCATCTGCATAAGCAATTAATTTCCGCTCCCCAGACCCTTGTATAAATGTACCTTTATTGTTAGTGTCCTGTCTAATTGCTT
Source organism: Cepaea hortensis (assembly GCA_963921405.1). Lineage (NCBI taxonomy): Eukaryota > Metazoa > Mollusca > Gastropoda > Stylommatophora > Helicidae > Cepaea > Cepaea hortensis. Next base: position 32,996,643 of record OY992880.1, read on the forward strand.
CTAAGAGTGGTTCTAGTGTGAGTACATATAGGACTGGTGATAGTGGACACCCTTGTCTGACAGATCTAGTGATTCTGAAACTGGCAATGAGTGACTGATTCACCAGTACTTTCAGGATCTTTATACAATATTTCTATCCACTGTCTATAGTATTGTCCTATGTTACAGTGTGCTAGTGTTTTGTGTAAATATGAGTGTGAAATTATGTCAAAGGCCTTCTCCTGGTCTAAAGATAAAAGGGAGAATTGACAGTCTTTCTGGCGGGTGTATGTAATGAAATCTCTAATGAAATGTGTATATTTCTGTGTTGAATCCTGCACTGTTGGTCTGGGTGGATGAGTGATGGCGTGACCATTGTTTATTTTGTTCGAAAGTGATTTTGCTAGAATTTTGTAGTCTGTATTTAATAATGAGATGGGTCTATAGTTTTTCAGCTGTGTTTTCTTTAGGTATGAGTGTTATATATGACATGTTGCAAGTGTTTGGGAGTTCTTGTTTGTGAAAAGCTTCTTGGTAGACTTTTAGAAGGAAATTGTCTAGGATAGGAAAGAAGTGTTGGTAGAATTCTACTGAGTCCATCTGGTTCTGGTGTTTTTTCTTTTTGCATTTGATTGAGTGCATGTGTTATGTCTGCTCATGTAAGCTCTGTGTCTAGTGTGTCATTTGTGTCTGACAGTTTCCTTGTGTATTGTAAGAACCTATTTTGTGTGTGTGTTGGCGGGCTCTGCTGTATATAGGTCAGTGTATTACTGTTGGAATGTTTATTGTATATGTATTGCCTCTGTTTGTATGTTTTGTTCTAATGCAATGTGTTGTTTACTGAGACTTTCTTCTTATATGTTAGTAAGTTTAGTTCAAAGGAGTGCACCACGTAATAGGTGTTGCTCTAATTGTGATTCTAGATTGTGTAGGTGTAATGCATTCCTGTCTGTCTGTTATGTGAGTTGTATTGCTGTCTGTATGATATGTTCTTGGTGTAGTCTATCTTTGTGTATGATGGATTCTAACTGTTGTGTTCTATAACGTATTATAATTTAATTTTTTTTTAAATTACATAAATAACTGTAAACTAACAAACTATGCCAGTTGACTGCACGAGAATGAGAAGAACATCTGCAGAAAATTTCATCTCAATGGGATAGACCGTTCGCGAACGCATAAAGGACATACATATATACATACATTGTCTTTTAGTCTGTTTTAGTCTTTTAGGCCCAGAACACTTCGGATGATACTTCAGTGACAGTGAACGAAATCAAGGCTGTGCTTAGACGATCAAAAAACAGCGCTTCAGGGCCTAATGGCATAAGATACGACGACTTCAATATGGTGTACCCACATTGAGCTATAGAAACTAGCAGAAGTACAACAACAGTATAGGGAGTGCTAGCATCAAGGAGGAGTGGTTACACAGCTATCAGATTCCCTTGCCAAAACCTGACAAAGACCACACAAAAATTCAGGGATATCGAATTATAACCATGCAGAATACAATAGGCAAGCTGCTGGAGAAGGTAATTGCCAGGAAAATATCAAGCCAGCTAGAGAGGCAAGGTGTTTTCCCACCTACCCTGAGTGGGCACCGTCCAAAAAGAGAAACCTGGACCAATGCAGCAGTTTTAGCCATGTCTCTGAAGGTTTCCACTCAGGCATTGAAACCTTTGCTGCGATTGACCTTGAGGACACGTACAACAGAGTATCATTGGATTTTTAATTCTTCAGCTTCTTGAACTCAAAGTACGTCCATTCCTCCTTAGTTGGATCGCTGCAGCCCTCTTCTGACGGAAAGTAGTGTTTAGATGCGGCAGTTGGACTTCGGAACCAACAACAATATACCCTGGCTAACCACAGGGATCACCATTACCTCCGGTACTGTTCAATGCCTAGACAGTGAGAATCATTGGACCTGGCAGGACATTGTCATATGCCGACGATGTTTTAGTGTATCGTCAGGGTAATGATAGAGATGAATTTGAAACAAATAGGTATATAAAACTCCTGCGAGAAGAAACGTACTAAACAATAACATCAACAACGTTGCACATACCTTACAAGGAGATCCAGCGTATCGCGAAATACAGGTGAAAATCCGAAATCAGAAGCACTCAATAAATATATTAAATGTCGGAGACGGTGTGGTGGAGAGATGACATAGTCCGTCTGTCAGCAGGCATGATATGTGTCACAAAGTAAATGATGACAGAGTGACAGATGGAGTGGCTATGGTTGTGTCTAGGGTATGTTCTTGTAAATGTGACGGTGAACAACTGGTTAACCACGATGCATCAAAATCAAACACCAGACTGCGCACACAATACTTTAATTTGAACATCTGGATACAACATTATTCCTCAGGAACGTTCATTATATATAAATATATATATATATATATATTGCATAGTCACAGGTACAGTACATGTAATCCCAAACACTCACGCTGCTGCCAATTAGGCTGTCTTGAATCCTTCGCCTCCGAATTACTTCCACTGAACACACATTACGGAGTCCACTTAACTCCCTCACTATTCGAATTACTCCCACTGAAACACACGGCACGGAGTCTACTTAACTCCCTCACTATTCGAATACTACGACAGCTGATCCACACTGGTCGAGTCTCCACACTCGACTCCTCGATCACCCGAACCTCAGTCGGTCTCTACCTCACTGTCCAAACTCATCACAACTCGGACTCCCGACCTCTCCTGTCGGTTCCCAACTTCAACTCCTCTCGTCACTGTTTGTCCCTGTCTTTTAAACCATTCTATCCCTCACAATGCTCCCCACACCACATACAAACACTATCTCATCGCTCCCTGTCTGCCCCTTCTTGCAGCCCCTCTGCCTTACACCCTTCCCCGTTTATCTCCTTATATTTCCTTTCCGGTTAATGCCCTTTCACCTCGTGAACTGTTTATATTGTACGGCCACTCACCTTAATGCCAACGACCCCAGGCATGTGTCACTACCCCACCCTCAAAAGAAAACATCATTTTCAAATGTTGGGAGACTAATACTTATCAAATATGTGACCCAGACACATTGCCTGGGTAGTCGTGAGTATAAATCCAACTTACTCTAGCTACCACCCTAAATAATACATCAAATGCTCATAGTACACTCCCATATTCCCCACACATCAATACAACCAACTTTACATCTTGTGTACCAATGCATAAACTAATACATCACATAATAATAAACAACTCATCTAAAACATAATGTTTGTGTACCCGCAGGTCTCTTCCTACTTCACGACCACACAACACTATTTGTGTACCGACTCTATATCAGGTGGTTCTGTTCTTGCAATAACCCTCCTCTGATTCCTGTCGATGCTGTGTCTTCCTTTCATGTACCCATGACTCATGGTACTTATACAATTACAACATCTGTTTGCCATCCCTAGCTCTGGGTCCTGCACATGCCCTATCCTGAGCTGTTCTTGTATATTGGTCTCTCTGTGCTAAAGGTACTACTAATTGCCCTCGTGCAGATCCGCTATCTGAAAACCGGCGAGTGAGAACATTGCTCTTCCTCTCGAAGCACCATCTACCCTTCTTTGACTGTCTACTTTCTACTATACTACACCCTTCGAAACATTTGTTCCGAGTAGTATGTTGTCCCCGAGAGTCACTATCACTATATTTGAGATCCATTCCCACCTGCTCAACTGTACTCCCCTTTCTCTCAGTCCCTATGTCTACTTCAAGTGTCTCTTCTACTTCAACTATACTCTCTAATTTAGGTTTTCTTGTAGTAATAACCTCGTTACTGTTTACACTATGTTTTTGGTCCCAATAAACTACTTCCTCTTCTGTACACTCTTTAACTCCTATAACATTTCCTATGATGAGATCTGCCACTGGTGAGTTCAGAACACACGCTGTCACTCTTCCAGTGATATATGGTGTTTTTACTGTTATTACGGCTAATGGGTAGAATTCTGCAGTCCCATTAAATGTTATGGATCTAATCTTTTTCCCTGTATAATGCGAGGGACGCACTAAACTCTTTCTAACTCCGATGGACGTACATCAAGAATCCCTAATTGTTAACGCTGGCCTATCATTAACAAATCCATGGTGCATCTTCAGACTTCCTCCTTCATGCACTGCTGATCCTGCTTTAACTGTGTGACCACATATTAAGACTGGCTGACCGTCTTTTTCAAAAAGAGGTTTGCACCCACTACAATCTTCATTGTTCAGCGTCTCAATTACTTGTGCTGCATTTGAGTGCTCTGTTTCTCACATCCTACATTGATGACTGACGTGCCCCTTCCTTCCACATTTGAAACAAGTGATCTCCCTTTTACTGCTGTTCGTTGGTCCATCTGATGGTTGTGCATCACAATCTGCCATTTTGTGTCTCCAGCTACCACAATTCCAACATCCGGCATAACTATTTGGACGTCTCTGGAAATTCCCTCTTTTATATGGGTACCGTCCTGCCCTGCCAACATAGTTGCCACGGAAACCATTATCTTGAGGTTCTTGCTGCTCATACCTATGTGTTGAATCCACACTTTTCGATCTTGGTCTAATAACTGGATTCTGGTCCTGTTTAGTGTACGCTGCACAGACTATTTCCTCAATCATTTCTCTACCAATAGAACTGTTTGGATGTGCAGTCATGTAGTTTTGCCCTAACTGTGACATTATGTCTATGTCCTTTGGCCTACGTTGCTCAAAGAAAGCTACTAAGTTTGTATTGCATGCAGATACTACCTTGTCTCTTAACATTAAGTCCACTAATTTATTAAAATCTTTCCCTACTTCTGCGAGCTCCATCCATTTGTTAAATGTGTTCTTTACTGTGTTAACAAAATCTGTGAAATCTTGATTTGTCTCTGGTCCTGTCTAAACTTTGTTCTATAGCCATGTTCAGTTAGTTGGAACTTTGTTAACAAACATTGCCGCAAAATAGTGTAGTTGTTTCTTTCTTCCACAGGTAAATTAAACATTATATCTAGGGCCTTACCCGTTAAATACTCGCCCAGTCTAATCACATACTCGCCTTCTGGGATGCCTAACACTTTCACTGATGCTTCGAATCTCGACAAATAAGATTCCAAGTTGTCTCGGTCCGTAAAGTATGGCAATTTCAATCGTTGTGACGACTGCGAAGGTCTTCTGCTTTTCTCACTTTGACCCTTAGATGATAGTTCTAGTTTTCGAAGTGCAATTTCCGCTTCCATCTTAATCTTCTCTTTCTCAATTTCCATTTTCATATGTGTCTCTCAGCTAACTTTTCTTCCTGTAGACGCTTGTTTTCCATTTCAGCTAACTTTACTTGTGTCTCTTTCTCTTCCTGTAGACGCTTTGCCTCGCGTTCATTATGCCTCTCCTCTCTTTCCGTCTGTTTTTGTTCTTTTGCTTCTGCATACTCCTGTAACTCTTTACCCTTCAGGCCTAACCGTTCACCTGCTTCAATATATTCCATTAAAGTAGGCATCTTTTACTTGTGGACACGTTGCTGTCTGTCAGCCAATTATAAATGTAAAGACTCTGCTACTGGTCTTTGTGTGCCCTCCATAAGTACACCACCACTCCCTGTGTACGTAAATTCGTAGTGCCAAAATATTACTCTGTACTCACCCAGTCACTCTATAAGCACTAGGTAGTGAGGGGGGAATATTAACTATACTCCCTCGTATATATATATATATATATATATATATATATATATATATATATATATATATATATATCAAATAACTGTAGAACAATTCCTGGAAATAGTTTTAAACATATATATAAATACACCAATGAATGATACCCACTAAGTGCCAAATATTAGACGCTAGACGCATAGGCTGGTGAAACGCAGACGGATGATTACATAGACATTAAAAACCACTAACATAAACATGCCCATGAAAGACCATACCGTGCGCATAATATAAACTGGCAGATACCATCTAGATAGAAGCTGTATTAACATAAGAATTACAACAATACCATATATCCAAAGAAATCAAATATCATATGTAACAGTAAAGAGAAAACAGTAAAAAGAATAAATATAAAATGAATAATGTACATATATCTGACGATAGACACTTGGAAACCGTGTATAATGTCAAGACGACCCAATTGCTCAATAGCACAAAACAAACTGACTCGTCAGCTGCCTCTCAACAACATACAATGTGCACCTAGACAATTCACCTTTGCCTTGTCTCCCGCACGTCGCGAAACAAAGCAAAAATATCCTACTTATTACGACCACTGGACCACATACAAATAATTACGTAACGCACAACAACAATACTTAGGACGATGAGAGAAACAGAAACAAAAAAGGGTAACCGACAACAATGCGGTGGTGAAATCTCATAAAAGTCCTTCGTTTGTTTTCAATAGTCTCCGAAAATCGCCTGGAAATGTCTGTCGGTTATTGTTTTGAAAAGATTACGACGTTAGATTCCCACCATGAATTAGTGTTCTGGTGCGTTTTAGGGAGACGAAAATACATTTAAAGTCAATGAATGTTTAACTGTGTCGTCGCTGTTGCTTTGAAGTGATGGTATGGCTTCACTGTTTCCGAAAAGGTTAAACCAACGAATGGCAGTAAATTATCCAGCGCGTTAAATCCGTTTTTGCATGTCTTTTTTTGGTAGAGAAATGCGCTCATACTTGCGAAGACGGCACCTGAATGACTGTTGTGGATTGTTTCCCGATGATGACACACACACAAAGACGTTAAACGTAAATCCTAGTTTCCATACAAAAACAACGTATTATTCTCAATGGAAATTTTTCCGTCAAATTCCCTGGTTCTCGGCCTTGGCGCACAAGGTCATCTCAGTTAGTACCTCAGTGTACTACAATCTTCACTGACTGATAGAAATTTTACTTTATCACCAAATACACGCACTGTCCTACCACCGACCTCTAGTAACTTTCCGTTGTCCACGACCTCGAAATGAATCCACCGGTCATCTCTGTTTCTGTTTATTACTGTCAAAGACTCAGGGAAGACCACCCTGAATGAGTGGTCTACCTCAAGTAGATTAGAGGTAACCCAGTGCCCCTACATGAGGGTAGGGGAAGTGTAGGTGGTTAATAGGAAGGGGAACTATCAAACAGTTCTCTCATGAGACACGGAGGTGTCAACCAGAGAGTAAGCACTCTGGTCACGGCGTAATCACGCCAGCGTGACAGATACAGAGAACTAGACTCAAGAGAGACCACGACTCCAAGCGTGCTGAATGATGCAGCACGCAAAAGCCGAAGTACGCACAAGGTCACTCCGCGTACCGTGTAATCAGCACGCGGAGTATTCCTCAGACGGGACACAGACTTCGTAGTGAACGCATCGCTTAGCGTCGATGCTTATTTCGTTAGCCGAGTAGATAGATTAGCAATAGGGTTAGGAAACGACTAGTGATAGGCAATTCTGTGCATTTATTCTTGTGTGATTTGTTAGCGACTGTTTGTTGTACATTGATGTGATGCAAAGAGCCAGTGGCAATAAAATGTGTAGTACGACTAACAAGTCTTTTTGTGTGGTGCGAGAGAAGTTATCCCGAAATGCCTGTGACATCGGTTGTTGACAGGCTAGGATAAAGTGGTCTCAGAAGTGTAGCTTGGACAATTGTTCAAGCTAAAACACTCACCCACGGCTCTAAAATAGTATTACGGCTAGATAATCACAGGGTTTAATTTATGTTCGTGATAATGGCGTGTGCGGACAGAACAAAGTGCGAGCTGTGCCCATCGTGACCAAGTTATGTTTATTTATGCTTATTGAATTGGTTTGTGTTTATGAACATGTTTTCTTCTGATTTGTGAGCATTATTATTATAGTTTTGTTTCATTTATTTCTATAATTACTTATTTATTTACTACTATTTCTCAAATATGATTCACGGCGGAGCGATACTCAAAAATGAGCCGAGAACAATATTGATTTTTCCAATCTAAAAATAGCGCTGCGCGAGTGACGTATCGCGACTGACAAACAGCTGCGTTACGCCATTTGCAATCAGCGACTGATTGTTGACAAATCGCAAAGCGGCTGCTCGCTTGAATCGTTGACTTATATCGAATATTATTTGTTTATATTAGTTATTTATTGAATACTAGCTGACACGGCCCGGCTTCGCCCAGACTCTGGTGGGGAGCATCTCATTTAATTCATATAAGTAGTCATATAAGCTCCCGTTCCCGACTGTCTGTCTGTCTGTCTGTCTATCTATCTGTCTGTCTGTCTGTCTGTCTGTCTGACCCGGCCCAGCCCATGGTGGAGAGCATCTCATTTAAATCATATAAGTAGTCATATAAGATCCCGTTCCCGACTATCTGTATGTCTGTCTGTCTTGGGTAAATGGAGGAGGGAGGAGGAAGAGGGAGGTGGAGGAGGGAAGAGGAGGGAGGAGGAGGGAGGAGGAGGGAGGAGGAGGGATTAGGAAGAGGAGGGAGGAGTAGGGTGGAGGAGGAGGGGGAGGAGGAGGGAGGAGGAAGAGGGAGAAGGAGGGAGGAGGAGGAGAGAGTAGGCGGAGGGAGGAGGCGGAGGGAGCAGGAAGAGGGAGGAGGAGGAGGGAGGAGAAGGAGGAGGGAGGAGTAGAGAGTGGGAGGAGGGAGGAGGCGGAGGGAGGAAGAGGGAGGAGGAAGAGGGAGAAGGAGGAGGGAGGAGAAGGAGGGAAGAGGATGAGAGGGAGGAGGAGGAAGAGGGAGGAGGAGGAATGAGGAGGGAGGAGGTAGAGGGAGGAGGAGGAGGAGGGAGGAGGATAGAGGAGGAGGGATGAGGAGGAAGAGGGAGGAGGAGGAATGTGAAGGGAGGAGGAGGGAGGAGGTAGAGAGAGGAGGCGGAGGGAGGAGGAGAATGGAGGAGGAGGGATGAGGAAGAGAGGGAGGAGGAGGGGGAGGAGGAGGGAGGAAGAAGGAGGAGGGAGCAGGGGGAAGGAGGAGGAGGAGGGAGGAGGAAGAGAGAGGAGGGAGGAGGAAGAGAGAGGAGGGAGGAGGAGGAGGGAGCAGGGGGAAGGAGGAGGAGGAGGGAGGAGGAAGAGAGAGGAGGGAGGAGGAAGAGAGAGGAGGGAGGAGGAGGGAGGAGGAGGAGTAGGGATGAATAGGAGGGAGGAGAAGGGAGGAGGAGGGATTAAGAGAAAGAGGGGGGAAAGGGGAGAAGGAGGAGGGAGGAGGAAGAGGGATGAGGAGGGAGGAGGAGGGAGGAGGGAGGAGGAGGAGGGAGGATGATGAAGGAGGAGGAGGAGGAGGGAGGAGGGTGAAGGAGGAGGAGGAGGGAGGGGGAGGAGGAGGGAGGAGGAGAACGTAGGTGGGGGAGGATGAGAAGGGAGGAGGGAGAGGGAGGAGGGAGGAGGTGGAGGGAGAAGGAGGAGGGAGGAAGGGGTAGAAGGAGGAGGGAGGAGAAGGAGGGGGAGGAGGAGGAGGAATGATGAGGAGGGAGGAGGTAGTAGGATGATTGATTGCCATCCCAACAGGTTAATATGTTATCGCGGACCTCAGAGAGAACTGTCTATGTAGAAGACCATTTCCTGGACGTACGTATTTTGGGAGGGGGAGGAGGGAGGAGGAGGAAGAAGAAAAAAAAACTATGACAGTGGGCTGCACTGGAATGAAAGGAAGGCGTGTAGAAAATTTCATCTCAATCGGATGGGCCGTTCGCGAGCGCATAAAGGACAGACATACGGACAGACGGACAGACGGAGATCCTTTTTTATATATAAGATATTTATTTATTTGAACATTATTATTACCTTTATATTTATTTTAAAGCATTTATTTAATTATTTATATATTTTTTTTATTTCTTACCGTCGCGATGGCACTACTTTCGCTATGCAAATGAGACGGAGTCTGCACAGCACTTCCATAAATTAAACAGCTAGAGTTAGGGAAGGCAGAAGACGTTAGAACGAAGACAGGACAGTGACATTTAATATTAATTAAACCACATTGTATTGTCCTGGGGCATGTGATTGTACAAAATTGTCTAAAATTATATATCGTTTACAAGTGATTAATTGTTGATGCTCTTGATAACCAGGCAAAACAACAGCTGGTCATAAGCATAACGCAAGCTGTGTGTTGCATTGCCAGACGATTGGACTTGAGGTGCCAAACGAGTGTACATGATTGATCTGGAATATTAAGATGAGTATACCCAAATGATTTTGCATGCAATATGATTAATAATGCATCTCTTTTTCAGCGAGTGATGTATTAGCATATTTTTGTGATCTGTTTTTCAGGTTATAATCTAAGAGTATATTTTTTGTACTCAGGGATTTAAAAACCTAACATATCTAATACAAATAAGTGAGTAAATATTTGAGTGCCTATCAACGCTAGCTAATTTCCCAACAACATGGCAACTTTAGCTGATTTCATAAAAGCAGGCAAGGAATTAGAATACACAGGAAAGGACTTAGAGCAATATTCTGATCAAAAATTTAGGGAAGCAAAAGATGCTGAGAGAGATGAACGTGCACGAGAAAGACAACACCAAAAGGAGATTGTAGAACTGGCTGAAGAAACTAAACAGAAGCAATTAGAACAAGATAAGGAGATTAAGCAAAAACAATTAGAACAAGATAAGGAGATTAAGCAAAAACAATTAGAACAAGATAAGGAGATTAAGCAAAAACAATTAGATCAAGATAAGGAAATTAAACAGAAGGAATTAGAGACTAAACAAAAAGAATTAGAATTAAAGCAAAAACAAATAGATCAAGAGAGAGAATTAAAGCAAAAACAAATAGATCAGGAGAGAGAATTAAAGCAAAGAGAGATAGATGAAATGGCAAGAGTAAAAGAAAAACAAATACAAGTTGAATCAGAGACACAGTTAAAGATGAAAGGTATGGATGTAGACTCACACTTAGAGATCTCCGCTACAAAACTAAAAAGTCAGCAAGAAGAAAATAAATTTAATAAGTACAAAAACATTATTAAACCATTCTGTAAAGAAGATTCCATATCAGCCTGGACAGAAAATGTCGAATATCAACTGAAATACCACGAAGTACCAATCGAGATGTGGGCCATGATCTACATGAAGAACCTAAGTGGGGAGCCCCTTAAAGTGATATAATCAATACCAACTGATCTTAGATCTAACTATCAGTACATCCACGATAGGATAATGCAACATTTCTTACTTGATGCCCCTGGGTATCAAGTACAGTTTTCCAATTTAAAGCCAAAGCCAAGCGAGACCTTTATCGATTATGTCTCAAATGTCCAAAGCGTACTAAATAGATGGCTTAGTGCAGCAAACATAGGAAAGGATTTTGAAAAACTTAAAAACTTAATAGCCATGGATAAAGTCATATCCACAATACCATCTCCTTTCGCTAAATTCCTGCAGCAGTCTGACATCGAGACCATAGAACAATTTGAAAAGAAAGGCTCTGCATATTTTTCCTCAAATAGAGATATTTTTAAAACAGCAACTAGCGACTCTGAAATAGTCTCTTTTGTTAAGGACCAACCTAAAAGCTATCAAAGCAATAAAAAACCATTTCATAGAGTCGACAAGAAAGATAAGAAAATTGTGAAATGTGTCTATTGCCAACTTTTTCATGATACTTATGCTATGTGTGATAAATCACCAAACTATCCGACACATCTTGAGATGGTCATTAAGAAACAACAAAACAAGAGAACTGCATACAGGCGTGCAGTCAAATGCTTCTTCTGTTCAAGCTACGGGCACTATTCCAATAAGTGCTTAGGCCGCCAAAGAATGAAGGCCAACAATGCAATTTTGATTGATACATCCTCTGATAGTGGTAGTGAGACTGAGTGTGAGGTCGAGAATGAATTACCGTTTAACCAATCTGAAGATGTTTGTTGTGTAAACGATATTTTATGCTTTGACAGTTGTGAGCGATGTCACCAATTTCATGCAGACGGAAAATTAGAATGTGGACACATTGTAACATCCTCCTTTGAGAATGCAAACGCAGCTGTAGCCTCCAGAGGCGATTTGATGTTTCACACTGCATTGGTCAATGATAAGCCATGCCGATGTTTGCTTGACAGTGGTAGCTCTATTATTGGGGTAAAAGGAACTGGTTAATCCAAAAGATTATACTGGTGACTCTGTAAAATGCCGGACTTTTTCTGGAAATATAGAAACCTATCCTCTGGCAAGAGTCCGGGTAAACACACCATTCCTTTCTGGTACCTTTACATGTGCAATACTAGACAACCCTTGTACTGAGTTAATTCTTGGGTGTCTACCCCAGCTAAGACACTGCACAGATGAAGAAATATCTGCGTGGGAGGAGAAGAATAGACTCACTCCAGTGAACAATGCAGATATCCTCAATCACAATCCCGACAACAGTGCTAGACCCATAATTCTTGAACCTGGTCAAGATGTATTGCTATTACTACCTGACAAACGTAATAATATGACAACTTCATGGCAAGGGCCTTTCAAAGTGATACAAAGACTTTCAGATGTCGATTATGAAATATCGATAAACGGACACTTAAAGATATTTCATATCAACATGTTGAAACCTTACTTTTCACGACAAGAGACAGAATTAGAGACAGACGAACACAATGCACCCACACCTATGGATGAGACGACAGACGTACACAACGCAACTACACTAGTTAGCGAGACTGGCAAATCCGACGAGATGCATACACTTAGTGAGTCTACAGAAAACGCACTTAGCACCACAACCGGACTGAACCAGGTAGACGACGACGGGATGGAACTACCTGTTCCAATTGTAGACAAGACTGCGACATTAGATTGTATACGATTAGAAACGACACTCACAGAAGAACAACGACGACAAATAATAGAATTAGTGACTGAATATAAGGACATATTTTCCGACATTCCAGGTAGGACGGACAGGATCGAGCACTCCATCCTTCTTTCGGACTCGAAGCCTATCAAATGCAGGCCGTACTCTATCCCACTTAGCTATAGAGAAAGTCTAAATAAGGAAATTCTTAATTTAGAAGCTAGTGGAATCATTCAAAAATCTACATCTGAGTACTCCTTTCCAATCGTCCTGGTCAAGAAAAAAGACTCCACCATTCGTCTTTGTGTGGACTATAGAAAACTCAACAATGTCACTAAGATCGACGCAGAACCAATTCCTTTCTGCGAAGATCTTATTCTGGATATGTCCACCTCCAATATCTTCTCTAAATTAGACCTTACTAAGGGATATTGGCAGGTCCCTATGCAGACTCAATCTATCCATCTTACTGCATTCTCAACACCTCTAGGTCTTTACGAGTGGCGATTTCTTCCTTTCGGACTTCGTAATGCTCCTGTCACTTTCGTACGCTTAACTAGAGATTTACTACATGGAGTGACGAATACAGTGACATATATAGATGATATTTGTGTCCATACAGATGACTGGACAACACACTTACTGAAACTCAGACATGTCTTCGATAGGTTGCGACTCTTCGGCCTCACTGTCAAACCGAGCAAAGTCGAATTGGGCCTACAAGAAATTGATTTTTTGGGTCATGTCATTTCACAAGGACAACTGAAAACTGACAATAGAATTATTACCAAAATTATGAACCTGACCATGCCTACAACAAAAAAGCAGGTCAGGAGCCTTTTGGGTTTAGTAAATTATTATAGCAAGTTCATACCGAACTTAGCTGAGATTACAAGTGTATTTTCAAATGTTTTAAAAGCATCAGTAAAATTAAATGTCAAAGATGCATTATTAATTTCTGCATTGTCAAAATTGAAAATCCTATTTAGTAATGTACCAATCCTCCGTTTGCCGAATCCTAGGCTCGTTTATTATCTTAGGACAGATGCCAGCAGGATTTCCATCGCTGCAGTACTAGGCCAGTTTTATGATGGCATCTTCCATCCGATTTGCTACGTGAGCCGCAAGATCACACCGGCTGAGTCCAGATATTCCATATCAGAGTTGTAAGCCCTAAGCGTCATCTATTCGGTGAGGAAGTTGCATCGATTCCTGTCGGGTAATCACTTCGTAGTCCAGACTGACAACTCCCCAATCACGGTCATACAAAGTGGGGTACATCGCAATGACCGCATCTACAGGTGGTCGTTAATATTACAGAATTATACTTTTAGTATAGAGCATATTAAGGGTAGGGACAACATTCTTGCTGATACCCTTAGTCGACCATCTGAGGTAGAAATACCTGATATTCCACATGAATAGGTAGTGTAATAAATGTTAATCTAATACACTTAAAATATCCTGTGTAGAATATACTATTGAATACATAGACATCAGGATCAGGACTGTGTGCTTAGAACAGTGAACTACCATGTGTCCGTAGACAGCAGAATAAGAACTGTGCGACAAGAACAAGGGAATCACCGTGTGTACATAGACAGCTCGTTACTTACTATGCTCCATTTGTGCTCCGGTGAATCACCTGTGTTAATCATATAAGAACAGTGTCAGAACATTGTAAGATAACAGACACGAAGATACTTGTCTACGACACCAGTGGACTCAACGAGTGGAAGAATACCCATAAGACACAAGTATGACTGTGTAGTGTAGTTAGTATACCCAGGATAAGTGTGTATATATAAACTATGCCAACGAAAGCAATTTCTATACGCTATGGCAACCACTAACCTGAAGTAAATAGACATCATGTATATATATATATTTATTGTGATATGTAATATAACGGTTTTAAAATAGTGGTAAATTATAGTCGATTTAGGTACTTTAATAAAGAGTTAGATTAGAGTTAGTGAATATAATAGATTTTCTTTTTGTAGCTTAGATAAATCATTAATTTACCCACTTACTTACCATAAAAGCAGATTAGGATAGAATTTAAATTTAATAACAGCTAATTAAAGACTAGGATAAAAAAGTTTAGATAGCAACAGTACCATTTAGTTTAGATAGGAACAGTACCATTTAGTTCATTTCATTTCACTTAATTTCATTCCATCTTGATGAACATTTTAACAACCTCATCATTTAGGATTAAAACTAGTTTATACCGTATAGGATAAAAGGATTATACATTTAACATACATCATTTACACCATGTGGGGTTAAAATATTAATCATATTTTTTTTATTTTATTTTATTTATTTTTTTTATTTATTTTATTTAAACATTAAAACATTATGTATAATTTGTTTACATTTCACATTTCCCATTTCAGAAAGGTACATAACTCATCTTACATCATTTTCATTTCTTTTTAGATAGTTAGATTACTTCCCTTAAATTAGATTCATTGTGTACAACAAATTAGAATAGATATATTTATAGAAGTAGTATTAGTATTTCAGTAGAATATAGTGTACAAGCTATCAACCCTATCTCATCCATGTAAATATTTTGTAAAAACATGACTCGTGCAGTAAGTTACGCACAGTCATTGAGCTCAACTCTTTTCAAACTGAGCCAAACTTGTACAGTGTCACTTCAAGGTTTTTAAATAATTGTGAGAATAAAAGATGTGTGACAGAAGTGTGAAAGTGAGAGAAAATGGTAAATATACAATGAAGAGGAAGGCAGCCAGCGGATTTTTTCTGCCGCTCAGCGCGACTTTTTATTATTTGTCTGCGTCAAGCGTTTGCTTTCAATGGTGAAATGTGTTGTCTCAAATGTGTTGTGTGTAGTTTAGAGTAAACCTTAAAAAGAGTATTTTAAGTCTCATAAAACGGAAACGTAGTCACGAATTCGTGTTATACACTTGTTTTTGGCCACATTTAACCGAATTATGGCACTTGAAAACTAACTTACATACATATTATAGACATACACACATGTTAGAAGTTAAAGTAGTATTAGGTATATCCAAACACGCAAACAACCAGGAAAACAAACATGTAAAGGACATACATTTTTGAAAACAAAGGAAGATAACTCCGGGTCAGGGGACACAATAGACAACGAAACACTAACTTAACAGTGGAAGATAACTTTACACGCGGAAGCGAGATAGGTAAAGCCTGTCGCACACAACTTGTGCAAGGGTTGTTTAATATTATATGGGGGACATGAAGCAATTCATGTGTTGACCCTAAGAAAGTCAACTTTGTATGGGTAGTGAGTTAATTTGCTATTTGAGGGCAGGTCTTATAAGACAATGGTCCGGTTCAGACAAACCTCTAATTAATATAATATTGCGATTGAGAAGAGGGCTCACGCCAACCAGACAAGTTTGTGGCGATCACCAGTAGCCAAGTAAAGTGAGACTACATTGTGACAATAGTCAGTAGAAGTCTATTGAGTTACCCAGAACCAAGTTAGTCTTTGACAAAAATTAGATACACTAATTTTTTAGAAAACCTCTTGCGTCACAACCATGAGTCAAAGTTTGTAACGCAACACAGGAGGGGAGGGTGTGTGTCAAAGACTCAGGGAAGACCACCCTGAATGAGTGGTCTACCTCAAGTAGATTAGAGGTAACCCAGTGCCCCTACATGAGGGTAGGGGAAGTGTAGGTGGTAAATAGGAAGGGGAACTATCAAACAGTTCTCTCATGAGACACGGAGGTGTCAACCAGAGAGTAAGCACTCTGGTCACGGCGTAATCACGCCAGCGTGACAAATACAGAGAACTAGACTCAAGAGAGACCACGACTCCAAGCGTGCTGAATGATGCAGCACGCAAAAGCCGAAGTACGCACAAGGTCACTCCGCGTACCGTGTAATCAGCACGCGGAGTATTCCTCAGACGGGACACAGACTTCGTAGTGAACGCATCGCTTAGCGTCGATGCTTATTTCGTTAGCCGAGTAGATAGATTAGCAATAGGGTTAGGAAACGACTAGTGATAGGCAATTCTGTGCATTTATTCTTGTGTGATTTGTTAGCGACTGTTTGTTGTACATTGATGTGATGCAAAGAGCCAGTGGCAATAAAATGTGTAATCAATTCCTCTCGTACGACTAACAAGTCTGTTTGTGTGGTGCGAGAGAAGTTATCCCGAATTGCCTGTGACATCGGTTGTTGACAATTACAATAATCCATGTAGAAACTTTTACTTTTCTGTTCTTTTTTGTTCTGTGGAGCAACCATTGTCACCTTTGTGTGTTCTCCACACTTTTCTCCTATAACTCCCCTCCTCCTGGTGAGTTTTTAACCACGAATTACCCTCGTAACTCCCGTCGTATTCTCTGCGCGGAACTCTTGACCTGTCTGTCAACTCACATCAAATGTGGAAACTTTTCCGTCGCACACAAACACTAACTGTTCTCAAGTTCACCTGAACTCGCAAAAATCTGGTGTCCAAAATAATTCGCCCGCTGTCCGCCAGACGATTCTCTCAGCAGCGCACCCCTGTCTGTGTACTGTGCGTAACCCCCCACTGTCCCCTTTCCCCCTCCGGGTGGGCAATGGTTTTACCTGTGGTGGCTTTGTTGTGAATTAGCTGTGGTTTGTAATCCTGTCTTCGTCTACTGGCTTTCACCGGAATGAACTTGGAAAACCATGTTGTTGCGCTTAATGAACTGATTCGTACTGATGTAAATCCATATACCGAAGTCCAAGATCGGACAGCCCTCACTTCATCGTCTGTCACAAAGTAAATGATGACAGAGTGACAGATGGAGTGGCTATGGTTGTGTCTAGGGTATGCTCTTGTAAATGTCATGGTGAACAACTGGTTAACCAGGATGCATCAAAATCAAACACCAGACTGCGGACACAATACTTTAATTTGAACATCTGGATACAACATTATTCCTCAGGAACGTTCATTATATATAAATATATTGCATAGTCACAGGTACAGTACACGTAATCCCAAACACTCACGCTGCTGCCAATTAGGCTGTCTAAAATCCTTCGCCTCCGAATTACTTCCACTGAACACACATTACGGAGTCCACTAAACTCCCTCACTATTCGAATTACTCCCACTGAAACACACGGCACGGAGTCTACTTAACTCCCTCACTATTCGAATACTACGACAGCTGATCCACACTGGCGAGTCTCCACACTCGACTCCTCGAACACCCGAACCTCAGTCGGTCTCTACCTCACTGTCCAAACTTATCACAACTCGGACTCCCGACCTCTCCTGTCGGTTCCCAACTTCAACTCCTCTCGTCACTGTTTGTCCCGGTCTTTTAAACCATTCTATCCCTCACAATGCTCCCCACACCACATACAAACACTATCTCATCGCTCATCTGCCAACGACCCAAGGCATGTGTTAATAGGCTATAGGTCAGTAAACATGAACTAATGGAATAATAAACTAAAAAAACGAACAACAGGAAAACGGACGATGAGAAGGGGTAGCAGCCAGGGAATAAATGATATGGAATATAAGGATAGAGAGCAGGTTGCAGTGGAACTACAAACCGAACTCAATCGCATAAGTACTTGGTGTGATGAAGCTGTGGCAATGGTCAACCCAACAAAGGCAACAGTGCTTGGTTCTCGTTGAATAATCATATTGTCAACACTCCAACACCAACTGTAATGCTGTGTTCAGAGACGGTGGAAAGAACGCAGGCAATGAATTACCTGGGGATGCGGTTTGATCAAAGCCTTGCTTATAATGAGCATATAGACCAGGTGATAACAAAGGACAAGCGGGGGTTGGCTGCGATGCCGGTGATGGTGGCAGCAAACTGTGAGCAGCGCCATCTATGTCTTCTGTACGAAGGGCTGGTCATGTCTGTTTTTGAGTGTGCAGTGGCAATCCTGACTCTCAGCCGTAAGCAAATAGAAAGGATACAGAATGAAGCTATGCGCATTATTCTCGGATGTACAAGAGATACAGCATGCAGGGCGATGTGCTACCTTCTTGATTTTCCAACCATTGAAGAGAGAATCCAAGTTTGCAGAGAACGCGACTATCTCAGAATTAACGCAAACACACAACATCCACTGCATAGTGAAATTATGAAGGTGAAGGGCAGCAGGTTAAAAAGAGGACGGTCGTGGATGGGTCAAGCCGAAGACATTCTTCAACAGGTGTGTTCACTTGAGGACTTAGAACCTGGTGAGGAGTGGGTACAAGTGCCAGCAGATTTCTGCACATCCTTTTCAGTTTGCATCCAACTAGATAGAAAATGCAGACAATAAAATCCGGCTGCTGTGGAGGCTGAAGTACAAGCATTGATTTTCGAGAATTCGCTAGACGGTGATGCTGTCATCTACACAGATGGGTCGATCGTCCGACATGTTAGCAGCTCATGAGCCGTTACGGCTCGGGGCAGAGGGAGAATTGTGAAAGAGGACTGATGCTTTCACTGAAACCACAAGTAGCCTGACTATTGAAGTCATGGCAGTAAGTAAAGCAATAACATGGCTGGAGACACAGACATTCACTAGGGCATGTTTCCTTAGCGACTCAATGAACATGCTCCAGAGGATAGAGATTTGGGAGGGGGGGGGGGAGAGAGTTAGTTATCAGTTAGTTATCAGTTGGGGTATCTTCGTTGCACTCCGGACATGTCCATAGGTGCTCAGATCCTCCCCCCCCCAGCATATGCATCAGCGTCCGGTGGCTAATAGTGCCAGTTCTGTGTTGGTTGACGAGGCGCTTTGTTTTCCCGATGTACCTCTCGCGTCTGGCTGTGCCGATTCTTACTCCCAGGTCTTTCATCCTGGAAAGCGATGTGGAATCACTGGCGTCAAAATCCTCTGTTCTCGCCATATCTTTAAGGGCGTTAATAACATCGGCACGATCCATGGGCTGGCCATCTACAGGGGGTGCAGAGCCAGCCAATGTATCAGCTCGTTCATTTCCCTCGACTCCCGCATGTCCCGGGACGAAGATGAAGGTGACTTTGCGGACAACGGACTTCCGCAGCGACTCAGTCCACTGTCTACGTACAGATCCAGCTTCGACCTTCTGAATCATGCTCATTGAATCACTTAGTACACACACGTTGGTATAATGTTGTGATTCCAGCCATATGAAAGCCTGTGTAACTGCCATCACCTCCATCGTCATGCTGCTCGTGGTCATAGAGTGGGCACCACTGGATTCTTAAACGGTTCGGCCCGCTGAACGGGCTGTAAATGCCCACGCACTTCTCTGCTGCTTTACAACAGATCCATCTGTATAGATGAGCACTTCGGGGCTATCTGAGTGATCATAGATGAGCGCGTTAACCTCTGCATTGACAGCGGCAGGGTTCTGCTCTCTGCACCGTCTGTCGAGTGTGATAATGCAGGAGAAGGTACACTTAAAAGCTGGAGGCACCGGCACCCATTCCTTGCCGGGGTTGATACTGGTAAGACTGCAGACCTGTCCGACGACATCTTCCACCCGACCCATCCATGATTTGCCCCTCTTTAGCCTGTCACCCTTTTCTCTGAATACAGCGTCATGCAGAGGGTGCTGCTCATCTGCACTTATTTTTTAAGTATGCACGAGCTTTCCAGATCTTGATCCTGTGTTCCATTGTCGGGAAGTCAAGGAGGTATCTCACTGCTACACAGCTGGTGTCTCTCGTGCAGCCCAAAATGATGCGCATGGCTTCGTTTTGTACCTTTTCAAGTCTTCCAATCTGTGTAGGGCTGACAGTGAGGATGGCCAGGGCATACTCGATGCGTGAAAGCACAAGTCCTTGGAACAGAAGTAATAGCAGTCTTTGCTCGATATTGGCAGTCGCCATGACTCTCATTGCTGCCAAACCTTTTCGAGCCTTCGTTATGACATAATCGACATGATCTCTTAAGGACAGGCTACGATCAAGCCTCACGCCAAGATATGTCATTGACTGGGTTCTACTCAGAATGCTCCCATCCATTTTTACTGCCGGCAGGTCTGTTTTCACAATATGGTTGTTTAGTGAGAACCATGTAACCGTTGCCTTTGCAGGGTTGACAAGGGCACGGCATCAGCACACCATGAGGAAATTCGATCTAGTTCGCCCTGCATATAGTTGGCAACCGCCTGTCTATCTCGACCCTGTCGATACACGAGGATGTCGTCAACGAATGATAGAGTCCTACCCCTCCCATCCAACTGTTGTTCAGTGATCGGCACCGTATACACGTTGAATAGTACTGGTGACAGTGGTGAACCCTGCGGCAATCCTGGACATATCGTTATCGGCTCAGAAGACCAACTCCCGCATCTTAGCACCACCTTCCTTTGGAGTAGAACTGCAGCTATCCATCGTACAAGGTGAGGGTGCACTTTCAGTCTGAGGAGGGTTTGCATCAAGTGCTCGAAAGATACTCTGTTATATGCGTCCTCTAAGTCTATGGCGGCCGCACATGTCTCTTCTCTGACCTGAAATCCTTCGTAAACATCTTGAGCAAAGACCGTCGCATTCAGCCATGACTCTTTGTTGCGTCTGTATCCTCCAAGTGTGGGCGGGAAGCAGCCGAGCTGTTCCAAGTCCCAAGCAAGTCTGTGTGCTACAATTTTCTCCAGTAGCTTGCCAACAGTATTCTGCATCGTAATGATTCTGTAGCGGCTTATCTTGGAGTGGTCTTTGTTCGGTTTTGGCAGCGGCAGCAAGTAGCTGTGTAGCCATTCTTCTTTGACCTGACCCGTCTGGATACTGGTGTTGAATTCTCTGGCCAGTTCCTCCATGTCATCATCTGATATCACCATTAGGTCACCATATCGGATGCCGTCTGGGCCTGGGGCGGTGTTAGGTGATTTCTTGAGCATCGCACGCAATATCTCAACTGTGATTGTCCATTCTTCGTCTGTCCCGACCCCCTCGCACAACTGAGAGAGTGTTGTTGTGGTCCTCTGTCTGGCGGGCTCGTCTTTCTGGTCAGTCTGTTCTATGTAGCGTGCAAGAAGGGCCTTACCTTTATCCGCATCCGACTTTTTCCATGCGAGGTCTGTGCCTTGAAAGTCTGGAACACCCCTACGTTGTGCAGCACCGTTCATGCTCTTGTGGGTGCGCCAGAATGTCGTAAGAGATTGCTCGGAGCACACCTTCCTGCAGAACTCGTCCCATTTCTCGGCCTTGGCCTGTTTGGCGCAGGATTTGAATAAAGTCGTCGTCCTAACGACCTCAGTCTTCAGGTTCGCCAACTCAACCTGTGGCATGTTAGCCTTTCGCCAGCCTGCCTCTTTCCTAGCCACACCTTCTCGACCTCTCCATTCCACCATGGTGGCTGCAGCCATCTTTCTTGTCTCCTACGGGAGGAAGTTAGTTTCCTTCTTCTGATCTTGCTTATGGCGTCTTGACCAGTGGTGTCGTACGGGAAGGCATTGGTCTTGTTTCTTTGACTCATGGCCCCGTCTTTCTTGATCAGGGTGACACAAGGGTAGTGGTCACTATCGTGGTATCCCAGTGTGCCCCATCGGCACCTTGGTGCGATGGTGGGCGACACCAGAGCCAAGTCAATGATGCTGTCAGAGTCGCCTGGTCGAGTGGCCATTCTAGTGACCTTCCCATCATTCAGACAGATTAGGGCAGCAGATGCCAGGGCGTCCTCCAAATCTTCCCCCTGTCTATTGGTGATGCAATTCCCCCATTGACTGCCTCTGGCATTGAAGTCCCCGCAGTAGATGATATGCCTTTCATCCATATCGAACAAACTCTGCCATTGTCGCACGTCGACCTTCCCATTTCGCGCATAGACGTTAACGATTGCAAGCTGCACTGGTGTCATTATTCTTAATGCCTGCACTTGCAGGGCATCGCTGTTTCAGGCGGACATATCGATCTCAGACACTAGTATGGGGGAGAGAGAATCCGAAGAGAATGATTTGTGTCTCTGCTGGCAAAGATTAGTTTCAAATTGGTGCCAAGGCATGTGGATGTACAAGGGAATGAGCGGGCTGACAAGCTCGCAGGTGAGGCTACGGTGAAGGGCGGACGCGTCATGGACCAGGCTGACATTCTGAATGCTCTACGGGAAGACTTGCGTGAACCTAGTGATGACTGAGTCTACAACCATGGCCAGACTGCGAGAACAGGAAATTAAAAGAGGGGTGGCCAAACAAGAGCACTATGCAGTAAGTCATAGAAGACTGATAAACCAACACAGAACTGGTGTCGTTAGCCGCTACACGCTGCGGGATTTGCTGAGGGGATCGGAGCACTTATAGACTGAATGGTTCGATGTGCAATGAGGTTGATCTTTCCACTAACATACATTCTTTTATATATATAGATTTATCTTATTTTTTACTCCGTTTTCTTTTGTCCATCACCATTAAGATTTCATTCATCCATTTTCCTTAGCTATTTGACTTTCTCGCCGGTAATATGTCTTCGCTAGTTTGATGAATTCTTAAAATTTCCCATTGTTCATTCACTCTGTATTTTAGCTATTGCGTTGTACCTATTTTTCAGTCACTATGTATTGTTCTTATTTTCTTAATTTATTTATCTACTTTCAGAACCTCTTTATTAAGTTTCATGTTCCTAACCATTTTTCCCTCTCTCTTTAATCTTACTTTTATTTGTCCACATAGTGGTACATGATCACTATTACCCTCGGCGACAGGCATTGTTTTTACATTAATTAGAGCATTTCTAAATCTTTTATTAATTAGTATGTAGTCAATTTGGTTGCGTATTTTCTGATCAGGGGTTTTCCATGTGTATAGTCGTCTTTTATGGTGTTTACATCACGTGTTTCCAATCATCATAATCAATATTTGTCCATTCTATTATCTTTTCCCCGCTTTCATTTCTTGTACCTAAACCATAATTCCCCACTACATCCTCTATTTTCTCCTATCCTACTTTTGCATCAAAATCTCCAAGTTTTGCCATCAGTAGCTAGTTGGCTGTGGCTCATGACTGCCCCTACCGGACAAGGATGTCCCAAGACAGCCATTAACATCGTTCACTAACTCTTGATGTTTTGCCATGAATGGGAAGATGCGGTGGATTCCCCTTGCCTTTCACGCCAAAGTCTACTGTTTCGATTTCCAACTGCAAAGGGATATTTTACGTGCGCAACAATACACACGGGCGTCCGATCTCACTACCCAAAGTGCCAGGAGAAATATAATATTAGACATCCTCTTGAAACAATTCGGGTCCTCCAACACTTGAGGCGGACACCATACCTCGTGACCACGCAGCCCCTTAAGTTTGTATTGCAGTAATAACCAGATCAATGTAAACAATGAGTGGAACGCATGGTCACAACCACAGCAATCTGCACGTAATCTACCTTAGCGCAACTGAAGCGATATCCAACCACCTGGCACTTGCAAATCTGCCACGGAGGGGGGACTCGTGCTGTGCGCGAGTGCACACGTTGTGATGGCGTTGCGGTATTAGTGATATGAACGCCAAGCCAGTCAATCATGTGACATCAACCAATCAATCATGTGCCATGCCAGAAAGCGTGGGCGGTCATGACTCGTCATTTCACTCGATCACCATGCCATGCCATATGGCCAAGCCATCCAGGTATTTTCCTCTCGGTCTGTTCCCTTCGATCTTGCCAGTTGTCACTAAGTTCTCCAATACATTTCTTCTTATAACATGTCCAAAATTTTTTTTGACTGTCTACGTCTAATTTCTCTAATCAGTTTACGATGTTCATTTGTAATAATTCATAATCTGTAGTACTTGGGTCATTGGTTTTTCTGTCTGTCCATGGTATTCTTTGCATTTTCCTCAGAAACCACATTTCTGCAGCCATCAGATGCTTTTCAGCTTGACTGCACATTGTCCAAGTTTCACATCCATGCAAAAGCACAGGCTCTGTGTAGCACTTCAACACTTTTTCTCGTTTCAATTGACATCTTTTTATTGGTCAGAATGTTTTTCATCTTGCTAAAGGCTACTTTCGCCATGGCAATTCTTGTTCTAATCTCTTCAAGGCATCTCCCATCAGATGTTATGACTTGAAGAATATTTCCATTTACTTGTATATTACATTGTGGTGTATATTACATTGTGGTAATTACATCAACCAAGGTGTCATCTTTCGGCTGTTCGTCCGGCTATTGATATTAGCTGCCCCACCTGTCTTGTCTACATCTGGGTAGGAAGCCTTGTTTATAACCATGGTATGTATTATACATCACCAAAATATCACTTGCCTCTTCAGTGCAGATTTCTGGTGTGTTACGTGTAACAAGTCAAGCAACATTTCACAAGACCATCAGCATCACCTGATGCCTACACAAGAATAGCTTACAAAAGAATACAAGACGAACACAAAAACAAAGATGAATGTTGAGGGTGTGTATAATACATATACAATCAGTAAGAAATACAAAGAGAATAAACAACGGTTAGAGAAATCAATTGTGTATTATTACTAATGGTGGGACGGGGGAAGTGGTCACTCTTCACCATCGTCTAATAGGATTGTATTTACACTCCATAGGCTTGGGGGTCCTCAAACATTTGATTTTGTTGCTCCTCTACACAACCTTGGCAATATGACCAACTCTTCCAGGACTATGCGGCTATGTCTTGCTGGCATCATTCTCTGTAACAAATATATATAAAACAATTTATTCTGGAGGGAATACACATGAAAAAGGTGTAGGAATAATATTTGATGAAAAAACAGCTGATTAAATCTTTCCGCTGTTGTAGAGATGACAGAATCACGATTCACATCATTCACAGTAATCATAATGAAGGCATAAAAATGGTCCACAGTACAATGGAGACCAAACCATCACAGTGTCGTGTAACTATCAGCATCACCCTCATCGTCACCATACATACATCATCAAGTCCGCTCCCTGTCAGCTGGTGTAGGCGGCCATGGCTCTCCACAGATATCGGTCTTTGGCGTTCTGGATTAACTCTGATGAGGCTATTCCTCCATACCAGTCTCCATCCAGCATCATTTCTCTTGGCCTGCATCTGCCTTTCTTCGTCAAGCTATCCAACTGTTACGCTGTTCTCCAATATCTCTCTTATCACATAACCAAAGAAAACTGTTATTGTATATAGTGTTCTAGTTTCATTAGCCTCTTTCGGGCAATTGTTAGATAAAGCAACATTCGTCCCAAAAACCACATCTCTGATCAAATGAAGCTGTTATAGATATTCAACCCACAGAAGATTTTTTTAAAATGTGCAGTTAAAGGGTGCTTCAAAACTAGAAGAAACTAGCTAAAAACAGGCAACTAATTAACAGGTCTTAAGCAGTGAAAGTTCTAAGATGATTTCAAAAAACTTTCACAATGCCAAATCCATGTTCTCATGTCAGATTAATATGAATCCCTCATGTATATATCAGTAGAGGTGTCAGGTTATCATCATGTCATGAATACAGTTTTAAAACTATACAGCAGACATTAACTACTGGCTCATATCAGGTAAAAAAATTTGCTAAAACAGGCCTTTAAGTAGTAAACGTTCCAAGACGAATATTTCATTTTATTCATAATGTTCATGTCAGATTAACATAAATCCCTCATGTGTGTGTCAGTAGAGGTGTCAGGTTATCATCATGTCATGAACCTTAAAAACTATATATACTGCAGAAATTAAAGGCACACCATATAGGGGCATGTGGTTATTTCATCCTTGAAAGTTTTTTTATCCATTTTATTAGACAAAACAATCTAACCTCACATTTTAATACGTGACATAAAATGCTCAGCTGAAACTTGCAGACCAAGAAGAATGGCACTATTTACCAGAGAGCAAGTAAAATTGAAAAGTTCACTGGGAAGCATAACCAAATTTAAAATCACTCACTGGCAAAAGGGTTAGTCGCATTAGAAACGGCAGTCATGTCACAATAAATTCTGCCACTGCTGTGGATTGAACCAGCTAGCTCCATCGCACAACTAGAACCAATCCGACAAATCCAAGAAGCCCACAGAACTACTACAAGATCTACATTCAGTTGCAGATTACCAGAAATGGTTAATAAATTGACCTAAGGTGCTTCCAGTTAAAAAAAAAATTAAAATAGCTTATTTTAGCAACAGGACAGAATCTTGATGGGAAAGTATGCACATGTAAACAAAGTTTTTCCATTACGCAGTGAAAATTCCGTTAATGTTTCACAACCACAACAGCAATGACTACAGGCATGTTCATGTCAGATTAATAGAATTCCCTCATGTGTATGTCGGTAGAGGTGTCAGTTTATCATCACCCATGATACTATGCCAGAACCTACACAATATATAAGGAGATTATACAGGAAAAAAACTTTAAAAGCTTTTAAATCCATGTAAATTATAGGGCAAGTATTTGCAGTTATGCTTAACTGAGAATAATGTTCATTGCACTTACTAACATGGCATTCCTTCTTGACTGACTGCCTTGACTTAACAGAAAATTCTGCCAATTTTATTAAAATAAACCCCTGGAGTTATTTTGTCACCAGAGTACTTTAGAACCTATGATCAGAGAGCCTTATTCTAGTTTCAATGTTCATGGTACAAAATGTTCTTATACAGCTAAGTGAGTTTCCTTAATGTGTCATTTAAACATTACCTATGCAAGTAAAACCAAAGTGACAGATAAATATTACAATCTAACAAGCAGAACTGTTTACATGTAAATCATTACATCAGTGTTGATGGCCACAATATGTAAGAGAATCAAAATCAAATATTCACAATTACGTCAGTCGAAAGATATTTGGTTAACATCATGATCTCTCAAATGGTATGAGCTGTGACATTTTATACACCAAATATGTGTTATAATTATACATTTACATACACAAGGAACATTTTGACACCAAATTCCAACATCCGTATACTTTTGGTGGCAAACCTGTAAAAACGTGTACTAGAATGGAATGCCATGATATATCAGCTTGTTCATAGCATAATTTTTGTTCCCGCATATCCTATTTACAGGACATGCTGTCAACATCTGCATTTTACTGCTATTGATGTCTTGGCAAGTTTAAAGTTCAGTAGTATGCCATTTCTTTCTGTACGACGCTTTACAAACCTAGCGCAACATGGTCTGCTGCCAAAATCAGGTTATGGCCTTTAGGCCACGGGGACCAGTGGGTTATAATTTTTTTTTAATTCGCATATCCTTTTAAAGGACATCGCTGTCAACATCAGCATCTTTCAGCTGATTGTTGATTTCTTGGCAAGATTACACTCAGTAGTTTGGGTTATAATTACATGAAGTAAGTATTCCATTTCAAGAAACTGTTGGCGGTGTCAAGTTAAAAAAAAAATATCTACTAAATGAGAGTATCAGCACAATAAGGTAGGCATCACAATTCAGCCGAAAGATGGTGTTTGTGAAACATCATGTACTCTCCACACAAAAACTAAAAAATGCTACAGATCCTAATTCTACTAAGGATGACAATGCTGAATTCCCTGAAAATGGATTTTAGCTTTAGCAGGGGTATCATTATAGAATGGCTAGTCCCCAACCAATATGCACAATGACAAATCTTTCAAAATGCCAGTCAATCCTGATCTGCAACAATTTTTAATGAACAGCAATGTTGAGGTGTCAGTCAGTAAGGAAAGTCACCCATTTGATTAATTATATGCCACTAGTTGTAAGTAGTTACATAAGTGTTAAAGATACTTTTACATAACATGAAATCAGTTGTCAAAAGAACACATTAACATTACAAACATGTTACACATTAAATAGTACAGAGAAACATGTATAATTAGGAAATTATATACCTCAAATATGTCCAGAAATATATGCCAACTGACAACTTCCTTTTGTAGTTTACATTGAAACTTGTAAACCTGCAAAAAAATTTACCATAATAAATAACATGCACCTATTCAACATGTGTATTTAATACATAGTAAAAAAAGACATGTAAATGAGAGTATCAGCACAGTGTGGTAGGCATCAACTTATTTCAGCCGAAAGATGGTGTTTGTGAAACATCACATACTCTCCAAACAAAATCAAGTGCAAAATAATTATAATTGTACATCTAAGGATGTCAATGCTGAATTTCCTGGAAGTGGACTTATAGCTTCAGATAGCTTTAGGCAGGGGGGATCATAAAGAATGGTGAGTTACCAACCAATATGGCCAATGACAATACATCAATCTAAGTCAATCAGGATCTGCAACTCACAGAAATTGAACACAAATGTCTAGTCTTAAGGTGTCAGCCAGCAAGAAAAGTCGTGGTTGATTATGTAAACAGTTGTAAGAGTATTTAACAAAAGTCACTCCTAAGCTGATTTGACAGAATCATGAAATTACATCATTTTAGTCAAAAGAAAGTTTCACATTAAACTGTAGAGAAATGTATCTATAGGAAATATATACCTCAAATATCTATCCAGAAACATGCCAAGAGACAACCTACTCCTGTCGTTCATTGTACATTGAAACTAGTAAACCTTACCCAAATAAATTGTTTACTAAAATAACATGCACCTATTCAACATTATATAATACATAATTAAAAAACATCTTAAGTGAGAGTATCAGCACAGTGTGGTTGGCATCAACTTAGTTCAGCCGAAAGATGGTGTTTGTGAAACATCACGTACTCTCAAAACAATACTCACTGTGAGCTATGTAAAGATATTTTCTAAAGTTTTAACTAAGCCTTTTTTTCCCACGTTTCTAATACTGGGGGTATCTAACTACCAATGTATAAACCCAAATGTCAGGACTTGCAACCTGCAAACTTTGTTTTACAATGTTGACATATTTAGCAGAGATAGCCAAACAAAGATAAAACTTCCAACATCTGAATGAAATGATCCCGTATCACATTTTTTTTACTAAACAAAAGCATCAAAACATTTTTATTATGTTATATTTATATATTATGACATTATATATATAACATTTTTACATTTAAAAACATACCTTCCAGTCAGCCCAGATCCAAATGCATCATGGCTAGTAATACAGACTAGTTATATGCCAACAGCAAACCACATCCATAGGCTTACACTGAAAATGGTAAATTTTTTTTAAAGTTTACAAGAATGACATGTGACATTTCAAACAAAAAAAATAACACCAAAACTAAATGAGAGTATCAGCACAGTAAGGTTGGCATCACATTATTCAGCCGAAAGATGGTGTTTGTGAAACATCATATACTCTCAAAAGTAAAAATAATGTGTAGAAAAGAAATCATACATTGCAGGTCAGCATGGGGATGTCAATTACCAGTACATCAAGGTCAAGACTTGGTGAGGAACAATGGTAATCCACACGTTACTACAAAAAATTCAGAGGAAAACTAGCATGAAGATGTATGATGGCGGTTTTAATGTTAAGATGTTATGGATTTACGGACAAAATCTTTCTAAGACAATTTTAATTTTAGGTACATTAGATTAGATTAAGTTCCGCAAACAAAAGTACATTACAATAATTTCACTTATGTTATTTATGGAGTAGAATTGTACAACTATTGTACAGCTATTTGTGTAAATAGAAAAACAACCCGACAGCTTAAATGGAATAGAATCAAGCAAGCTTCAGTTAGAAAGTATTTCCCCACCGTTGACTTTTAATGTTATAAGTCATTTGTAGATACGAAGTGAGTAACTCAGATATTAAAACATTGGTCATTATTTATCAGATAAGAGGTGTCTTGTTATCATCACTGTAAACTCACTTGGATGTATCTTTGAGCACTTTGTTCCTGTCAAGGGTTGCATTAATTATCCTGATGTATATACATGTGTGGAGGGAAGTGAAAGTCAATTCTGGACACCCCACACAAAACACTAGGTATATTTAATAGTGATCTTACAAACATGCTGACAGTGAAGTGCCAATTATGAAGAACCTGGTGGTGGGGGGGAAAAACACTGATGTGGTCACCAGTGGCTGGCAAAGGTTATAAAATGCAGAGCTTGATAAGCGAAATCATGGACTCGAGAAATACTTTCAGAAATTCTTTAGAGATTCTTCTGAGAAAAAGTTGAAGCATATAGTATTATTTACATAGTACAATACAATACTGTTCTTCACAACAAAATGTCACACTTTAAGCGGTTTGCACTGTACATCAGAGCTAGGAGTGTACAGATTCAGGAAAGAAAGCAAATTTCACATCAAAAGAAATAAAGATTTTAAGCAAGCTTCTTTAAAACTTACCATTGGTGTAATTACATTAGTGAACATTCCAGTAATTTCAAAGACATTACTGATTTATGTATGATTATAGAAATATTCTGTGTTTTATTTGTGTAAAAAGAAAATGATTTGTAGATTCGAAGTGAGTAACTCAGATAAAACATCTGTCATTATTTATCAGATAAGAGGTGTCTTGTTATCATCACTGTAAACCCACTTGGATTATCTATTACTTGTCAGGTGTTCTATATTCTCAATGATTAAAATCCATTAAAACGGAAGTGATACACTTAGTAAATGCAAACCAGTAGACCAAAGATATTTACTTTACATATGCATGCCTAACTCATGCTTTGTAGTAATCTAGGTGGCTTTCAGCTATCACTGAATAGCTACAGAAAACAGAATTGGACATTTCAGCGTAAATATTAAAATGTTAATTTTAAGGTGGACAATGATTGGATTACCCCAAAAAAATTAAGGCCTTATGTAATCTTTTTAAGATTACTTTCATTTCAAGTACAAATGACTAAAATAGAAATAAGTTCCCTTAAAAAAGAATACATTCCAGTAATTTCATACGCATTTATGGAATATATAACTGAAGAACTTTTATTTGTGTAAAATGAATAATGTGACAGTTATGGCAGATAATCCAGTAAAAAGTTTGTGGGAAAGAAACTGCATATCCCCACTTTATGACTTTCAATGTTACCATCAAGTCATTTGTAGATACGAAGTGAGTAACTCAGATATTAAAACATTGGTCATTATTTATCAGATAAGAGGTGTCTTGTTATCATCACTGTAAACCCACTTGGATTATCTATTACTTGTCAGGTGTTCTATATTCTCAATGATTAAAATCCATTAAAACGGAAGTGATACACTGTTAGTAAATGCAAACCAGTAGACCAAAGATATTTACTTTACATATGCATGCCTAACTCATGCTTTGTAGTAATCTAGGTGGCTTTCAGCTATCACTGAATAGCTACAGAAAACAGAATTGGACATTTCAGCGTAAATATTAAAATGTTAATTTTAAGGTGGACAATGATTGGATTACCCCAAAAATATTAAGGCCTTATGTAATCTTTTTAAGATTACTTTCATTTCAAGTACAAATGACTAAAATAGAAATAAGTTCCCTTAAAAAAGAATACATTCCAGTAATTTCATACGCATTTATGGAATATATAACTGAAGAACTGTTTTATTTGTGTAAAATGAATAATGTGACAGTTATGGCAGATAATCCAGTAAAAGTTTGTTGGGAAAGAAACAGCATATCCCCACTTTATGACTTTCAATGTTACCATCAAGTCATTTGTAGATACGAAGTGAGTAACTCAGATATTAAAACATTGGTCATTATTTATCAGATAAGAGGTGTCTTGTTATCATCACTGTAAACTCACTTGGATGTATCTAAGATCAATTTGTTCCTGTCAAAGGTTGCATTATTTAGTCTGATGAATATAAATTTGTGGAGGGAAGTTATAAGTCAATTCTGGACACCCCACACAAAACACTAGGTATACTTAATAGTGATCTTACAAAAATGCTGACAGTGAAGGGCCAATTATGAAGAACTTGGATGGTAGGGGGGAAAAACACTGATGTGGTCACCAGTGGCTGGCAAAGGTTAAGTGCAGACCTGATAAGCGAACTCAGGGAGTTCTAGAAATACTTCTTATCAGAAATTTTCTTATAAGAGTTGAAGCATATAGTATTATTTACAAAGTACAATAAAATACTGTTCTTCACAACTAAATATCGCCACATCACTTTAAGCGATTTGCACTGTACATAAAACAATCAGAGCTATGAGTGGTACAGATTCAGAAAAGAAAGAAAATTTCATGACAAAAGAAATAAGATTTTAAGCAAGCTCTTTAAAACTTACCATTGGTGTAATTGTGAACATTCCAGTAATTTCAGACCTTACTGATTTATGTAATATATTATAGAAATATTCGGTTTTATTTGTGTAAAAAGAAAATCATTTGTAGATTTGAAGTGAGTAACTCAGATATTAAAACATTGGTCATTATTTATCAGATAAGAGGTGTCTTGTTATCATCACTGTAAACTCACTTGGAAGTATCTTTAAGAGCACTTTGTTCCTGTCAAGAGTTGTATAATTGTGTCAGAAGTGAAAGTCAATTATAGACACCCAAGGCAAAAGAGTAGATATCTATAGTTTAGGTATATTAAATAAGTTATCTTACAAAGAAGCTGACAGTGAAGGCCAATTATGATAAATTATTTAAAAATGCTGTGATGTGGTCACAAGTGTCAGGCAAACCTTTTAAAACTGCATACTGATTCAGGAAAATGGTTAACTTTCTGGTGTAATTACATAAGTGAACATTTCAGATACCTCAACACTTTGCCAGCACCTGTCATGGAATTTTGTCACATTCTCAATAGTTAAAAAGCATTGAAATGGAAGTGATACAGTCTGTTAGTAAATGCAAGCCAGCAGACCAAATACATTTACTTTAGATATGCATGACTAACTCATGCTTTGTAGTAATCTAGAAGATGGCTTTTAACTAAATAATTATAGAAACCATTACAAAAATATATTGCACCTACCATTTGGAGGCAGATTTCCGCGCACCACAATTACAAAGTTCATTCTGGAAAGAAAATTTTTAAATGTCTTAATGTTAAAAAGTAGTAGATTTGAGGCAAAGTTCTAACAAATTTACTACCAAAATGCGGATATTTGATGTGTTAAACATGTGACATGTCTTCATCACAGAGACAAAGTCAAAAAAAGTACATGTTTAGTTTTTTTATAGCACACATTTCTTCACTCACATGGCAAACTACCACAGGTGGGTAAGTGTGTGCATAATTACATACAGTTCAAATAAATGATGCAGATAATTTAATGATTTAAAGAGTTCAGATTATAATTAGTGATGCCAAGCTTGTTGAACAAGTGAATAATTGTACTTGGTTTGCTTAATAATGTAAAGTAAGATTTCATATAGCATTTCATATCTGAAAGGAAAATGCAAGCAGAAAATATAAATTCTGGATAGTTGTAAGGATAATATTTACAAAGATGCATCTGTAAATGCCAGTCTCACTAGCGGGAATCCAAACAATAACGCAATCTGCAGGAACTAGAATGACAACAGAACTGTCCCAGCTTTCACCTCTCAGTGGAGTATTGGCCCTGAACCACGGCAATTTTGCTCATGACTGCTTACAATTTGCACCTATGGTATGAGGTGGTCATTTGCATCCTTTTGTCGCCTCGATAGCATCAATATTCTTTGCTAACATATAGGCATCGGTAATCATTACTGTAATGCTGACAATTTTAAAAACCCAACAAAATTTAAAGACAAAATATTTTTTTAAAGGTATACACATACAAAACGTGAACATTTCAGACTAAGAATCTTTCACTATCTTTCAGATAAGAGGTGTCTTGTTATCATCACTTTCACTTTTGTAGTATATTGGTAAAGTATATTGTGTCACTATTGTTAAATTTACAGCGGCCTATCCGACTCGTCAAAGATTGGACAGTAAAGAGATGGAAAAACATCCAGGAAAAAGGTTCTATTCTGTCATGCCATTTCTACTTGAAGAGAATTGTTACATGAATAAAATCTGCCACATGTTATCAGTTTCTTCCTGCTACATTTTAATGTTCTGGACATAATTTCATGTTATAATTGCTGTTCAGTTCTGGCACT
Source organism: Cepaea hortensis (assembly GCA_963921405.1). Classification (NCBI taxonomy): domain Eukaryota; kingdom Metazoa; phylum Mollusca; class Gastropoda; order Stylommatophora; family Helicidae; genus Cepaea; species Cepaea hortensis. The sequence goes on from OY992880.1 coordinate 33,031,247, forward strand.
ATAGTATAATATAGGGTGTAGCTATGTTTAGATTTTTTATCTTAGCAATCATTCTATTAGAATATGGAACAACATAAAATCAATGTTAATATAATGATATTGGAAATTACCTGATATTTTGACGATGCATTCAGTAGCATATAATATATGCTTACTCAAGACAGTATGAAGATCTCCATCCTTCTAGCAGCTATGTAACATTGTTCAAGTGGCACATACCCACTTATCTTGTAACCTTGTAGATTTCCGGTCGTCCATGTGTCTTTCATGACACTGGAAAGTCTGAAAGATAAAATTTAAATTGCCATTTGTGATTCTGACACCTTTAAACCCAAAATACATTAAATGTGCAAATGTTGCTCTCGTAGGTCTGCTGCTATCCAATTTTAATTTTATGAGTCACTTTTAAAAGAGCTTTAATTTCGACATTTATTTCACTGTATTTATGGTCGGGTTTTGCAGCTAGCTTTTTTCAATCCCTCCATGAGTCGACATAACATTATTCTTAATGTGTCACCACCTTGTTCTGCATGTTGATTTACAGCACCACATCTGATATGTAAAATCTTCAATGCCCATGGCAGACATGCTGCTCTGGGAGCGCTTTGATTAAATTTTTGTTCCTGTTGCCACACGTGGTGACGCTTCGAGCCAATTCCCGAATGCTGGAAAAGAGTTCATACCGAGCTTACCTAATACATATATTAACCAACCCTGCGATTGTCACAAAAAATAACTTTGCTTTTCAACTGTTCTACATGTAATCTATCCTAACTATCTCCATGATTTATTACAGACCTTAGCATACAATTTTATGAAACCGGAAAATTCTTGAATTGGACCACGTGGCATGTCTTACTTTCATTACTTTCAAGAGAACCGTTGCTGGTATTTTTAATGTATTAAATTCTCTCGTGAATCGCATGTTTGTGAACATTTATAACAGCCCCAATGATGACTTGTTAAATAATTTCTAGTATTCAAAAGCACCAAGACAAATGTATCCACACTGCATTTAACTAGCAGGGCACGTTAAAGAAAGACCACGCGTAACTTACCTATCTCTCCAACTTGCTGCCCTCTCTCTATGTGACCTTCCTGGTCTCTGCGCAACTTCCGCCCTTATATAGCCAGCAGTAAGCATTGCCGGATTTCATTTCACGGTGTTACCAAAAAGAAAAACACGTTTGGCGTTTTCATATTTTAGGTAGAAAATTGGGAAGACCAAGTATAGAGCATTTTTTCCAAATACACTCCACAAAATAGAGGGAGTTGTGTTGACAAGCTTTCATAAACAAACAGTAATGAGAAAACGCAATTTATGTTATTTTATTCCGCTTATTATGCAATAATAAGAATTATTTAAAACGTATACTTGCATTAATCTCATAAACGGTTGGAAAGATTAGGCATGAGACAAAATTAAAAAATGAGACTCAAACTTGGCTGCACAAAAGATACCTCGCGCCGGGTCAGGAAACTCATCCTTCACTTACCGACGATGGCCACCTGGCACAAAACTGCACAGGTTACGGCGTACATGAGAGTTTATGCTTTTTAAAAATTCCCCTGCACAGTCCTTTTGACGATAACAAGGGATACGCCTAAAACTGGCTATCCTGAACCGCCGGGCTGATTAGATAATCTACGAGGTCTGTGACTTGAACAATCTCCAACATGGAGAAGAATGGACTGATATACCTGTCATTATCACCAAGTGCCCTGCCGAATGGCGTGGGCGATAATGCTCCTACATATCTTGCGATCTCAAATAGCACGGGTCAGTTCATGCCATAACAAGACATAAATTTTCTCTCGCTGTCTTCTCTATCTCTCTTTTCACAAATTGTGTTCCAGTTGTCACAACATGTTCCAGCTTTTGACTTATCATAATGTAACCTAAGAATGATGACTATCTATTTATTATGTTTGAGATAAGATGCCTTTGGGACTTAATTTCCCCGAAAATGTCCAGATTACTTATTTTGTCTGCCCAAAGAATTGTAAGCATTCTTCTATAAAATCACATCTCTACATTTTCAGGGGAATTTTTCGTTTGTTTACTATTTGTTAACGATTCGCAGCCATATTTAGAACTGGTTCTATGTAAAATCTTTTTCTACCTTCTAATGACAAGGACTTATTGTGTAAAATGTTCTCAATTTGATAGAATTCTTCTTCTTCTTCCTTTTCTTCTGCGTTCATCCGGAGCGTTTTTTTCTTTCTCTGACGTGATTGCGTTGTGTCTGTTTACAGCAGAGCTGCGTTCTTGCGCCGTTAGGACGACACATCCGACTTCTGCGGGCAGTTGCTGACCCGGTTAACCTTCCCGGTGATGGAATACAGTGTTTCCTTGTCCTATTTTATTCTTTCTCTCTGTGATGCATCTTCCATCTCATGTTACCCATGTACCTAGATATTAGAATTTACGCACTTGCCCCAGAATAACACTAATTGCTTTAATTGTTCATATAGGCACGAACTGTTTCTTTGATATTGCCATCATTCTTCTCTTCCTATTAATAAAACTAATGGTTATTTTTTTCGCATTCTACAACCAATGTATCCATCATTTCATGTAGTTCCTTCTGACGTGTGATGTACATGTAGGCTTGTAAACATAGTCTATTTGACATTAAACTATGGAGATACTGCAGAGGTCAGTTGTCAGCATCGATCGACACAGTAAGAGCAGTATTACATCGAGAAGACATTAGCATCTACATACACAGTACAAAATATTGAGGGAAGAGGGGGCAAAGAAGATAGCAGCACGTTGCAGACAACTACATTAAGCCTCACAATGGAGAACATCGCTGCCTCCAGAGCACTTGCATGAGCAGTAGATCAGGAAGTCATACGTGCGATAACCATATCAGACTTTATGACCATTGCTACAGAAAATCGCAATCCGCTGTCTCCTCTGAAAATGTATAGACAGCATTCGTAAGTCGCCCATCGCATTACACACTTCGATGTACTGACCTGAACATGCCGCAGTAAAAGGTGGCGAAGGCACAGACCAATTGACAAATAATGCACCATTACAAACGGGTAGAAGCGTGGAAAATAAAACAATACCAACAAGCCCTGAAGTAGGAACCTGCTATGGTTCTGTGATGTGTTAGGAGCAAGACATTTTGTAGGCCTTAGTGCACGGAGGAATAGGTGGCAAGTCTTTCTCTCATGTAGTGAACGACGAGCCCAGTCCTATTGGATAGAACACTGTGCAATAAACTCGACCTTCTTGTCTTTAACCCTTTTAACTTATAAAACGTGTGGTATTGACACCTTTTGTGTCATGTCTTCTTCTTCTTCGTTAGTCCGAAATGTTTGTTTTGGGGCAAAATGCGTTGTGTCTATTTACAGCAGAGCTGTGATATTTGTGCCTTTTTACCAATACATACGACCTTTTCAGGCTTTTGTTGACTGGGTTAACCTTCACGGGCGTTTCCTAGGATATTCTACTATCGATATTGTGGTATCATCTTTATCTCTCCATCCCAGTCGGCCCGTTTCAAGGGAAGACAGGGGCAGACCATAGGCATTCTCCGCCATCCAAGGAGGCTTCCATAACTGCAGAGCTGATACATAGCGCTCTGGTACTGGGGTCACCAAAGGAATTGTTACATCCTGCACATAGTTGCTTAGCCTCACTTCCGATTATTAGGGCTCCCATTCACCTATGAAATGGAATATTGCTTGACTAGCAAATCCATTACTTGGGTGAGCCCAGTAATAGAGCGCTATGTGTCGGCTCTGCGATTATGGAAGCCGCCTTGGATGGTGGGGAATGCCCATGGTCTGCCACTGTCTTCCCCTAAGGGCTAGAAGCTATGACTTGTGCTGTTCTGAATGGACCAGCTGGGATGGGGATAACATCACACCAGTAAGATTCGACCGTCCTGCGTATCACCTGGAAAAGCGTTCCACTTGCACGAAATTGATTATTGCTTGGCTATCAAAACCATTACGTGGAATGTCCGAGTCGTAAGCTCACTGTGTGAATATCATCTGCAGACTGATCTCTCCTGGCTTCCGAAGGAACAGCCTGTGGCGGACGAAAGGTCCAATATACAAAAGTAAGGCTAAGCAGCAATACGCAAGACGTGACGATTCCTTGGTTGAGCCCAGTACCAGAGCGCTATGTGTCGGCTCTGCAAAAATGGAAGCCTCCTTGGATGGCGGGAAATGCTCATGGTCTGCCCCTGCCTTCTCTTAAGGGCTGATTTATGTCTCCCGATGATCTGAATGGACCAGCTGGGATGGGGATGACATCACATCAGTGAGAGCTCACCGTCCTACGAAACACCCGGGAATATTAACCCGGTTAACAAATGCCAGCAGAAGTCCGATGTGTCCACCGAAAGGTGCAAATATCGCAGCTCCGCTGTAAACAGGCACAACGCAATTACGTCCAAAACATATTCCGCATGAACGCAGAAGAAGAAGAAGAAATACTTAAAACGACTGAAATAAAACAAGATAGAAGACATATTTTACAGAACTATTAAATCCACAGACAACAAATGCAGTCAAGATTCCCTTCAATCTTTCCTATGTAGAATATAACGAATAAAGTGTATTAGAGCAGAAAGTGAGAGAAACAATTTTAAAAAGCCCCAACAACAATGCTACAGGCATTGCTATTATTCCAGTTGACGCCATTAAAGAATGCCAGGAGGTCGGGATAAAATGGTTGACAAACTTATTTAACCAGGCGGAGGTCAGCATGGCGGATGGATAAGATCGCGAGTGATTAAACTTCCGTTGTGTTGATGCCGAGGTAAGGGGTTCAATCCCCACATCGGACAGTTGGACTAAAATGTTGATTTCTCGTCATTGACCTGGGGACGTAAATTACAAGTAGCTTTGAAGTCGGAGTGGATTCGCCTGATGGCGAGGGACACTGGTAATAGGGAAAGCTAATCCACATGCACAATCTAGAAGTAGTGTGTATGGACACACTTGAGTTCAAAGAAAGCGAACACCCCAACAAAGTGTAACTAGGCATGGCACAAGAGGAGAGTACCACAAGATGAGCACAGAGCTGTGTTTATAGTCTTAGACCTTTATGGAAAGTGTGGGTTCGCCCGATGGCAAGGGACACCGGGGACACAGGTAATAGGGAAAGCTAATTTGCACGCAACAATCAATCTAATCTAGTGCTACAATAAGTATAAAGTAGCTTGTATGGTTGACTACGCTTGAGACTCAAACCTTGAGTTCAAAGCGAGCCAGAAGAGACAAATGAAAAACCAAATACAAGGTAGGGGTGACACCTGTATTATTACTGAGAAACTATAGAACAGAAAAGAATTAAATGGTTCGGATAGTTAGAATGGGACAAGATAAGATTATCATTATGATTATCAGCGGTAGATCACCAAATGTTCTACTGTCTCAGGTCGTCTGCATGAGAGTTATCGGGATACGAGGTAAGAGTACGATCCTGGAACAGTTGGTAAACATGACGTCAGTACAAGAAACAAAACAAGCGAAACACTGACATTTACATTTGCCTCATCTCCGCGACGAATTACGGCAAATGCAGTAAAATGAGAGCAGAATAAAAGAATGTTCATTCTTCGCAATTAAAAGTTTACTGTAGAGAAAGATTTTCACTTCCGTGTCATGAACCGTTAAGGTCGTAGTGACAGAACAACGTGAAAAGATAAACTAGACTAGATATCAATATATTCGTGTGATATTGCCGTCTTCTACAGCAAGCCCTGACTAGAACTAGAAGAAATATATTATTCTAATTTCTATCGATGTCTCTAGATAGAAACTGTTTTTCGCATGAAGAACATTGGATATAAAGTATACAGTTCTTAGATAGACCGTTTAAATTTAATTATCTATTTTTTCGATTCTTGATTTTCTGTAAACAATAAAAACGATTTCCAGTATTTGTTAAATGTTTTTTTTTTTATTTCATAGGCACTCAAAAAGTTAACAACTGTTTCTGTCAATCAAAGATATTGGAGTACAGGCATTGAACCAAATTTATCTGCTCAAGATGTCATAGTTCTGAGATAACTATTCTATAAAAATTAATTTTGGAAAAGCACGTTTCTTTTCCATCCTGTATCTTTCAGAAAAGCCTCAGTAAACATAGTTAGTAGTTACTAATAAATATATTATCATATATTATATAATGTATTAATTAGTCAGACTACTTTAATAATTAATATGTCTGAGACCTGATATCAGGTTAGAGGTGTTATATAATGGTGGGTTACAACCCAAATGAAGCAGTGCATCTGTCACATGTGGAGCATGCAGTGGCTGGTGCAGTCAGTGGAGCTGCAACAAGGAGCCTTTTCCAACCACTCGATGTGTTAAAGATACGTTTTCAGGTAGCATTTTTCTTATACCAGTTATAGTCACTAAAATATTAACTCTTTCAATTAATGAAAGTCACAATAACTGCAGAACAGAGGAGATTAACGATAAGAAAATTCAAAATTTCTGTTGCAGGACAAGATCTCAAAGAATTAGTTAAACCATGTACAAAAATGCCTTAAACTTAAACATAATATTTAGAAAACTATGAATATCAACAAAGAAAGTGCAGGTCAGCATGGCCGTATGGGTAAGAATGCATGTTCTTAAACATTCGTGTGATGATGTTGAGGTAAGTGGTTCAACCCCTACACCGGACATTTGGACTACAATGTCATCCTTGACTTGGGGATGTAAATTACAAGTAACTCTGAAGTTGGAGTGGTTTCGCCTAATGACGAGGGACACTGCTAAAAAAGGAAAAGCTAATCCACACGCTAAATTCAGTCCATCACTACTATAAATAGTGTGTATGGACTACACTTGAGTTCAAAGTGAGAGAGCGCAAAAAAAACACACACAAAGTGACAAGCCTAAAAACCTTTAAAAAAAACACCTCAAAAAGTATAGTAACGGAGAGTGACATAAACATTCAATAGTTTTCCTTGCCTAAGATATTTAACAGGTGATGGCAGGTAAAATCGAGAAATCCCGGGAAGGTTAACCCGGTCAACAAATGCCCGCAGAAGTCGGACGTGTTAGCCTAATGGCGCAAGAACACAGCTCTGCTGTAAACAGGCACAACGCAGTCATGTCCGAAAAAAAAAAAAAAAACTAAGGATGAACGCAGAAGAAGAAATCAAGAAATAAGAAAGAATATAAGAATGGCCAAAGCATCAGTCAATAATATGAATAAGCGTCTCTCACCATGATTCATCAATTCACAGATCCAACACTAGTGATCATGTGAGATGGGAAACCATGACTGCCCATGATTGTCGAATGGCACATGCCGTTGATTCATAATTACTAAAATACTTTTACTAGTTGCAAATGTCTTTTTGCTTTCTCTTAATAGAAGCTAAAATATTTTTTCCAGTCACAAATATTTTGTTTTCCTTTAATAGAAACTAAAATATTTTTTCAGTTGGAAATGTCTTGTTGTTTTCCCTTAATAGAAACTAAAGTATTCTTTCCAGTTACAAATATCTTTTTGCTTTCTCGTAATAGCTACAAGTGGAACCACTGAGGCCAACTGCAGCATCCAAGTATCATGGCATGATGCAAGCAATTAAGTGTATTGTGAAAGACGAAGGAGTAAAGGCACTGTGGAAGGGTCACATTCCAGCTCAAGTCTTATCTGTTCTCTATGGAGTGGCACAAGTGTGTATGTTTTTGGTCTTGAGTCTCTTTTAATGTGTTGTTGCTGATATAACTGATTGACCACAATACTGAAAGGGTAGCTGGTTTGTAACCCTCTGAGAGACTGAACTTAAATCAAAGGCTCGGATCATTGGCATTCAGGCTGCCCGAGTCCTGAAGTTTGCTAGAGTGACGATGGTGTAGAAACGTTTGTACCAAAGTACCGTCTCCATGGGGACTGTTGTACAGCTTTCTTTTCCTTCTCCAAGCTCAAGAACAATGGGGCATGCAAGACTGGAACTTCACATCTGTTGAGATACATGGCAAGTTAGCCCAACTGTGGATAGGCAGTGCTGTGTGGAGATGCCCCACAAGTGTGAAACTTGGGCATTGTCTTGCGGCTACAGTGGCCTATCAAGTTAATACAATTTGTGACAACATTGCAGACATAGACCATCAATTTCAAGCAAAATATGAGAAGAAGAGGAAAATTACACTTATGACTGAAAGAGATGTTGATGAAATGACTGAATGAGATCTTGATGACATGACTGAATGAGATGTTGATGACATAACATAGATGTTGAGGAATGATTGACACAGATGTTGGTGACATGATTTAAACATATTTCATAGATTCTAAATGTAGTTCATTCATTCATTCAGTAGCATGTCCTTTGCAGAACCTCGCTCCCTTAACAACCTTCCTGAAAACTTCTCGATCACAAGCAAGATGTCCCGCGTCTGATACACCCATCTGGGGATCATCCGCCACATCCTGCACCCATCTTCTCTTTGGCCTTCCTCTTCCTCTCTTCCCAGGCATATACCCTTCCATTATTGTTCTCTCCAAACTGTTGTGACGTTTCAAGTGACCAAAATACTTCAATTTTCTTTGTTTTATAGTCTTTAATAGCCATCCCTCCTCAATATTCAACTCTTGAAGTATGGATGCATTTGTTCTTTTCTTTACCCAAGATATTCTTAGAACTCATCTATAACATTTATATTTAAAGGCATGTATGCGCTGTTCAGCTTGTTTAGTAAGTGTCCATGTCTCACAGGCGTATGTTGCAATGGGAAAGATGCATGCTCTTAAAAATCTAATTTTTGTAGTTCTGTCTGTCCCACACCATAAATTATTCATCTGTTTTAGTCTTTGAAGAGCAATGGATAGTCGCCGTTTAATTTCTTTCATTGTGTCACCATTATTCGTAATCAATGACCCAAGATATTCAAATTTTCCACCACCTCCAATTTTCTCCCATTAATGTATATTTCTTTCTCCATAGTAGTTTTATCTGTATGCATTATCTTAGTTTTTGCTATGTTAAGATATAAGCTGTGATTTTCACTATTCAATTGTGTTGAGGCTATTAGGTTTTCTATGCCATTCTGTGTTGTGGATAGTAATACTGTATCATCAGCTGACCAAATAAGTGCTGTATTGTGGCTACCTAGTAGTCAGTTGTACATTTTACAGTTGTGACATAACATTACATTATTTGGGGGGGGGGGGGCAATGCTGTTCTCAGACGTGCATTTTTCAATTCCCCAGTATGGCAGCTTTGAAATTCTGACTGAAGAAATCTGGCATTACCTTCCTGCAACCCTTACGACGACATATCGACCTTTAACCCATTTGTGTTGTGGAGGATTGAGTGGATGTATTGCCACAGTTGTTATCCATCCAGTAGATGTCATCAGAACTCGTTTTGTAGCACAAGGAGAACCTAAGGTATGTAAATTATAGCTAGAATCATTTACATAATTTTTTAATAGTTCATGCTGCTTGCTTGCGTTCGCTGGCTGTGAACTCCAGCGGGAAGTCCTGTATGTCAGATGAAGACATCCTGTTGTCCAACATCAGTGTGATGTCATACAGGACCTGAGGCTTGCGTGAGTATCCGTTGTCCCATGTCTGGCTTATTGGTGTGCAGACTGGTGGTTCCTCGCCATGCAGACAGATACTCTCCGACTTCGGAAGAATCAGTGATCCTACTATGTTAGCCAGGACCCTGAAGGGACCTGTTGCCCAGGAGACACGACTAGGACGTGTTAGTAGGTCTTTGCCAGTATAGAACCTGGCCCTGGTGCCTTGGAAACATCTGTGCGTCCCAACAGTTTCATAATTCCAACATGCCGGGCTTGAAGTCAGCCACAGATGATTTAGGAACAGATTGCTTTGTCTCGATTTTCACAATGGTATTTTTTATTTTGGCTTTGAACTCCGACTTCAGAGGTACTTGTAATTTACATCCCCAAGTCAAGGACAATAGGTCAACATTTTAGTCGAACTTTAAAACTAACTACTGCTTAGGATTGAATGAGTTTAAAAGTAACATCTGCTCAGAACTGAGAGTTAAAATGTTATTTGTGTGACTACACTTGTGATAAATAATTTTACTTTTACAATGAGAGAACAATTTGCTTCAGGAGCACTCGATGTTGAAGAATAAAAAGCACATGTGACCTACATTGATTCCATTACGGGACAAACACTAATTGGATATAAGCAGCCTCAAGATTTCTTTTACCGTATGCCCTTTATTCCCCATTGGGGCATCAACCAATTAACACCAGGTCGTTCTATCTTTTGCTGCCGCCATTGATGTTCTACCCATATTTTAAATCTGTAATTATCTTCTCTAAGTATTTTTAGATGTCTAGTTATGCTATCATCAGGTTTTATTGTGTCCTATACAGGGCCAATGACTTGTCCTCACCTTTTGGTTGACTGGAATGTTTAGTTCTCTCCATTGGTGATTCTGTCATGCCATTTTAGTCCCATTATTCTGCTAGGCAACTAATGTTTGTAGTTTATTTGTAATTCTTTTAGTTGTTCTCCATGTTTCTGGATCCATTTAACAGAATTGAGCGGATGCCATGGAAAGAAATCTGCTACAATTTAATGTTTCATCTTTGTACTACCTTTAACTTGTAATTCGTTATCTTTTTTCTTAAGTTGATCTTTATGTTTGTTACTGTTTTAGACCTACAACAGCCTACCTTCAGCTGTACAGACTATTCTGAAACAGGAAGGAGTGAGGGGTTTTTATCGTGGGTTAATGCCTGCAGCTGCTCAGGTTGGTCCTCAGATGGGATTTCAGTTTGGGCTGTACACTGCATTCAATGAGCTTTGGAATAGTTCTCTTGGGCTATGGCCAGCAACTCCACCTGGTAAGTTTATTTTTGAAGTTTGCTTGTTTTTTTTTAATGAATTTCAGACCTGGATTAGACATGAACCAGCATAAGAAAGGACCTGTAGTCTTGCCTTAAGACATATTGGGAATGTGATTAAATCAGGTCGAAGACCTTTTTACACATCTTGAGGCATATTGCGTATATAGTGCTAGCCCATATTTGTAATACACCAACGGATGCTGTGGTCAATCAGCACTCAACAGATGCTGTGGTCAGTTGGCACTCACCAGATGCTGTGGTTAATCGGCCCTCAATATGAGCTTGTGTCATTCGGCACGCAACATGCTGTGGTCAATCGGCACTCAACAGATGTTGTGGTCAATACCACCCTTACTTCCCATCAAATTTCCTGGTACTCAATTTAGGCTGGGGTTGACCCAGGAATCCAGACAGTTGATGGTGGGGGATTTGAACACATGACACTTGTCTAGAGAGCAAGTATGCTAGCCACTGCACTCCCATGTATATGCGCTGGCCCATATTTTTATAGAACAATCAGCATTCGATGGGTAGAGTTGTAAACATCAAGCAGCCTGCCTTGACCTCCTTGTAAGTTTCCTGGTACCCATTTTAGATTGGGTTGACCTGTGAGCCCAGGTCAATTTATACATTACTGCCTCAAGGGAGATTTGAACATGTGACCATTGGGGCAGCAGACTAGTGTGTTAGCCACTGCATTACATCTCACTTGGGCCAATATACTGAGTAGTCAAATCATTGTGTGACTTCACTGTCAGTAGGGGAAAGAAAAATCAAAGAACAGAGCATAATATATGGCCTAGTTTATCTGAAGACCTTAGTATGTCACGTTTTGAGGGATGTATCTGCAATAGGATTGCCTTGATTTTTATATGCTTATATATGTCAGTTTGTGAAACATTATAACTTCACATATGGGGTATGATCACTTAGGTTATGGTATTCGTCTGTAACTTGTGTGAGCTTAGTTCGATTCATGGTGTAGATTGTTTGGATTTTTACCAGAAATATCAAAGTGGTGTGTGATCCCATTGTCCTGGAGCAGTAGATCAGACTTCTAGCCTTCTCAAAGGCAAATAACTTGGAGGACTTGTGTGCATGTTAAAAAGCCTTTGGCATTTACACCATCATAAGCAAGCCGGCTCTGCATTTATGGAAACCTCCTTGGATGGCAGGGAATGCCCATTTTCTGCCCCCGTCTTCTTTTGAGTGTCAAACAACATACATGCTGTTGTTCTGTACAGGCCTGTTGGGATGCACGACCTCTACGTGACATGGCGAAAATGTCACCACCAGTGAAACTTCCTATGAAACTATCCAGGAAGGCTAACAAATACCAGGAAGAAGCCGGATGAGTTGGCCAAAAGGCCAACAAATATCACAGCTATGCTGTAACACACCACAATGCAATTACGTCCAACACAAAAAATAAAATTTATCGTATGAATGCACATGAAGAAAATTGTATGTTTGGTCATTGCCCGGGAAGGTTAACCCGGTCAACAAATGCTCACAGAAGTTGGATGTGTCTGCCTAATGGCACAAGAATGCAGTTCTGCTGTAAACAGGCACAACACAATCACGTCCGGGAAAAAAAAAAAAAAAAACTCCGGATAAACGCAGAAATATGTTTTGTCATGATCCATTTCTGATATTGCCATTACTTATTTGTTCTTATTATTCAGCTGAGACTCTTATTTTCACTTTCTGCAACCACAATATCGATAAAATAAAAATGTCACCATTATGAACTGTTTTGTTTTTCCCTTGAAGTTTGAAAAATACATTACAAAAACTGTTTTATCATTTTAATTATGTACTTTTTTGAGTTTTTTGTAAAAAAACAAACAAACAATCATTGGTCCCATTGTTTACTTTCAGCATCTGTGCAGAGCTTGATCTGTGGTTCTGGATCGGGACTTCTTGCTAAACTGATTGTCTATCCCCTTGATGTTGTCAAGAAACGACTACAGGTCCAGGGTTTTGAAAAAGCTCGGCAGACTTTCGGTGCCGTGCGAAAATATAGAGGTCTCTACCACTGCTTGCAAGTTTCATTACGTGAAGAAGGCTTGGCCTGCTTATTTAAAGGTCTGCGTCCGAGTTTACTAAAGGCCTCTTTAGTGTCAGGTGTTAACTTTTGTATATATGAACAGGTGTGTAGAACTCTTATTTATCATCACAGGTGACAGTGGACGGGTTGTTTACAGACATGATATTTAATGGATTTATATACATATGTTTGATATACTCAGTGTGCATGTTTGTGAGAGAGGGAGGGGGGAGGAGAGAAGAGAAAATAGGTATATGAACATGAACACATATACCAGAGGGGATTAATCCCTTCCCGAATTAAAATAAAATATTTACTCAAAGTACCAAAATGCCATTTACTCAAGGTAACATGCAAAGACATGAAATGCAGAGTTCTTCATGAGGGAAAACTAACAGATTAATTTGAGATACGAGCAGGAGGGTGACAGGGATGCCTTTTGTCATTTTTATTGTTACCAACTATAGACTGGATTTTGAAGACAGTAGTAACTATTTTAGTTGCCCTTTATCATCCATTGGATCATAGGCAACAAAACAAAAGAGGCTAAGCTATCACATCTTTTTTAACTACTGCCAAAAATGATGGAATTTAATAAATTCAGCATAGCTTGATGATCTGGACTTATTGTCCTCCTGTCCCACACTTGAAATCAGATGCTGGATAAACTAAACACCAGATTGATAATAAAATTAGGTCTAAAAATTCACAGGAAAAAGACAGATAATAATTCAAGCAGATGATAACTTGATCAGAGGAGCGGCTGGAATGTCAGATTCTCCTTTGGGAGACCCGGGTTTGAATCCTCGGTGAGGTGTGGATTTTTTTCTGTCCGGGGCAAAAAGAAAACTCTAACCTGCACAGTTCGCGGCGGCTGCACTTTATTCCTCAGACCCCCTGCCATACACCACAAGGTACTATATTGGCAGTAAATGACAGATAACCTGATCTTTATAGGTGACACCTCACTTTAAGATGCAGAATCATACACATATTTAGATAGCAATGTGGACTAAGATGGTTGATCAGGTATTAAAGTAGGAAGACAAAAGACATGAGGGGCTTTCATAGCCCAAGGAAATTTGCGGTGTCAAAAGAAATTAAAATGAGTACCAAACTTAGAATAATTAATTTTAATGCTAATCAGCACTTCTGTTTGGATCTGAGACAAGAGCGACTAAACTAATTATTAATTAACTCTGAACTTTCATTAACTGGTGCCATCACAGAGATGGACTGAATGGTACAACTGAGTCACTAATGCAAAGCTTAGGGAGAGAACTTTATGGATTTCAGCGAATCTAGAGGTGGGAAAAAGATGCTGGAGCTGGACAGGACATACACCAGAGAACCTGATAATAGTTTACTAGAAGGTCCTTATTCTGAAATCAATAAGTGAAACACAATAGAGGGTACATAAAATCACATGAAGAAGAGAATTAAAGACAAGTAAATAATATAGAGAAGACATGGAGGGAGCTGGAGGAGATAGCAAAAGATATGAAAGCTTAACCTTGGTTTGGTTATGGCCTATGCTCCAATGGATAATAAATGGCAACAGAAGAAGAGGAATACAATGGCATTGAAAAGGCAAGATCAGCAGCATACACCCTTGTGTTGATAAATATGTTCATTGACTTTTTTATTTATCTGTGGTCAGATATGACATGGTCGTGTATTTGGATGAAATGTATTATATAACTTTCTTCCATGACAGTAGTGTTTTAATAACTAACATGTCATTACCAACTTTTTTTTGTTTATAGCTCTATTTACTTAAAAGTAAAAAATTTTAATAAATTACAAACGTTTCACATGGCTTGTTCTATTGTGTTCATAGTGAATGATCTGAAATGGGCGTATGATTCATTTGCACTGCAGACTTTGTGTGTAAAAAGCCAATTAAATAACTTTCAGCTGTTTCAGAGCTAATTAAGTTGGCCTGTTTATTATTTTTTTTAAACGAGTTTTGCAGCTCCATTTGGTTAAACAAATAATAAACTCCAGAGATTGAAGAGCTCTACATCTGAATTTTCAAAATATGCAAAGCATTGTTTTTTTATACATCTTCAGACGTTAAGTTGAATTTATTTAACGAAAACAGCAGTTAACTTGGGCTTGTTGACATCTCTATAGAGTTTGTCCTCAAATGGTGCAAGTGTAGGCCAGCATTTTCTGTTCTGCATATGTTGGTCACAGGCAGCAAATTCCAGTTACATTCATCAGTATATCCTGTCTTTAGTTTAGATGATGGTGTCAGGTCTTAGTCAGATATGACTGAGCTACCGTATAACAGTAGACGGTACTACCTGCTTTTCTGTTAGCACCGAACGTTGAGCGGCGCTTACCAAACCCGACACCCCACATTGTGCCAATGGCTTCGGGCGGAAGAGCACAATTGGGAGGGTTCAAGCCTTACCCTGGTGCAAGGAAATGCAACCTAAAGATAAAATGTCATGGCAGGGCAGACCAGGCCCTTGGTTGGCGGCTGGTCTAGGATCGAAGCTCGGACAGGCGGACAGTTAGAGCATTGCTTTGCTGATTCGGCAGCTTGTCTTGTTCCAGATGTAGAGGTGTTACCTTTCCTCTGGAGTGAACTAGGCAGGCCGAGAGAGGGATCATGCTGCATGGGCAACACATAATCTCTATATTTTAGCCCAGGCTTTGTGCTATGGAAAGGCAATAACTCCATCCCTGGTCTTAACCGGTCTCGGTAAAAGTTATTATGCCATTTTAAAGCACACACTGTCGTCTGTCAAGACAGCAAGGTGCCAATGATGAGTTTAGTTGATTAAACATGTGCTATTTCAGCCTGACGGTCTCCTTAGCCAGGGTTTAATGACATTGTTTGTAATCTCATATATCCACATGGGGAAAACGACAGCTGCGAGAATCAGCAGTAATTTGTGCCGCACTGGTAACTTACGGGGGTATGTGAGCCGGTCGTTCAGAAAGCAATGGTAAACTACTGAACGTAAAACTTGCCTAGTACATCAACAACAGCTGAAAAATGCTCTTGTTGACTGCAATGTCCTGCAAGGGATATGTAGCATTAAAAAAAAAAAATTTCAGCCTCTTGTGCAGTCTGAAGATTGTTGCTTGTTCACTTCAGTGGAGTTGGTAATATACTAATATGCATCCTTTTTCTGATGACCTGGATGCTTTCATTACCATTTAGTTCTATAAGTGCTTATTGAACCTCTTGGCAATAGATTATGTTGTATCAGGCTGAGGTAGTCTTCCACCCTCCTTAAATCCAGATATGTGGCTGAATCCCATATATTACAACTATTTTGGATTTTTGAAATAGTTCTGCATTGCTTTCACTCTTCAGTATTCAAACAGCTGGTTTTGCATCTCTGATGAGAGCTATGTGTTTCCCTTTATCAGTATTTCTTTTAAGACCTCCATCTCTGCGCTTCAGTAAATAAAAAAGGTAATGGTGCAGTAGTAATCCTGTTGCTACAAGTGTTTCAACCTGACTAGCAATGATATTGAATTAGTTGATGAAATCATCAGTTTTAGAGTTTCAAGTAATGAGGAAGAAGTTTGTGAGGTAGGCAACAGTAAATCTACTAGATCTCATCTAGTTGGTACCAATCAAGCGCAGTCCTTACACCTGCACTACTATTGGTGCACTGGACTGATTTTTATGTGTGGATTAGCTTTCCCTATTACAATTGCCTCTTGATATCAGGCGATTCCACTCTGGCTTCAGAGGTACTCGTCATTTCCATCCCTAAGTCAACATTTTAGTGTAAGTGTCTGTAGAACCCACTACCCTATCATCAGTACATTAGATGTTTAAGAATGCGAGCTCTTACCTCGCACCAACCGCCTCTTATGACATGTAAGATAGTGGAAAGGACATACATTTAGAAAACATGATAGTATAACTATACTTCCTTGTCTAGAACCCAAAGGGGCGAACAAAATAGTGGGAGGCCTAAAAATACACGGAGGAGAGAATTAAAGGCAGATGAATTATAGAGGACATGGAGAGCTGCAGCCAACAGTAAAAGGTAGCATGGCTTGGCTACACCCCAACGGAATAAAAGGGCATAAGAAGTAGAAGTTGGCTGTTTCAAAGTACATTTGTTCCCTCAGCAAGATGCTGCCATTATTTGGAGGCTACAGGTTCGAATACTGGTGTGATTACTATCTTTCACTTTTTATGTTGTCTTGAGTTTCCTCTAATCTCTACTTCTTTCCTCAGTTTCTGAGTGTCAGACTATAGCTGTACATTTATTTCTCATAACCAGGGCAGACACATGGCTGAGATGTTTTAGTATCCACCTTAAAAGTTCCCAGGTTTGCATAAGTATAGAACTCATCATCATGTGTCATGTTTTGCCTTTTGTATGGATGTGAAACTTGGACAATGAGCAGACAAGCTGAAAAACATCTGATGGCTGCAGAAATGTGGTTTCTGAGGAAAATGCAAAGAATACCATGGACAGACAGAAAAACCAATGAACAAGTCCAAGAAACAAATGAAGAGCATAAACTGATTAGAGACAGATGTAGACAGTCAAAATTTTTTGGGCATGTTATTAGAAGAAATGACTTGGTGATAACTGGCAAGATCGAGGGGAAGAGACCAATGGGAAGACTGAGAAGTAAATACCTGGATGGCTTGGGCACTTGGCATGGTCAAGACAGGAACACGGAACTGATCCACGACTCTGGTGATCGAGATGGCAAAACATGGCACATGATGGATGGATGACCAGTATTACTTGCCATCAGACGAACTCACTCCGACTTCAGAGGTTGTTGGTCATCATGTCTGTCCACAGCCTTCTGTCTCATGTACTGCTAATAATTTCTGATACTCCCGGGAAGGCAAACCTGGTCAACAAACGCCCGCTAAAGTCGGATGTGTTGGCCTTATGGCGCTTAAAAGGACACAGCACAATTACGTCTGAAGAGACACTCCGGACGAATGCAGAAGATTTCTGATACCAATCCGTCTCTGGCCCATTATGGATTAGGTCTGTGTTCTTTTTCCGATTATGCCAGGCAGCCATGCCATTCAAGTATTTATTCTTCTGCCATCACCCAATTTCCCCAAAAATTTTGAGGATGGGATGATGAGCCTGTGACATGCTATTTGTGGCTTTGTAGATGTGGTCCATGTAAAGAGCGAACCTGAACATGTCCTGGGAAGGTGGGTTCAGTACAGTATTAAACAGCTGACCTAAGAGCAGCGCTCTATGGTCTATGCCAGAAATCTAAAAAAGTTGTAATACAGTGGATCCCATCACATTGCAGTATACCTGGAAATGAAGAGGCTGACAGACTAGCAAAAGAAGGTGGACGATTACCACAGCCTGACATAGACATAACCTATAATGAGGCAAAAAGGTTTATAAAAAGCACTTATAGAACCAAATGGGAATCAGAACATCCAGGCCACCAGAAGGATGATGCATATTACAAACTCGACCGAAGAGAACAAGTAGCAATCTTCAGACTCCGCACAGGACATAACAAGCTGAAACACCACTTGTTCAATAAACTAAAGATAGGAGATACCGATGAATGTAATTGTGGAACTGGTAAAATGACAGCTAAACATTTGCTGCAGGAGTGCCCAATATATGCAGAACAGAGAAAAATATTTTGGCCCACGCCTGCTTCATTTGAGGACAAGCTCTATGGAGATATCAACAAGCTCAAGTTGACTACAGCTTACTTTAACTACATTCAGGTTGACATCTAAAGGTGCATGAAGATGTATTTAGACTGCCACACTTCATACCACAGGTATGTCGATTACAAAAGCGTCCCAGAGGCATGAAATGGAATATTGCTTGGATAGCACATCCATTAAAGTCCGAATCAAAAGCTCACTGTGTGGGCTTCGTAAAAGGTGGAAAAAGTGTCCTCGTGACACGAAATGGAATATTGCTTGGATAGCAAATCCATTACGTGAAAAGTCTGAATCGAAAGCTCACTGTGTGGGCTTCATAAAAAGGTGGAAAAAGTGTCCTAGTGGCACGAAATGGAATATTGCTTGGATAGCAAATCCATTATATGGAAAGTCTTAATCGAAAGCTCACTGTGTGGATGTCATCTGCAGACTGCATTCTTCTTGTTTCCGGAGGAACAGCCTATGGTGAACGGAAGGCCCAATATACGGAAGTGAGGCTAAGCAGCCATGTGCAGGACGTGACGATTCCTTGGGTGAGCCCAGTACCAGAGTGCTGTGTGATGGCTCTGCAAGTATGGAAGCCTCCTTGGATGGCGGGGAATGCCCATGGTATGCCCCTGCCTTCCCTTGAGGGTTGACCAGGATGTCTTTGGCTGTTCTATATGGGCCAGCTAGGATGGGGGATAACACAACAGTGAGATTCAAACGTCCTAAGAAACCCCCGGGAAGATTAACCCGGTCAGCAAATGCCCACAGAAGTCGGATGTGTCGGCCTAACGGCGCAAGAACGCAGCTCTGCTGTAAACAGGCACAACGCAGTCACATCCGGAAAAAAAAACCGGATGAACGCAGAAGAAGTAGTACAGTATTAAACTACTGAAGTTACAGCCAGGTGCTGCCTAGCATTTGGTTACCATTTTCACCTGTCACATACTTCCGCTGTTGAGCAGTAAACACAGAATCTCCTAGAACTCTTAACCAGAGGTCCATGACTGTCCAACTTGGAATATAGGACCTCCTTTGTTTCACCCTTAAGAAGGCTAGCTTTCAACCTAACTGTTCAAGAGATCAGGGCAGGTGTGATAACAGACATCTAAGGTACTTATACAGATTTCCACCTGTATACTGGATGTGAACCTGTAACTTCTGGTCCAGGACCAAAAGCTCTCAACCATACCATCCTCACGTGCCGTGTTGATAATTATAAACGGTAATGGTACAGCATCTCATATGATTACAATCTTGGATCTGGTTTTTGTCACGTGGTCAAGCCATCCAGGCTTTAATTTCTTTGCCTTTCCCTTTTCCCCATCAATTTTGCCAGTTGAGACGGGTTTCTAGTTTAATTCTTCTCATGACATGCTATATGTGAGAATAGCCTAAACCAGAATATTTAGATGGTAAGTAAAAAGACACGAGACAAACAAAACATGCACATAATGACTGAAATGTTATTTTAATCATCAATAAGACACGTTCTCACCAGGCTTCCTAAATGCTTCTTTAGAAAATGTTGACATCAGATCTTATTTACACAAATGAGAATGTCTTAACTATTGTCTAACAGCTGTATGTCAAAAACTATCATTTCTGCTTATACAATAGCTTGAGCCTGAGGAAGGCCACCTGGCTAGTGAAGTCGCTGCGAACTGTACATATCAAGGTTTTCTTTGCCCCCGACAGGAAAAAATCCACACCTTACCGAGGATTTGAACCTGGGTCTCCCGAAGGAGAATCCAGCATTCTAGACACTCTGCCAGATTAGCAACTACTGGCTAATTGCTGTTCCTCGGCTGAACCTTTATCTTACAAAAATGCAGACTACTTCAGCCTGAACTTCTTTGACACCGGACTATAATTTATGTCCAAAATATACAATTCTCTCTGGCACTATGCTTATAACATTACATATTACTATTCATCATATGTACACAAATGGGTTTTAAGAAATGAAATGGAATTTACAGTCACATTAAATGTGCACATTTCTTCCTTCATTAAAACAAGAAGTGCAAGTAGGATATTTACATACTTTTAGAAGCCTAGAAAATTAAAAATAAAAACTTAACTCTCATAGAAACAAAGAAAATAACACAATGGAAAAAAATCTAGCTGCGAAAACAAAAACAGTAACAATATAAACCTGATACATACAACCTGTTGAATTAGAAATTGTGTGAGTGTGTGTGTCTCTCTCTCTCTAATGAAATTCAATGGTAAAACTGACAGCACAATTAAAAAATATAGCTGCGAGTTAAATAGCAGTAACAATACAAATCTTACCCAACTCTCGAGTATATAGCAAGCCATCACTGGAAAAGTTTAGTGTCTTCTTTCGTTGGCTTGAAATTTGTCTATAACCGCAATGATGGCTTTTATATGAATTCAACCGTCTTTTTTAGTTTACTCAGTGGTCCATATTATTTATCTTCCACTGTTGTCTCTCTAGGCCAGAAGGTGTGCCTAGATATGTCATATTTAGGGCAATCTAGGAGCATGTTATCTGCTTTCTGCAGTGCCAGTCCACATGTGCACATGGCTGATTCACCAATCTTGAATTTTGTATACATGTGGTTGCGTAATGTATTGTGAGGTGCAGAATAATGTTTTGTTCTGGTCTGTCCATAACAAAGTGGTGAAAAAGCTGATGAATATAACCCTTATAATTACAAATTGATCAATACTGCCAGGGACAGCCTGCTATATAATCGAGAGTTGTGTAATAGCTAAGACAGCATAAGAACATGACAGATAATGCATAAAATAACACTTTTCATGGTGACACAAGAGCAACACACACATGCCAGCATTACATAATGGACAGAACAGTGGAGATGTTGCAAGGCAGACAAACAGTGGAGATGTTGCAAGGCAGACAAAAAGAATGACCAGCTACTAATCAAGTCTAAAACAAACAAAAAATGATGAGACACACGTCACTAACATGGCTGTGATATGATTTTGTACACTGTAATTAATTTCAATCTCTCATTTCCAATGGAATAAAGCCTTGAGCAGGGAGCGTAGACTTGTCCAAGTCTGCAAAATATTTGTGCTCCAATATATCCTTGGCTGGTATTCTCTGGGCTGGGTCATAGGTCAGCATGTCCTAGACAAAAACAAACCAGACATTAAGCTGACTGTACTTAAGTACACATAAAAGCATTACAAACTGTAAGTAAAGGACACTAACACACCTGAAAGCCCACTGAGAATATGTTGCTAGATGTATGTTTTTGTAGACTGACATTTGTCAGCATAACACTAGCTGCCTGTACTTCTCAAGACATTTCCTGGTATCCATTTTAGCCCAGGTCGATTAAACAAACCCGCCCCAATGTGAAATCGAACCCGTGACCACCGGGTTGACAGTCTAGTCACCACACAAACTGCAATAGACAACACTTTCTTCTTCTTCTTTGCGTTCATCTGGAGTGTTTTTTCAGATGTGATTGCGGTGTGTCTGTTATGCGCCCTTGGGCTGAAACCTGTAGGCCAACACAACCGGCTTTAGCGTGCTTTTTTGACCAGGTAGCATTCCTGGGAGACTCTCACTGTTTGCTGTACCGTCCACAACCCAGCTGACCAAGTTGGAACAGTCGAAGACAACGGTCGTCCCTCAAAGGAAGGCAGGGACAGTCTATGGCATTTTCCGCCATCCTGGGTGGCTTCCATAATTGCAGGGCCGGCACACAGCGCCCTGATGCTGGGCTCACCGAGGGAATCGTCACGTCCTGCTCATGGCTGCTTTAATTCCTCACTTCAATATATTGGGCATTTTGTTCGCCCCGGGCCGTTCCCGCAGACCAGATTGGTCTGCAGTCAATATCCACTCAGCGAGTTTTTCGGACATGTGTTTGTCGTTGTGTCCGTCAGAGCTGTTTCAGACACGTCGGACATTTGGAAAACTACCTAGTCAAGAGCTGTTCCGAACAAGAGCAGCATTCAGAAACTAGGTAGTTGTTCCTAGCACTAGGGAAGACGAGTTAGAGCTTTTCCGGTCACAAAAGACATTTCACTCGGACATAATTGCGCAGTGCCATTTTAATTTGGCCGCCCGTAGGCTGGCACTTCCGGCTTCAGCGGGCATTTTTGATGAGGTTAGCCTTCCTCGGGTTTCGAGACAAGACTCTTATTTCGACTTCCACACAGCAAGCTTTTGCTTAGGGCTGCCATGTAATGGATTCGCAAGACAGGCGTTCCATTTCGTGTTGAGACAATTTTCCACCTTTGACTACACTCTCCATGAGTACGGTTACAGACTATCTACGGAACGTGCGACCGAGGTGTTTTTCCATCTTTAGTACTCGCTCACGAGGTAGGCTACATGTGCAGCCGGCTCAGTACCATACCTCCAAGCCAAGCATGTAGTGTGCTCGGCACCTCACCTCAATTTTGATGTACGTTTGTGTCGGCCAGGCTCTCACTTCCGAGGGTTTATGGCTTAGAGACGTTCAGCCATACACCTCGGCTGGAAGCCTTAGAGGTTATGTCCGGACTGAGATTATTGGCATCGTTTGCCTGATTTAGACTATCCTCAGTCTACCTGCAGAGCAGCAGGTTGTGTCTCTTAGTCTGGTCCCTATCCCAAGAGCTCTTCAATATGTAGTTAATATCCATCGGAATAGCGCTTGGGGTCAGTGGGACACTCAAGCTCCCTCACCACGTCAAGGTGGAGACACATCGGGGGAAGAGACAACACTTTTATAATCATTATAAACTAAATAAGGCAAAATACTGAAGACTGGGACGACATGTTTAGACATGGTCTTTCACATCACGAGCATGGTTCTACTCCATGGTAAAGCAAAGTATTTTTATATACTGGAGACAAAATAAACAACAAAAAATAGCTATAAATTATATGACTGCCCAGAAAAATGACCCTTACATTTCAGCCTTCAACAAAACTCTTCCAGCAGATGCCAGAAATGTAACAGTGACTGACAGTATATGTGACAAGAGCGGTGAATAATGGAAAACCTATTGTTCATGTAGCACATCTACCATCTAATCTAGTTAAGAAATGCTGGGATGAAGATGTAAACTGTACAGCTCTGCTTTAAACAGGCACAAAGTAACTATACTATGTAAGTAAATTTATCAGGCAAAGACAGACGATACTACTTTGTGACTACAACTAAAAAAAAACAAAAAATAAAAAACAATACAGAGAAGAAATTCAAAATTCAGATAAAAATTAAATAGATTCTACAAAGGCTAGGTTTAACAAAATCAAATAATGTAGTGCAGCTGACACTTATCGCTCTAAGTTTAAAGTTTCAACTTCCTACTACACTTCTTAGCTAATATGGACCAAAAGTCATCATCCATATCGGGACACATATATAGACAGACAGAGACCAATAGTAAATGTGTGCAAATATTTTCCATACACATGTTGGATCAGCAGAGAACACACAAATGACAGCAGTCGGTAAATGGAACATTTCAGTATACCTGCAACAATTCTAGTCCAGCATGGTCCAGCTGTTTAACACATGATGCTAACTGGTTTGTCTTCCAGTGTGGGAAAGTTGGCTTGAAGTCAGGAAGATTTGACACACCAGGCCAAGTCTCGTCTGATGGGGTTGTTAAAGTTCTGTTAAATAGAAAGAATGAATGAATGAATGAATGAATAAATAATAATAATAAAAAACAACCAAAGACTACAAAAATGCTAATAAAGGCCCAGTGTAATAAGTTCACATTCTACTAAAGTTGTGAGAAGGCAGACTACATTTAAAAAGACATGTGATGGAATTGTTTCAAAGTTCTCTATTTGTGAGACAGTAACCAGAGAACATCAACTTTAGATTGCTAGCCTAATACTTCTGCTAGGACGCAGAGGTGTTTCCAAGGCACCAGAGCCGGGTTATATACTGGCCAAGACCTCGTCGAGCATCCTGGGCAACAGGTCCCTTCGGGGGCCTGGCTAAAGTCAGTAGGATCGCCGATTCCTCCGAAGTCGGAGAGTGTCTGCCTGTATGGCAAGGAACCACCAGTCTGCACACCAATAAGCCAGACATGGGACAACGGATACTCACGCAAACCTCAGGTCCTGGATGACATCATACTGATGTTGGACAACAGGATGTCTTCATCCGACATACAGGACTTTGCGCTGGAGCTCAAGCCAATGAACACAAGCAAGCATACTTCTGCTTCCTCATTCCTCTTACAAAGGGAGTGTCTCATGCTTAGCTATGAACCTCAATAATGACTGTGTACACCATAACCATGCATTTGTGTAAGATTTACTTCCTTTAGACAGACTTTCATCCAAGGTAATGGAAAATCCTAACCTGCACAGTTCGCGGCGACTGCACTAGCCAGGCGGACTTAATTCCTCAGACTTAAAGACCCCTCTGGCATACACCGCAAGATACTATATTGGCAGTAAATTACAGTTTCAGTTTTGAAAGTATATGGCCTTAGCCCTTTACAGGACATAGCGGCCATTACTGGCCGATCGCATAAAACGAGCGTAGCGTCCGATTCCGGCCGATACTATTATGCATTGTAAAAACGCGATCTCTCGGCTTTCCGACACTTCCGACGGCTACTTTCACTTTCGCTGACAGCTTGACAACGTGGCCGCCATTTGTAAACGCGCTACAATGAATTTGAACGGACTTTTATTTTGATAGTTTTCGGGATTTTTACGCTGTTTTTCAAAATGGATTTCGGTGATTCTTCAAGTGATAGCCGAGATTTCGCTCTGTTCAATTTAAAAGACATTAAAGGGCACGAAGTTGATTATTAATCGGAGCTAGATATCAGTGCAAAGCGTTACTTTGCATTAGTAGTCGTGAGTCGGACTTTAAAGAAAGTGATTATGATTCTGAAAATGTGTTTGTAAATTGCTGTATAGGTGACGGAAAATCACAAACAACATGCCGTATTTCGTAAATATTTGTGTTCATATATGGATTACCGGCAACAATCACGTGAGTAACATATTCTGCATGCTTTTCCCTTCATTGTGTTGTTTAACTAAAATCGGTTGACTAACACCTTATTTGTGATGTTTTTACTAACGCGACCCAAAATTTTTCCAAACCTGAAAAAATCTTGCCCGTTCAGGGCTACAAAACGGACAAGCGTCTGCCCTGTAAAGGGTTAGGACACATCAAGTCCGGGAAGGTTAACCCGGTCAACAAATGCCCACAGAAGTCGGATGTGTCGGCCTAACAGCGCAAGAACGCAGCTCTGCTGTAAACAGGCACAACGCAATCATGTCCGGAAAAAAAACTCCGGATGAACGCAGAAGAAGAAGACACATCAAGTCTTGTAAAATGGACAGCTCAGAATTCTGGGAAGGTAGCAAAGAAGCTTCACATCACCACGGCTGCATCTTCTTTTGACCTTTATCCCTCACTGGTGCATAGTTCCTCAACCATCTCCAGCCAAGCCGTCGTATCTTTTGCAAACCCCTGCAGTGCCCTTTAATTCTGTTCTCATTAGATCTCCCCTGTTCATCTTGTGGGTTCCAGACTAGGAAGTGTCTGTCTATTCTATCATCAGATCTTCTCAATGTGTGTCCTATCCAGCATGGCTGCATCAGCCAAAGGTTATCTTTACTTACGACAGTGAACATCCCAAAATGCCATGTTCCTTGTGGGATTGACATAAGAATGGCCAGAGATTACATCATTATGTTAACTATACATAGCGAGTCCCATCATCAATTTAATTTTGAGTATTTACAAATGAGACTGCCACAGTAGATAGGCCTTGAAATTCAAAATCTAATGGTACCTCAATGATGCCTGTATGTCACTTCTAAGTGAAGATATTCACATCTTTGTGAAGGTGAGACGAGTTGCGATTTTTCATCCGTAATGAGAACTCTCTAATGTGTCCCTTTCCTCCAACCAGCGACACCCGCTGGTGTCTGCGCGTCTATGCGTGCGAGATTGTCTCAAACGGTCATATGAAAACTGGCTTTAAAAATATGTTCCGTCATGTGAAATGATTACAAAATAGTAGAAGTATACAAATAAATTATTAATAATCTTTAAACTTGTGTTCTATTTAACTTTAGTAGGTCAAATTGCACGTTTTATATGTTGAAAAGTGTAGCCCAATCGATATGCAGCGGCCGTCATGACCCGTGGGTTTCCAATTCACAAAGTCACATCTTCGCAGAAAATCTGTTTTTCAACCACAATTCGAGCAAGTTTAGCAATGAAACTTTGCTGATTCAGGAGCGATATTTTATATGGCAATTAAAATTCACATTCAACAAAGACATCTATTGGATTCATCGATTCCGATAATTCCGCTGCTTGCTCCCCGGCAGTCGGCAACTTGCATAGAGCACACTTTATTCACAAACTTCCAGTTTCTTAGTTCTATAACAATATTTTAGTTCGTAATATTTAATAGTTTCTATTATATCACCTAATAATTTTGTGAAAAATTTAAAAAAAAAAAAAAAATACGTGTTCAGTCGGGAACAGAACCCCGACCTCCCGCGTGACAGGCGGGCTGCTTACGACTTACGCTAGAGAGAAGACAATGCTTGTTCTGAAAAGATATTTATATAGTAAAGCTGCCGTTTTGGATTTTATGATCGTAACATTTTCGCCTGGTTTTCAACCACAATTAAAGCAGTTTAGCGATGAAACTTTCCAAATCTCTGAAAAATTTGATGCAGAATTCGAAGACCCATCTACAATTGATGGTTTTCTATTGCAAGCGTCAGAAAAAAGTTATTTGCGGTCCAATCTGCCGTTTTCATGATTCTCCGCGTGCGAGGTTGGTCTCAACCAAACTGGTCATAGACGGATTATGAAAACTGACTTCAAAAATATGTTCCGTCATGTTAAATAATTAAAAGATAGTACAAGTATAAAAATAAATTATTCATCATCATCATCATCATCTTCCACTTCTGCCGTCAAGCGTCGTGGGGAGGAATAATTTGCGTTCCAGTGCCCGGTGGACGGCACTGGATAGTGTCATTCCGTGAGGTTGTACAATGTCTCTGATGTCGTCAATCCATTTTCTTCTTGGACGTCCTCGTGGTCTCGTCGCAGATGATCTTTGATGTAAGGCCAGTGATGGTAGTTGTTGATGTTGCATTCTAATGACATGGCCAAACCACTTGATCTTCTGTCTGTCAATAAATGTGGCACAAGGTGTTGATCCCACAGTCTGTCTGATAGTAGCATTTCTTACTCGGTCTCGGATTGTTAAGTTGGCAGCTCTCCTCAGGCATCTCATTTCGCAGGTGTTGATTTTGCGAAGGTGTAATTTGGATAAAGTCCAGGTTTGAGATTGGTAGCATAGGGTTGGTGTGAATATGCTGTTTATTATCTGTCGTTTTGCGGACATGGGTATGTTTGGATGTTTCAGTAAGGGTGATAGTTGATATGTAAGTGCACTAGCTTTTTGACATCTAATTTCAATTTCTCTGTCCAATCTGCCATCTTCTGTGATCATACTTCCAAGGTATTTGAATTCTTTAACTTGTTTCAGAGGTGTGTTATTTATCTGTATATTTAGTGGGCCTGGCGATCTGCTAACTTGCATTACTTCGGTTTTGGCTGTGTTTATACTCATATTGTATCTGCTGCAGGTTGAACTCAGATTAGTAATGTGATTTTGTAGTCTGCCCTCATCGCTATAAAACAGGCACTGATCATCTGCAAATAGAAGTTCATTTATTCCCTGTGGGTCAGTTGTTTCATCTGGAGTAAGGAGTTCTAAATTTTCTGAATCTGGTCTGTCGAGACTTGCTTCTTTGGAAATTCTGTCCATGTAGATATTGAATAGCAGAGGAGAGAGCACACATCCCTGTCTCACTCCTGTATTGACTGTGAACATATCTGATGTACCTTCTTGTGTTCTTACTGCACTTTGGCTCGAGTGGTACATGGCTATGATATTTTCTAGCAGTTGCCCTTCTATCCCATAGTCTTCAAGGATGGTCCATAATTTGTATCTGTCTACTCTATCAAAAGCCTTTTCCTGATCTACAAACACAATATTCTATTATTAATAATCTTTAAACTTGTGTTCTCTTTAACTTTTGTAGGTCAGATTGCACGTTTTGAGTGTTTTAAAGTGAAAGTGTAACATGCCACAGCGATCGATACGCGCATGCGCAGTCACCAGGCTGAAATACCACTTGTTCAATAAACTAAAGATAGGAGATACCGATGAATGTAATTGTAGAACTGGAAAAATGACAGCAAAACATTTGCTGCAGGATTGCCCAACGTATGCAGAACAGAGAAAGATATTTTGGCCCACACCTGCTTCATTTGAGGACAAGCTCTATGGAGATATCAACAAGCTCAAGTTGACCGCATCTTACTTTAACTACATACAGGTTGACGTTTAAAGGTGCATGAAGACCCAGAGGCATGAAATGGAATATTGCTTGGATAGCAAATCCATTATGTGGAAAGTCCAAATCGAAAGCTCGCTGTGTGGGCTTCATAAAAGGTGGAAAAGTGTCCTAATGGCACGAAATGGAATACAGGTGTGCGCGCGCGTACACATCTACACTCGAGTGAGACCACAGTCTGCTCTAGCAAAGAAAGGTGCTGAAGACGGAGGCAACCAGCCAAGAGGCGCACCACAGAAATCAGGATGCCACGCAATCACGCAAAATGGAATATGTCGACTACTGCTAATCGTTATGGTGCTCGCCCTGCTTTGGACCCCCAGGCAGGTGCAGTGCCGGGCCCTATGTCTCGAAAGGGTCCAACCCCAACTACTGGAGGTCCTTCTCAGATGTCCTGTGGAGCCAGGGGACATGAGAATAGGACGACTGGCCATACTAAACGAAGACTTAAAATAATGCACTGGAATGCGGAGGGAGTCAGCAACAAAAAAATAGAATTAGAAAAAATCTTGAGACCAAGAAAAAGTAAGCGTATGTTGCTTGCAAGAAACTCACCTCAATGAAAATATAGCCTTCAAAATCAGAGGCTACCAGTGTTACCGATCTGACCGAAAGGACAGGCGAAAAGGTGGGATACTGACCCTTGTAAGAAATAACATCATGGCTTCCCAAATCAAAGTCTACATGGAAGGGGCTGAGTATCAGACATTTAAACTTAAGACAGGTAATACAGATCTACATCTGATCAATTACTACTGTCCAAGTGACCGCCCACAGGCACTGGACACTCTACCACTAAAAGAAAAAATGATTGTGTGTGGCGATTTCAACAGCCACTCGCAGAGCTGGGGCTATGATCACATAGACCAGAGAGGAGAGAGACTGGAAGACTGGCAAGATGAGAATAGATTCATGTTGATTAACAAGCCGTCCGACCCACATACTTTCTACTCGAGATCATGGCACTCTACAACTACACCTGACCTGGCTTTTCATTCACCAGACCTGGAGTGGAACATTACACGAACTGTTGGGAAACAACTTGGTGGCAGTGACCATCGGCCAGTCTTTCTAACCGTAGAAAATGAGCTTGTAAGTGAAAGCAGCACCCTCTCGAGGTGGAACTACAAGAAAGCAGACTGGGCAATGTACAAGCATCGCACCAGCATACTGGTTAGAAACCTGAACACTGAGAAAGACATAAATAAAGCAGTTGAAGAGTTTGGGAAATGCATACTACAGGCAGCGCGAGAAACAGTACCAAGAGGAGCCCGTAAACAATATAAACCATACTGGAGTAGTGAACTGGAACAGTTGCATAATGATGTTGAAGTGTGTAGAAAGCAAGCAGAGGCCACACCCAGCCAAGAGCACCACAATAAATTCCAGCATGCAAAAGCCAAATTTCAAAGGGCCAAGCTGCAGGCTAGACGGAAAAGCTGGCAGGAGAAAACGGAGTCTCTGAACTTTGAAAGAGACACAAGGAAATTGTGGAAGCTAATAAAACAGCTTAATGACGAGGGCACAGGGAGAAACTCAAAAATTGCACTACATAAAGATGGAAAAATCTTAACAAGAAAGCAAGCAGCTGACCATTTTGCGGACTCGTTCGCACAAGATAGCAATATCAAAATTAGTCCAGAGAAACAACAAGAGATTCGAGAGAAACGACACATACAGGACAGAAGGAAATAGTACATGAGGTTCTGGAGGCACCCATCTCAATCAGCGAACTGGAGCTAGCCATATCAAAACTGAAAATGAGAAAGTCACCAGGAGCTGATGGTATCTCCAATGAAATGATCAGGAACCTAGGAACAGAGGCCAAAACGAAGCTGTTGCAGATCTTCAATAACAGCTGGACCTTAGGTAGTGTTCCACAAGCCTGGAGAGAAGCAATCATGATACCCCTCCTAAAATCAGGGAAAGATGGTTCCATTGCCTCTAGCTACAGACCAATTAGCCTCACCAGCTGTCTCTGCAAAACACTGGAGCGCATCATCAATCATAGACTGCAGTGGTACATTGAAAGTAAAAACATCCTTGTGCCACAGCAGGCTGGCTTTAAGCAGTGCTACTCTACGGAAGATCAGACAACCTACCTCTCTCAAGAAATTGAGGATGCATTCCAAGAGAAGAAGCTGGTGCTTGCGGCATGGATAGATCTGAAGAAAGCCTTTGACAAAGTCTGGAAAGAAGGTCTGATGAAGAAACTGAGAAACTGCAAAGTCAATGGAAGAATGTACAAATGGGTGAAAGCCTACTTGCACAACAGAAGAGCCCGAGTACAGATAGACGGACTCAAGAGCAAGAAAGTACTACTGCGTCACGGTGTCCCCCAGGGCGGAGTCTTGTCCCCCACACTTTTTCTAATCTTCATCAATGATCTTGTTGCTCACCTACCGCATGGAATTAAAGCGGCAATGTACGCCGATGACCTGGTTCTATGGAGCACAAATGAATATGCATCAGTGGCCACCAGATTGCTACAAAGAGCTGTAGATACATTTGCTGCATGGGCAAATAGATGGTGTGTCAGCATAAACACTGACAAGTGCAGCACCACCCCATTTACCCTCTCTCCAAAACAAAAGGCAGGGATCATCCAGATAAATGGAACACCCCTAAGAGAAGATAAAGAACCAACATACCTTGGAGTAACATTTGATGGCAAGCTGACATGGAGAAAGCACATCAACAAAGCAGTAGCAAAAGCCAGAAGGAAAATAGCCATCCTGAGAAAGCTAAGTGGAACCACATGGGGAGCCAGTACGAAAATACTTAGCAAAGTTTACCAACAGAGCATACGACCACACCTGGAATATGGGTCAACTGCGTGGTGTTCAGCATCAAATACCACACTACAAGAGCTGGACAAGGTGCAAAATCAAGCACTTAGAGTCACCACAGGAGGGATGAGATCAACCCCTATAGTGGAAATGGAGAAGATGGGGAGGACACAGGCACTGAGTGAGCGCAGAGATACGAAAACGCTAATACAAGCAGAAAAGTTCCTCAGCTTGCCAGGCCACCCTATGAAGAACAGATTTGAAAACCTAGCTATGGGGTGGTTGAAAAGAAGTAGTTTTATCCACCAGGCCAAACGACTCTGCAGAGAAACCACTGATCTGCCCACAGTTGGTATCCCCCTAACAACTATTCCAGAGCGAACTCCATGGAAAGATGAGCATAGACTATCGTTACAAATCCAGACAAAAGTGAGAGGAATATTTGACAAGGAAGAACAGAACAGTGTGCAGCGCAGAACAGCTACTCTCAGCTTCCTTGATGAAGAATACCCACAGGACCTCTGGATCCGAGTCTACACAGATGGGTCAGCACAAAATGCTGTTCGAAATGGAGGAGCGGGAGTGTACATAGAATACCCAAATAATACTAGGGACACAGCCAGAGTACCGACAGGAAAGTACTGCCATAACTATGATGCCAAAATTGAGGCAATCAAGATAGCAACAGAGAAATTACTAAATACCAGCAATGGTACACAACCTGTGGTGCTACTAACAGATGCAAAATCAGTACTCGAGGCGCTCCTCTCTGGGAAATTGCCAGTACTAAGGACACTACTTTCTGAACTTAGCAGTCAGCATAAAGTCACCATACAGTGGATACCATTCCACTGTGGAGTACCCGGAAACGACAGAGCTGATCAATTGGCTAAGGAAGGAGCCAAAGAGGAACAGCCTGATGTGCCCGTTACATACCACCAAAAGAAAAGAATGATCAAATCAGTCAGAAAGCCACCAAAACCTGCTCAAGATGACTACCACATTATGGACAGACCAGAACAAGTCATTATTCTGCGCCTCATAACAGGACACAATAGATTACGCAACCACATGTATACAAAATTCAAGATTGGTGAAACAGCCATGTGCACATGTGGATTGGCGTCGCAGACAGCAGAGCACATACTCCAAGACTGCCCAAAATATAACATATCTAGGCAAACCTTCTGGCCTAGAGAGACGACAGTGGAAGATAAATTTATGGACCACTGTGGGAACTGAAAAAAAAACAGTTCAATTCATGCAAGAGACGACATTGCAGATATAGACATATTTCAAGCGAACGAAAGAAGAAGAATGATCTAATTCGACTTAGAACACCAAAATAAAATTAATTACGGTAAGTATGAAATATGTTGTTTATATAAAAGGTCATGATGATTTCAACCAATCGCTGTGCACAAAATATTGGGCATACCTTTCCTGGGAAACCCCGGATGACGTGTGTTCTTGTCACGTGAGATGTGAATGAATGAATGACGTCGAAAGAATGCCTGGTACATTAGATAGCGTTTTCCGGGACAAGGTGAGTCACCGCTAGGTGACTCCGTATATCCCTTTTTTTCGCCATTTCCAGTAATGGCACGATTGAAGTCGCTACTATACATGATGCATCAACTGTTGAACATTACCTGAAAATTCTGAATAGCTGATCTATTTCCGAGTCCCCATGGAAAAGTGGACGTTTTGTGGCCATCTCTGCAAAGATGCACCCAATACTCCAGATATCAGCAGGCACAGAGTAGCGCTGAGACCCAAGTAGGATTTCAGGAGCTCGGTACCAAAGAGTGACAACCTGCCATGAGAAATTTAATTTAAATTTGTGTTTTAACATTAAACAGAAATGTGAGCATGCCAGCAAACCAAGTTAAAAAACAAAATTACAACATTTTGTCAAGTAAGCTCAGAAGGTATTCTATGGCCAGATGAAACAATCTTAGATGTCAAACTTCATGCCTGCAGGATCTATAGTGCAGTTCGTGTAGGAAACAGACTGATTACAAAAGAAGAATATGTTAATAGCATAGCCAGAACTAACCATGTACTTGCTTTTATTACAATATGTCCTCTGGGGTGCTGAATATACAACAAAAAAGATACGGTGAGTGGCACATAGCTTAACCCTTTACAAGGCATAGCGTCTGATTCCGGCCGATGCGAGAAAACGATCGTAGCGTCCGATACTATTATGCATTGTAAAATCGCGATCTCTCGGCTTTCCGACACTTCCGACGGCTACTTTCGCTTTCGCCTACAGCTTGACAACGTGGCCGCCATTTGTAAACGCGATAGTATCAATTTAAACGGACTTTTAAGGACAATTTTTGATAGTTTTCGGGATTTTTACGCTGTTTTTCAAAATGGATTTCGGCGATTCTTCAAGTGATAGCCGCGATTTCGCTAGGTTCATTTTAAATGACATTAAAGGGCACGAAGTTGACTATTAATCGGAGCTAGATATCAGTGCAAAGCGTTACTTTGCATTAGGCTATTAGCAGTCGTGAGTCGGACTTTAAAGAAAGTGATTATGATTCTGAAAATATGTTTGTATATTGCCGTATAGGTGACGGAAAATCACAAACAACATGCCGTATTTCGTAAATATTTGTGTTCATGTATGGATTACCGGCAACAATCACGTGAGTAACATATTCTGCATGCTTTTCCCTTCATTGTTTATTTAACTAATATCGGTTGACTAACACCTTATTTGTGATGTTTTTACTAACGCGACCCGAACTTTTTCCAAACCTGAAAAAATCTTGCCCGTTCAGGGCTACAAAATGGACAAGCGTCTGCCCTGTAAAGGGTTAAAAGGTTAAATAGCAATCCTAGGTGGAGGCTGCATAACTGTAGTTTTGACAAGTAAGCACGATTTGAAGAGAAGGCAAACTGTAAAAAACCAACTGCATTGATTATCCACAAGTTAAATGTAAAACTATAACTGGGAGGCTCTATGAAAAGAAAGAAACACAGACATAAGTGTACATTTAAACCAGTCTTTATTAACAAACAAAAGAACAAGAAAACTTGGAAAACTAAAGTATCACAAATAAGTAATCCACAAGCTATAACATATATACCACAGAAAACAAACCCTAAGTCCGTGAAATGACAATATGTCAAGATAGGAAAGGAGGACTGAGTGTGAGATGGTTGGCATCTTAAGTGTCATTGAGGGATAAAGGCAGAAGAAGATGAAATAATTACAGCACTGTTAAAACAGCAGCACATGGACAAGTTGAACATGTCTACTAGTGATGAGTTTCTTAAATATTCAATCACACCAAATGCAGAGCCTTAAAAACTATTGATACCTCATTTAAGTATGCACGTCAATTAACAGAGCAAATATTGTACGAATCAAATGTGACAGACCCGGGAAGGTTAACCCGGTCAACAAATGCCCACAGAAGTAGGATGTGTCGGCCTAACGGCGCAAGAACACAGCTCTGCTGTAAACAGGCACAACGCAGTCACATCCTAAAAAAAAATCCGGATGAACGCAGAAGAAGAGGAAGAAGAAATGTGACAGACAACAGCAAAAGAGATATAGAAGGAAAAATTACACGGAGGCCACTCACCAACATCGTGCGGTTAGCAACAAGAATATGCTGACACATTCACAAATACTCCCTATATGGTTTCTAATGTGTAAACCTTACATTAAATTGACAGTACCTACAGGCTACAAAAATATACGTAAATACAAAATTAAGTGTAGAAATCCTCGAAACCCCCAGGAAGGCTAACCTGAACAAAAACGGGTGCAGAAGTCGGATGTGCCATCCTAAAGGTGCAAATAAAATTAGCACAACGCAAAAACATCTGAGTGAGAGTGGAATGTCCGTCATGCCCGGAACAGCTCTGACTATTTTGTCTTCTGGGCATAGTGCCCAGCACATACATGTCTGAACTGAAAGCTCGCTGAGTGGACGCAGACCGACCGTTCCTGGTTTGCGCAGGGAGTGGCCTGTGGCGAACGAAATGCCCAATACATGAAAGTGAGGAATTAAAGCAACCATGTGCAGGACGTGGCGATTCCTAGGGTAAGCCCAGTAACAGAGCACTGTGTATCGGCTCTGCAATTATGGAAGCCTCCTTAGATGACGATAAATGCCCATGGACTGCCCCTGCCTTCCCTTGAGGGCTGACCGTGAAGTCTTCAACCGTTCTAACTTGACCATCTGGGATTTGGACGGCACCACAACAGTGAGGGTCCTCCAGGACGGCTAACCTGATTTTAAAAAGCCCGCTAAAGTTGGATGTGTTGGCCTAAGGGTTTTGGCCCAAGGGTGCATAACGAGAGACACCACAATTACGTCTGAGAAAAACACTCCGGATGAACGAAGAGGTAGAAGAAATATAGAAATAACTCATTCTACAATAATAATAAATTGCTCGATAAAAATAGATTATTTTGTATTTTATTTCCTTTTATACCAACAGAACCTAACCTGAACAAACAGCATAACACCAGCGAATAACCGAAGGTGTGTGTACCAGAATCATACTTGCTATAAGTATTCTTTGTGGGTAGGTTGTCTCTAATTAATTCAAGGCAGGAAACCTACTGAGAAATTATTTCATCAAATTTAACACATCCATTATATCAGTATTTACCTAAAAACAATTGTAGACAATAGGTAAAAACAACTACAAGCACCACTATATTTAATTAGTTCTACCCACCTCATGTGTGTATACTCTGACTGGTATTCCAAATGCTCTAGCCAAACCAAAGTCTGCCAGCTTGATCACACCGTTGTTATTGATGAGTAAGTTCTGTGGCTTGAGGTCTCGATGAAGGACTCGTCTCATATGGCAAAACAATAGACCCTCTGTAATCTGATATAAATAGCTCTGAGGACAAAAATAAACTTTATTATAACACTAGTGCACTGAATATCACAAAGGGAAAAATTGGATGACACCAGATGGGAAAAGACAGGCTGACACACTCATACAGAGACACTGACAGCCACACAGAAAGAAAGAAAGAATGAAAGAAAAAGAAAGAGAAAGAAAGAATGAAAGAAAAAGAAAGAGAAAGAAAGAAAGAAAGAAAGAAAGAAAGAAAGAAAGAAAGAAAGAAAGAAAGAAAGACACACACAGGGAGGGAGGAGAGAGAAATAAAATTGTTTTCTACGTTAAAACTGCAAGCCCTAAAAGCATTTCAAATTTTCTTTATAGCAATATACTGCAGTATCAAATTCGAAACACTAGCCAATCTGCTACTTTGTTATTTTTCAATCCTGACGTGTTAAATGTTGTTGAAGATAACATTATATAGTTAGGGTACAACAAAGACACTAACCTTCACAAGCATTGGATCCATGAAGCTTCCGCTAGGAATACTGTCTAGATATTTCTTTAGATCCATGGACAGAAACTCAAAGACCAGGTACAGTTTGTTCTCTTGCATCAGGATATCCTCCAGTCTGTACGAATAATAAACAAGGCAAACATTAAACACAAATTCATCTCATATGTTAACTAGGATACAAATTCATCTTCTTCTTCTTCTTCGTTCATCCGGAGTTTTTTTTCGGACGTGATTGCGTTGTGCCTGTCCACAGCAGAGCTGCGTTCTTGCGCCGTTAGGCCGACACATCCGACTTCTGCGGGCATTTGTTGACCGGGTTAACCTTCCCGGGCAAATTCATCTCATATGTTTAATATACAAATTCATCTTCTTCTTCTTCTTCGTTCATCTGGAGTTTTTTTTTTCGGACGTGATTGCGTTGTGCCTGTTTACAGCAGAGCTGCGTTCTTGCGCCGTTAGGCCGACACATCCGACTTCTGCGGGCATTTGTTGACCGGGT
This sequence comes from Cepaea hortensis, assembly GCA_963921405.1. Taxonomy (NCBI): domain Eukaryota; kingdom Metazoa; phylum Mollusca; class Gastropoda; order Stylommatophora; family Helicidae; genus Cepaea; species Cepaea hortensis. The sequence goes on from OY992880.1 coordinate 33,068,781, forward strand.
TAACCTTCCCGGGAAAAATTCATCTCATATGTTAACTTATATAGACATTTAAGGAAACAATGTTTTTTTTTTTTGGACATGTAATGAGAAGAGAGACACTGGTAAAACATCCAGACGCACGGAACAAGCAACAATAGAATTGTTCCAAAACATCAAGGACCAATATCTGTGGAGATACACAAACGTCTATGCCAACTGGCAGGTCACACGATGATATGTAGCGGCTACAGTAGTTGTAGTGGCATGCACTTATCAAATGTATGGCTTGGGCTCAATCCCCAGCAGAGGCAGGATTTCACTTCCCAACCAGTACGGCTATGGGGTTGACAAATCTACGTAAAATTAGTATTGGATAATTTTCTGAGGTGGAAAAGTGGTGATGAAAAGAAATGGCCACGCCACCTCATGCTGTGGCACAAAATAGGTAACGGCTTAACACTTCTCACCCCAAGTTTTAACTAGCTTTGATGGCCTAGGGTGCAGTGCACTGGTCATCTAGCACAGTATTTTTATTTCAATCCTCGGTTTATTTGTTAATCTCCCTCACAGCATATGGCGCTAGGGTTGACCCAGACTCAAAACACTGGTAAAAGAAACATCACAGAAAAACTACTGAGGAAGTGAGCAGATCACACCATGGCATAATGCTATCATCTCATATCTCATGTTCCTCTTGTATCTTGCAGTGTCGAGGTGAAGTATAAACAGCGGGAGAGTGCCCTCTTATGGGATTCATGTATCAATATTCTCATGGACTCTTATTCCGCGTCCATCGTTTACGTGGTCGGCCTCTTCCTCTGCTTCCCTCTGGTCTGCACACATAATGCTATGATCTAGTATATTAAATAAAGTTCTAAGCTTTCATACTCTTACAATGTTTGCCATTAGATATTTGTCTACATATTAACTGCTTCAGCATTTTTGATAATGAAATGTGACATCTGATTAAATACAACTGTGCTGACACCAAATAGGTTATGTTGCTCTCATTTTTAAAACTTCACCTTTAAAAGCACCAATACTAATTGTAATGTTCATCAGTAAGTCTATAAATAATGACGTACACAATTATAATTCAGGATGAATAAGACAGAGGATTAAACATCTTAGGATCTAGAAGGCTTTAAATAAATTTTAACATTATCAATTGAAATTTTCCTTTTCAAATTCTTATCCTGTCCACAGCCTTCCGTCTTGTATACTGCCAATAATTTATGACACTGATGTTCCTCCGTGCCCTGGTGCCCTAGCATCTTCTCTCTTGGTCTCCCCCTGCCTCTCTACCCCTTCATCTTTCCCAGTGTCATAACATACTCGTGTCTGCATTTGTTAACTGTGAACTCAAGCAAAGTCCATATACGTGCTACTACTTCTAGTGGACTGGGCTGATTTTTGCGTGTGGATTAGCTTTCCCTATTACCAGTGTCCCTCGTCATCAGGCGAACCCACTCCAACTTCTGAGGTACTGATTGTCCATGATTCAGATTCGTACATCAGGACTGACTTAATATAGCTCCTATGAACTCTCTTTGACACCTTGACTGAAATATTTATTGCATAGACTATTCATCTTATCAAATACTGCATTTTCTTGGGCTATTCTACATGTAACTTCCACCTATTGTTATGATAGTATCCAAACATTTGAAAAAACTGACTTATTTCATACTACTTTTGTGTACATTGCTGCATTTGGGAAGACTTTTTCCTTTGTAATTACCATTACTTATGTTTTTCTGCAATTCAAATAGTTTAGAATTTCTGTTAATTAAACAAAATTACTGTAAAAAATTTAAAAACAATTTGGATGTAACTAGTTTAGAAACAAAAGTAAGTAATACTTGAGGTTAATTTGAATATGCAGAATTTATCACAGATGACAAGATACAGTAGTGTATTCACAATGATGTTTAACATACAGATTGACATACAAGACTCAAAGACTTACGACACAATGTTAGGGTGCTGTAATTCTTTCAACAATGAAATTTCTCTGATGGCTGTCGATGGAACTCCCTCTTCATCAGACTCCAGTCTAATTTTCTTCAATGCAACAAGTCGGTTGCTCTTCTTATGCCTACCCTTGTAAACAACGCCATAAGTGCCTGCAAATGTACAAGATACTTATGTTCCATATTTAAACAGAAAAAGCAAAATGCAATACGAATAATGAGAACACAATATATGGTTCACTTTATTGCCTGGCACATTTCACGGTATCTTATCAGGTGCATACTAACGATATCTGAATAAATCAACATATATTAAAGCAACGTATTCGATCATTATAGCTGAAATACACAACATACTGTCAAATGTTCCAGTGTTAACATGGCACTTTTAAAGATACTATCATGTCCTTGTGTTTGCGGTTGTAGTTATGTGTGTATCAACCCGGGAAGGTTAACCCAGTCAACAAATACCCGCAGAAGTCGGATGTGTCGGCCAAAAGGCACAAATATCGCAGCTCTGCTGTAAATAGGCACAACGCAATTACGTCCAAAAAACATTCCGGATGAACTCAGAAAAAGAAGAATGTGCATATCACTGCTGCCTCTGCAAATTTCATCCGTTGGTTTATGTATCACAAACAGTACATAGACAGCCTTCTCTTTGTCAGTCACGTGTGCAGAACCTGATAAAAGCCATGCTATGGATGTGTAAACTCCACAGAATAGTAAGAAAATCAACAAAAGGGAATTGTGCACACTATCATAAAGCAGGCCACATTACATTGTTTCATACATCTGCTGGATTTTAAATGCCCCTAGCCTTTTCCCTATTCCTGGACCTGTCAGACTTGGAAGACCCTGCCATATAGCTACGTATAGGCTTTTGGTATCATTGGGACAAGCAGGCCCCTCTACCACTTCAAGGTGAAAATACAGAAGTTATTTCATTACATTTGACAGCTGTTGTGGCTTTCTGAGATTGGTCTCTGTGCGAAGTGGTTAACTTATCTTCTCCACGCTCTTAAAGCCATTCTATAAAAAACCCAATGCAGTCTGCTTCCAAATCGCCAGTAGCTGTGTTTCGAATATAGTATGCAGGAATTGCAAATTGTGTCCGTAATCCCTTTGCCACAGCCGTCACAATAGCATCAAATATATATGATTTGTTGTTGATATGAGGTTAATACTTATTCTATATAGACACAAACATTGATCTTAACTATAATGAATGTTTGTTCTGTTATGCACAGTGCAAAATTTGATATGCACATTTTTTTTTTTTCGCGCGCGCACACATTTCTTGAGAGAGAGAGAGAGAGAGAGAGAGGGAGGGAGGGAGAGATAGAGAGGGGGGAGGGAGGGAGGAAGAGGGAGAGGGAGAGAGAGAGAGAGAGAAAGAGAGAGAGAGAGAGAGAGAGAGAGAGAGAGAGAGAGAGAGAGAGAGAGAGAGAGAGAGAGAGAGAGAGAGAGAGAGAGAGAGAGAGAGCATTTCTCAACTTAACTCAAATCTCAAGGAATATAGCCTATTATACCTTCTCCAATTTTCTCTATCTTTGAATATTCATCCATTGTAAAGTCTAAAACAATATCTGTTTTCCTTTTTCTGTGAATATACAAGCATAAAAACACACATGAATTATACATCATACAGGATTTGGTAATTATTCAAAAATTTTAAAACATCTGATAAAATGAATTACAACAATATGTAACTTCTAAGTGGAGATGCTAAATTTCCTTTTTTTTTTTTAAATGGACCTTAAATATGCAAAACAAGCTCTTCGATAAAACATTATTCAAGAGGCCAGGTCTTGGACATAAGTGTGACCCTAAAGTGTAAGAATAATACACGAAAGGAAACACTAATTCAGAAATTGACATGTGCTGTTATTTTGATCAAACTCTTAGTGATGATATAATACTAATTACAGAGAAGGCTACCAACTTTGCCGATATTGTCCTCCTGTCCCACACAGGAAATTATAGGCAAGATAAATGAGAGCATCACATCACCATACCATACAGTGTATGGATCAGAAACAGGACGACTAAATCAAGTCATAATATACTGCGAACATTCATGAACTGGTGCCTGCCCAGAATAAACAGATATATGACAGAATCACTCATGCACAGCTTACTGGGAGAACTAAACTTCTAGAGCAGTGGTTCTCAACCGGTGGGGAATTTCCCCCCCCCCCCCCCCCCAGGGGGGAATTTTAGGGTTTCCAGGGGGGAATGAAGACCATTTCAAGATCGCGTTAATACAAGAACCGATCACTTGATATTGTTTTTCCCTTCATACTTTACAGTTATGTACGTCTCATCCTTCTAAAATTCATTTTATAAAGTAAGTAGACCCACAAACAAATCATGTTTTATGTGGATGTCTAGACTTGTTTTAGTATATGCTATTACATTTACCTTCCATTTTTACGTATAATGTGTAGGGGTGGGGGGATTTTTAGATATGAAATATGAAAGGGGGGAGGGGGGAAATGATGTTCTGAAATACGGGGAAAGGGGGCACAGGCCAAATTTTTGATTGGGGGGGGGGGGGGGGGGATGACGTTCTGAAAATATGGTGAAGGAGGCACGGGCCAAAAAAGGTTGAGAACCACTGTTTTAGAGCTTCTAGTAGAGATGGGACAGAACATACTGTACTCTGAGACAACCTGCTAAATAGTATAACTAAAAAGTCACTTTTCTGGATCTCAAAGGCAAAAGAAATGGAGAGCTACAAATACGGCAAATACGTGGAGAAGAGTATTAGAGTGCGCACAATGCTGTGTGCACTGCCACTGACTGAGTCTACAATTGTTTCCACTATATATCATTTCTGTGGATGGCCGTGACAGTATAGTTGATAGAAGGCTACCCTACGTTCGTCGCCTGCTAATAGTGGAAAAGTCAAGACTGGCCGCCTATTCCTGCGTGCATTCAGATAAAATGTGATGGCCCTAGCATACCAGAGACCTAAAGGCTATGGGTTCTTTCTTCAGGACATGTTTAATAAAAAAAATTGAATGCAAATTTGAGATTCAATTAATTCACCAACAAAATATACATGATCGACATCAAGACTTGAATGTGGTACATTTGAATTTCATTTTTTTCAGCTCTATCCAACAGTTTCATAGATTTTGAAAAAAAATCATTAACATGGTTATTTTTAATGCAAATGTCAATGGCAGGGGTTTGCAAATTATTAGGGAATGATAAAAGAATTTAAAAAGGATTCCCTGCACTATAAAAATAAAAGCAAGAGTGGGAAACACGTCTAGCAGGTTGTTTCCACTTAATTATTAGATTGTGTCAGGTCTTAGATATGACTGAGCTACTGTATAACAGTAGACGGTACTACCTGTTTTCTGTTAGCGCCGAACGTTGGGCGGCGCTTACCAAACCCGACACCCCACATTGTGCCAACGGCTTCGGGCGGAAGAGCGCAATTGGGAGGGTACAAGCCTTACCCTGGTGCGAGGAAATGCAAGCTAAAGACAAAATGTCATGGCAGGGCAGACCAGGCCCTAAGCCTTGGTTGGCAGCTGGTCTAGGATCGAAGCTCCGACAGGCGGACAATTAGAGCATTGCTTTGCTGATCCGGCAGCTTCTGCAGTTTGTCTTGCTCCAGATGTAGGGGTGTTACCTTTCCTCTGGAGTGAACTAGGCAGGCCGAGAGAGGGATCATGCTGCATGGGCAACACATGATCTCTATATTTTAGTCCAGGCTTTGTGCTATGGAGAGGCAATTCTTCTTTCGTTCGCTTGAAATATGTCTATATCTGCAATGTCGTCTCTTGCATGAATTGAACTGTTTTTTTCAGTTCACACAGTGGTCCATAGAGTTTATCTTCCACTGTCGTCTCTCTAGGCCAGAAGGTTTGCCTAGATATGTTATATTTTGGGCAGTCTTGGAGTATGTGCTCTGCTGTCTGCGACGCCAATCCACATGTGCACATGGCTGTTTCACCAATCTTGAATTTTGTATACATGTGGTTGCGTAATCTATTGTGTCCTGTTCTGAGGCGCAGAATAATGACTTGTTCTGGTCTGTCCATAATGTGGTAGTCATCTTGAGCAGGTTTTGGTGGCTTTCTGACTAATTTGATCATTCTTTTCTTTTGGTGGTATGTAACGGGCACATCAGGCTGTTCCTCTTTGGCTCCTTCCTTAGCCAATTGATCAGCTCTGTCGTTTCCGGGTACTCCACAGTGGGATGGTATCCACTGTATGGTGACTTTATGCTGACTGCTAAGTTCAGAAAGTAGTGTCCTTAGTACTGGCAATTTCCCAGAGAGGAGCGCCTCGAGTACTGATTTTTCATCTGTTAGTAGCACCACAGGTTGTGTACCATTGCTGTTATTTAGTAATTTCTCTGTTGCTATCTTGATTGCCTCAATTTCGGCATCATAGTTATGGCAGTACTTTCCTGTCGGTACTCTGGCTGTGTCCCTAGTATTATTTGGGTATTCTATGTACACTCCCGCTCCTCCATTTCGAACAGCATTTTGTGCTGACCCATCTGTGTAGACTCGGATCCAGAGGTCCTGTGGGTATTCTTCATCAAGGAAGCTGAGAGTAGCTGTTCTGCGCTGCACACTGTTCTGTTCTTCCTTGTCAAATATTCCTCTCACTTTTGTCTGGATTTGTAACGATAGTCTATGCTCATCTTTCCATGGAGTTCGCTCTGGAATAGTTGTTAGGGGGATACCAACTGTGGGCAGATCAGTGGTTTCTCTGCAGAGTCGTTTGGCCTGGTGGATAAAACTACTTCTTTTCAACCGCCCCATAGCTAGGTTTTCAAATCTGTTCTTCATAGGGTGGCCTGGCAAGCTGAGGTACTTTTCTGCTTGTATTAGCGTTTTCGTATCTCTGCGCTCACTCAGTGCCTGTGTCCTCCCCATCTTCTCCATTTCCACTATAGGGGTTGATCTCATCCCTCCTGTGGTGACTCTAAGTGCTTGATTTTGCACCTTGTCCAGCTCTTGTAGTGTGGTATTTGATGCTGAACACCATGCAGTTGACCCATATTCCAGGTGTGGTCGTATGCTCTGTTGGTAAACTTTGCTAAGTATTTTCGTACTGGCTCCCCATGTGGTTCCACTTAGCTTTCTCAGGATGGCTATTTTCCTTCTGGCTTTTGCTACTGCTTTGTTGATGTGCTCTCTCCATGTCAGCTTGCCATCAAATGTTACTCCAAGGTATGTTGGTTCTTTATCTTCTCTTAGGGGTGTTCCATTATCTGGATGATCCCTGCCTTTTGTTTTGGAGAGAGGGTAAATAGGGTGGTGCTGCACTTGTCAGTGTTTATGCTGACACACCATCTATTTGCCCATGCAGCAAATGTATCTACAGCTCTTTGTAGCAATCTGGTGGCCACTGATGCATATTCATTTGTGCTCCATAGAACCAGGTCATCGGCGTACATTGCCGCTTTAATTCCATGCGGTAGGTGAGCAACAAGATCATTGATGAAGATTAGAAAAAGTGTGGGGGACAAGACTCCGCCCTGGGGGACACCGTGACGCAGTAGTACTTTCTTGCTCTTGAGTCCGTCTATCTGTACTCGGGCTCTTCTGTTGTGCAAGTATGCTTTCACCCATTTGTACATTCTTCCATTGACTTTGCAGTTTCTCAGTTTCTTCATCAGACCTTCTTTCCAGACTTTGTCAAAGGCTTTCTTCAGATCTATCCATGCCGCAAGCACCAGCTTCTTCTCTTGGAATGCATCCTCAATTTCTTGAGAGAGGTAGGTTGTCTGATCTTCCGTAGAGTAGCACTGCCTAAAGCCAGCCTGCTGTGGCACAAGGATGTTTTTACTTTCAATGTACCACTGCAGTCTGTGATTGATGATGCGCTCCAGTGTTTTGCAGAGACAGCTGGTGAGGCTAATTGGTCTGTAGCTAGAGGCAATGGAACCATCTTTCCCTGATTTTAGGAGGGGTATCATGATTGCTTCTCTCCAGGCTTGTGGAACACTGCCTAAGGTCCAGCTGTTATTGAAGATCTGCAACAGCTTTGTTTTGGCCTCTGTTCCTAGGTTCCTGATCATTTCATTGGAGATACCATCAGCTCCTGGTGACTTTCTCATTTTCAGTTTTGATATGGCTAGCTCCAGTTCGCTGATTGTGATGGGTGCCTCCAGAACCTCATGTACTATTTCCTTCTGTCCTGTATGTTGTCGTTTCTCTCGAATCTCTTGTTGTTTCTCTGGACTAATTTTGATATTGCTATCTTGTGCGAACGAGTCCTCAAAATGGTCAGCTGCTTGCTTTCTTGTTAAGATTTTTCCATCTTTATGTAGTGCAATTTTTGAGTTTCTCCCTGTGCCCTCGTCATTAAGCTGTTTTATTAGCTTCCACAATTTCCTTGTGTCTCTTTCAAAGTTCAGAGACTCTGTTTTCTCCTGCCAGCTTTTCCGTCTAGCCTGCAGCTTGGCCCTTTGAAATTTGGCTTTTGCATGCTGGAATTTATTGTGGTGCTCTTGGCTGGGTGTGGCCTCTGCTTGCTTTCTACACACTTCAACATCATTATGCAACTGTTCCAGTTCACTACTCCAGTAGGGTTTATATTGTTTACGGGCTCCTCTTGGTACTGTTTCTCGCGCTGCCTGTAGTATGCATTTCCCAAACTCTTCAACTGCTTTATTTATGTCTTTCTCAGTGTTCAGGTTTCTAACCAGTATGCTGGTGCGATGCTTGTACATTGCCCAGTCTGCTTTCTTGTAGTTCCACCTCGAGAGGGTGCTGCTTTCACTTACAAGCTCATTTTCTACGGTTAGAAAGACTGGCCGATGGTCACTGCCACCAAGTTGTTTCCCAACAGTTCGTGTAATGTTCCACTCCAGGTCTGGTGAATGAAAAGCCAGGTCAGGTGTAGTTGTAGAGTGCCATGATCTCGAGTAGAAAGTATGTGGGTCGGACGGCTTGTTAATCAACATGAATCTATTCTCATCTTGCCAGTCTTCCAGTCTCTCTCCTCTCTGGTCCATGTGATCATAGCCCCAGCTCTGCGAGTGGCTGTTGAAATCGCCACACACAATCATTTTTTTCTTTTAGTGGTAGAGTGTCCAGTGCCTGTGGGCGGTCACTTGGACAGTAGTAATTGATCAGATGTAGATCTGTATTACCTGTCTTAAGTTTAAGTGTCTGATACTCAGCCCCTTCCATGTAGACTTTGATTTGGGAAGCCATGATGTTATTTCTTACAAGGGTCAGTATCCCACCTTTTCGCCTGGTCTTTCGGTCAGATCGGTAACACTGATTTTGAAGGCTATATTTTCATTGAGGTGAGTTTCTTGCAAGCAACATATGCTTACTTTTTCTTGGTCCAAGATTTTTTCTAATTCTATTTTTTTGTTGCTGACTCCCTCCGCATTCCAGTGCATTATTTTAAGTCTTCGTTTAGTATGGCCAGTCGTCCTATTCTCATGTCCCCTGGCTCCACAGGACATCTGAGAAGGACCTCCAGTAGTTGGGGTTGGACCCTTTCGAGACATAGGGCCCGGCACTGCACCTGCCTGGGGGTCCAAAGCAGGGCGAGCACCATAACGATTAGCAGTAGTCGACATATTCCATTTTGCGTGATTGCGTGGCATCCTGATTTCTGTGGTGCGCCTCTTGGCTGGTTGCCTCCGTCTTCAGCACCTTTCTTTGCTAGAGCAGACTGTGGTCTCACTCGAGTGTAGATGTGTACGCGCGCACACACCTGTCTGCGCATGCATGTACGTGCATACACATCTAGAGCATACTGGTTATTTTCCGGCGCCAGAGACTCGCCGTCGCCCCTTCTCCTGTTAGTTTAAACAGGTCCGCCACGTGAAGGCCAGGAGTTGGACTTTTGCTGCATAGGTTATGTATTCACGAGCCATTGAGGTATTTGAGCAATGTTGGGCGCTCACCCCAACACCGCGCCTCGGCTACATACAGCAACATTTGGAACCCTGGAGAAGCAATAACTCCATCCCTGTTCTTAACTGGTCTAGGAATCTATTCCAATAGAGGTTATAAGGAGTGGGCAAGACACACTCACTCTACAGATCCACCAGCTAATAGAGCTATGCTGGCTAGAAGGACAAGTCCCACAGGATTTCAAAGATTCAAGCATCATAACACTGTACAAGAACAAGGGCGATCGGAGCGACTGCAAAAACTATAGGGGTATCTCACTTCTGTGTATTGTTGGAAAAGTATTTGCCAGAATTGTTCTGCGCAGACTTAAGAGATCAAGTCTACGCCGAATCACAGTGTGGCTTTCGACAGAACCGGTCTACCATTGATATGATATTCTCATTGCGACAAATGCAAGAAAAATGCCGTGAACAGAATCAACTACTGTTTATTGCCTTCATCGACCTCACAAAGGCATTTGATTTGGTCAGTCGTGAGGGTCTATTCAAGGCACTAAAGAAGATTGGCTGCCCACCAACTCTTCTGTCCATTGTGGAATCGTTCCACACAGGCATGAAGGGTATAATCAAGTTTGATGGTGCAACTTCTGAAGAATTTGAAATCAAGAGTGGAGTTAAGCAAGGTTGTGTACTAGCTCCCACCCTCTTTGGAATATACTTTTCACTTGTACTGAAATATGCCTTTCGTGATCAGGATGGTGGTATATACATTCACTCACGCTCAGATGGCGGCCTTTACAATGCTCAAAGATTGAAAGCCAAGACCAAAATTAGGAGGGTACTTATCAGAGAGTTGCTTTTTGCAGATGATGCTGCAGTTACGACCCACTCTGAGGAAGAATTGCAATGTCTACTATCTGCATTCTCCAATGCTTGTTCTGAATTTGGTTTAACAATTAGCAAAAAGAAGACACAGATTATGTCACAAGGTGCACATGGGGTACCATCAATCTTTATTGACGACGCTGAACTAGAGATGGTAGACCATTTTACATATCTAGGATCAGTGGTAAATAGCAAATTATCCCTAGATCAGGAAATCAACATCCGGATTGGTAAGGCAGCAACAACAATGAACAGGTTAAGAAAGAGTCTGGGAGAACAGGAAGCTTACTGCAAAAACAAAAGTCCTTGTATATCAAGCCTGTGTCCTTAGTACTCTTCTTTATAGCAGTGAAACCTGGACAACTTACTCACACCAAGAAAAACATTTAAACAGCTTTCATATGCGGTGTCTGCGAAGAATTCTTGGTATTAAGTGGCAAGACAAAATCACAAATACTGAAGTACTGGAAAGATCAGGTTGTGTGACAGTTTATTCCATGCTCAGTCTTCGTAGACTTAGATGGATAGGACATCTTAGGAGGATGGATGATGGTAGAATACCAAAGGACATCTTTTTTGGTGAATTACAGATGGGTAAGAGATCTCAGGGTCGGCCTCTACTACGATACAAAGATGTGTGTAAGCGGGACATGATTGATACAGGCATTGATAATGCACATTGGGAGCAAGTCGCCGCTGAACGTGTTGCATGGAGGGCAAACATCAGAAATGGAATAAAGACAAAGGAGAAAATTATTGCAGAAAAGTCACACACCAAGCGTTTGAGACGTAAGATGGTGCATGATGGTGGAAATGACCACGTGTTCAGATGCACCCACTGTGAACGGACATTTACAGCGCAAATTGGCCTTATCAGTCACATGCGCTACCATCATAGGTAAAAGTTATTATGCCTTTTTAAAGCACAAACTATCGTCTGTCAAGACGGCAAGGTGCCAATGATTAGATAGCATTCATTAATTTGTTGTACACAATTAACGAGCAAAAAAGTAACATTTTCTAAGAGTTAATATTCGGGATCTAATGACAATTTATTTTTATTAAAGAAATGGGGCTGTTTTGATCTTGATTTTCATTTACAATTAAATTCAGTATTCAGTTTTAAACTTTTACTTTTTTGTGTTTATATTTTAAAAATATTCGGTTCCTAAATCAATAAATCGATCATTGATCAATTTAAAAAATATATTGTTATTATTAATATTTAATATTTTATTAATTACTTTTAGTTTTACTTTAACAACACCAATTTCAGTTTTCAACTTTGTCTTTATGATTTCTTCTTCTTCGTTCATCAGGAGTTTTCTTTTTCCGGATGTGACTGCGTTGTGCCTGTTTACAGCAGAGCTGCGTTCTTGCGCCGTTAGGCCGACATATCCGACTTCTGCGGGCATTTGTTAACCGGGTTAACCTTCCCGGGGGTCTTTATGATTTAATTTAAACAAATTTCAGTTTTGTTTTCGTTGTTTATACTGTATGCACACTTCCTACAACACACTATAGTTCTAGTCTTTAGACTATGCATAGGCTGTAAATTAAAATTGTAAATAATTCACTCACACTCACGAGTTCAACTGTGAATGACCCATCAACGAAAATAAAGTGAAAATAATTTTTCACACATTTTGAAAATGTGTCACGAGCTTAAGCAAGGTTTAGGCAGCCTACCTAACTATAACCTAAATCAAGAAAGTGTATTCAATTACTGTATTCTAATTCAATCCGACAACTAATTAGATAAAAAGAAACAGAATGTAAGGATGGAAACGAATAACAACATGTTTGAAGATGTAAGTAATTACCAACAACAATATAACATCCAGGGACGAACGTTATCCTCCTTGTTTGCCAGACGTTGAGTCTCCCGGTCTCTCTCCCCACTGGATTGGTCGACGGCTTCGAATTGACCAATGGCAGGGCTCTATCCACACAATGGTCGTCAGTACACGATTTCAACGAAAAGGTGGCGCTTTTGAAGCTTTTGTTTGCTGCCAGTATTCTTTTTATTTTGATCTATACAGTTGTTACTGAAAGTTAAAAATAGGCCTAAACTTAAGTAATAAAAAGGCAAAAGATATCTCTTATGGGCGGGCTCCGTGGCGAAGGTCTTGCGGACGCGGTTCGTAATCCCGTATACCCACGTTCGAAACACAGCTGCGCGCGATTTGGCAGCAGACTGCGTTGCGTTGGTTGTGCATTGGTATCGGTGCCGGTCGTTCAGAAAGCAATGGCAAACTTTTTTGTTGTTGCATATCCTTTTTACAGGACATCGCTGCCAACACCAGCATTTTACTGCTGCTGTTGATGTCTTGGCAAGTTTACGTTCAGTAGTTTGCCATTGCTTTTTGAATGACCGGCTCCCATATCAACTCGTTAAAACCCAGCGCAACCCCTGCTGCTAAATCGTCCGCAGCTGATTCGAATGCGGGTAAGCAGGCTTATGAATCGCGTCCGTAAGCCCTGATGGCAAATTACTGAACGTAAACTACCCAAGAGATCACAGCGGCATAAATGCTGGTGTTGACTGCGATGTCCTGTGCAAAAGATATGTAAAAAAAAATAATGAGAAATGTCAGAGATTGATTGATTGATTGATTGATTTAGGAACCGACATCACAGCATTCGGGACATTTCCATAAGAGATGATTTATTACAACCAAGGAGCAACATGATGCCCTAAATATCGGTGTTCATGTCATTAAATACGAAAGATTCGATACGATACAGTATTTCTATCCACGTCACAGGGTATAGAAAAACAAATAACCTCAACCCAAAAGAATAGTGAAAATCATAACTTATTATATCTTAACATAACAAAAACAAAAATAATGCATACAGATATAACTAATATGGAGAAAGAAATTTATGTTAATAAGGACAAGTTGGAGGTGTTGAAAAATGTCGAATATCTTGGGTCATTAATTACCAAAACAGTGAAAGAAATTAAAAGACTAAAACATCTGAAAAAAAAAAATTTGTGGAGTAGGGCAGATAGTAATACAAAAATTAGATTTTAAAGAGCATGCATCTTTGCCTTTGCAATATACGTCAGTGCGAGCTAGACACTTACTAAGCAAGCTTAACAGTGCATAAATGCCTTCGAATGTAACTGTTATAAACGGATTTTAAATATATCTTGGATACAGAAAAGAACAAATGCGTCCATACTTCAAGATCTGAATACTGAAGAAGGGTGGCTACTAAAGACGATTTTTTTAAAAAAATTGAAATATTTTTGTTACTTTAAACGTCATGAAAATTTGGAGAGAACATTTAATGGAGGGATATATGCCCGGGAAGAGAGGAAGGCCAAAGAGAAGATAGGTGTTTGATGTGACAGATGATCTTCAGATGAATGTATCGGATGCGGGACATCTTGCTTTTATGAGCCATAAGCAAGATGTCCCGCGTCCGATAACATGTTGGTTGCAGAACCTCGCTCCCATAACAACCTTCCGGAAAACTGCTTTTGACCGAGAAGTAAAGTTTTCTGAAAGGTTGTTATGGGAGCGAGGTTCTGCAACGGACATGCTAATGAATGAATGAATGAATGAATGAATGAATGAATGAATGAATGAATGAATGAAGGACAACTACCAACGTATTCTCATTCTGGTTCTTTAATCCTCGGCAGAAAAAAAGGCATACATTTATGGGATTGAGGTTGGTGTACTCACGTTCCTCTCCATCAAAAACGGGGACTGTGTAGCAGTGCTCTCCTTCCCCTCTCTAGGCTCCGTAACCATCGAGATGTGCGAGACCAGAACTGCAACTTCACATCACGTCAAGCACAGACATTAAACTGATAACGACACAAGAACGACATTGTTCAGATATCTAACATTACGACATCAATTTCAGACTAGGACACTAAATGCGAAGGGGAAAAGAAACATGGAAATAGCGGATAAAGACGGGGAAAAAAGACAAGTAAAGAAATGACGATATCAGAAAACAAATAGGAAAAGTCCTATTGTTAGATCATATTTCACACACATGCGCTCACATACACATACACAAAATACAATCGCGTTAGCGCACACAATACAATCTAATATAGATAGTTTGGTCGTATGACACCACAGTACAGTGTACCACTAATGTTTTAACACGTGTACGTTGTCAATGTGTACCAGATAATTTGTAGAACAAAGCATTGCCCGCCGAAAAGTTTCTCATTCTCTCGTCATGTCTCGTGCACCTTCGTACCCGCGGTTTAGTTTAATGCCATGTCTCAGATTCTCAGTCTTCGTGCTGGTCGATCCGTCTTCCAGGAACCATGCCTTCGATCACTGTACTTTCCAAAACACTGCGACGTTTAATATTAGCGAAGTATTTCAGTTGTGTGATATTGTTTATTGAGCCAGCTTTCTTCGATGTTCAGATCTTGTAGAATGCCACTGTTTCTCTTGGTCCACGATATTCTAAGAATACTTCCGTAACATTTAAGTACAAAAGACCGAATTCGCTTCTTTTGTGATTGCGAAATGTTTCAAAACTGACCCTCGTATGTTGCCACATGAAAGTTGCGTGTTCATAGTTTATGTTAAAAATTTGTAAAGAAACAATAGTGTTTATTAAAAAAAAAATAAAGTATTACTTGCTTTGCACGCGGATACCCCCCATACGTGCCCAAGTCTACTCTCATAGATGACACAAGGAGAAACTCAGCATGAGTCTGCAGGGTTGCAGTCCGCAGGTTCTGGACTTTGATGACACCGAGACGTTATGCTGTCGAGTGAGACCACCAAATGCATTTGCTAGCCAGGCAGTTTTCCATTTGGCAGTCACTATGACATTTTCTGTCATCCCTGGGGGAATGTATTTGCCGGGGCTGCTGCAGTGTTGCATGTGACCCACATCTCCAGGTTTCTATGATTTTTTTCACATGTTTACTAATTGTCCATGATTCGCAGCAGTAGGTTAAAACTGGTTCTATGTAATACGTATCACAAAGGCCTTAACTTTTCCCCACTTATGACGGAAGTCACCACAGCACTTTCCTGTTTTTAATTTCAAACATTCTTTTTTTCCCTTCCTGATTTGTCACTGTTTTGTTTGTGATTGTTTTTTGTATCTTTAATATAATTTAATTCAATTTTATTGCACTGCTCACTAAATCAATTTTCTTTTGCCTTTACCGAGCCTTTGCGCATTTATCGCTTATGTTAATAAAAAATTATTTTATCAAACGCTAGTTTGTCATTTTTACTTTTTTTTTCTTTTGTTCATCAACTTTGAGATTTCTTCAGTCTTTCATTTTTTTTGCCCTTAGTTTTTCGTCTTCTCTGTGGTAATATCTCTTTGCTTGTTTGAACGGAATAACTTAGAATTTCACTTTTGCTTTACTTTTAATATACAAGACAAAACGGCCTTTTGTGTTTAATAATTGTGCTGTGTTTGGTACTAACAATTTTGAAGACCTATGGGGCGAATATAAATGTACAAATAGGATGTAAATGAACAAATTAGGAAGATCTTGGAAGCAACAGAATCGTCCTAAGACGAATATTGCGAATTCCATGGACTGCCAAAGTAACTAACAACAATTGCCTGAAAGAGGCTAATGAAACTAGAACATTATATACAACAAAAAGAAAGAGACAAACAGCTTTCTTTGGTCATGTGATGAGAAGAGGTATCGGAAAACATCGTGACAACTGGAAAGATCGAGGGGAAGAAGGGAAGAGGCAGACGAAGAGAAACGATGCTGGATGGATTGAGACGGTGGCATGAAGGAATATCATCAGTAGAGTTGATCCAGAAACCACTGTTCAGCATTATTTGTGCTCCGAAGTACTGAAACAACTGACTTCGCATCTGTAAAAAGATGCTATTTATTTCTCTCAATTTTCTCAATTGACCGCCATCTTTGCTCTGAAGTTACTTGAAAATGTTCGAATCCCCGCAGACTGTTTTATGTACTCCATTTTTAAGATTTACCCCCCCCCCCCACTTTCTGTTGAATCTGATCCTTCTGTATAAGCATGGGACCAGGTGTTGCTTGAGTAACATTTTTATATGTAGTTTACAGCGGTTTGTCCCCCCCTCTCTTTTATTCCTAGCGTTCTTTTTCTCAATACCTGGGATGTTTTCTACCATCGCAGGCAGGTGCTTTTGTCTCATAGCAAGGAACCTATGTTCATTGCTAATGCCATTAGTAATGGTGTTGGCACTAGTATAAGATTTGTGCTAATCTTTCTTTTTCACAGATTCTACAAAGTTGTTTCGCTTCAGTCTTACCGTTCCAAGAGCTTTAAAATTACCCTACAAGAGGGGCTGGGTGGGGAGTCTTTGTCTTTTAAACAGTGATGTGTGTTGCTGGACTCTGCTTTCTCTTCTATGTGGTTGTAGACACGTAATCTTTTCTAGTTTGGTAATAAGCGCCAGTTTTCATTACTTTCTAAGTATGATACGCAGTAATTTATACTGAATTTTTTTTCTTCTTTTTTGCGCTCGTTCGCTTTGAACTGAAGTGTAGTCCATACACACTATTTATAGTAGTGATGGACTGAATTTTGTGTGTGGGTTAGCGGTCCTGTTTAACAGTGTCCCTCGCCATCAGGTGAACCCATTACGACTTCAGAGGTACTTGTAATTAACGTTCCCAAGTCAAGGACGGTCTCTGTGGCTAAGGGCTTGCGAACGCGGTTTGTGAGCCCGTATACCCGGGTTCGAAACACGGCGGTGCTGGTTTTTTCGAAAAAGGTATAGGGGCCGGTCGTTCAGAAAGCAATGGCAAACTACTGAACGTAACACTTGCCTAGTACATCAACAGCAGCTGAAAAAATACTGGTGTTGAATGCAACGTCCATGAAAGGGATACGCAACACAATTTATTATTTTATAAGTCAAGGACGACAGGTCAAAATTTTAGTCCAGCTGTCCGGTGTAGGGGTTGAACCGCTAACCTCGGCATCAGCACAACGAATGTCTAAGAACACGCGCTCTTACCCACTCGGCCATGCGGACCTGCATACTGAATTTTATTATTTTGTTCAAGAATGCCTTAGTTACTGTTGCCAAGCTGCAATAATGTAATAAAGGACTGGTCTCACTCGTCGCATATATAGTTACTTGAGAACTGTCTAATCTGCGCCCCCCCCCCACCCTCACACCTTCATGTTGCACTAACATTATTACTGTTCGTTACCTTCCTCTTAGTCTTAGTTGAGTTTGTTCAGTTTGTCTCAACGTGTCTTCCATGTTAGGCACCAGTGAAGACAGACTCTATAGAAATGCCAACAACTTCAAGATGAATGCTGTTTTCTTTGCACCTACACACATATTTTAGTTGACGTCTGAAGAAGCACGAAGAAGAAGAAGGATAATGTAATTTTTGAACTACTATGAGATTCTAGGTACACGACGGCACGCTCCGTGGCGACGTGGTCAAGCCGCCTGACTCCAAAGGTTGTGAGTTCGATTCCGGGTCGCGTCCTTCGGTTCACGAGTGCATGTTTGTAGAGACTCCTGAGGGTCGTCGCTGGAGCTACGGAGTTCGTGCTTTGTGCGACGCTTCCCGTGCTGCGGGAGGAGAATGAGTCATATGGGATAAAACCAGGTGCAATGAAGTCGACCCTGTCGACTTTTAAGTGACTTTAAGGTAAATTACGCATACATGAAAACGTCAAAATAAGTGGTCTCCATGCGGATATTTGCCTATTATAGACTTGCCTCCCCCCCCCCCCCTTTCCCCCCTCCAAAAAAAAGGATAATTGAGCGTTTAATTTAAATATCTGTACGGAATTTGTAATTATAATAACTGTAAATTTTGAGCAGAGAAACAAGTATAATTATTATGAGAAAGTCTGAAAACGTAATAAACACTTAAAAAAAAAAAAAGGTAAATTAATGTTTTGGCCGATATCTCCAGAAAAGTGTGGCATATTCACAAGTTTCACTATGGCGGACATATCGCTTGACGAGTTTATCAGGAAAGGCAACATTAAAGTGCGCGTTAGGTACAGTATTTTCCTACCAAGTAACTTTTGTCGCCGACTAGTTAGATTGTATTTGCATGTGACATCTTTTCCCCACATTTCGAACCCTAATTGAATTGGATTTACGTTTCAATTCAATCTTGCAGATCCCTGTCTCAGATTTGTTTTGTGTTGTTTTGCTTGAGATTGAGAGTCGGTACGTCTGATGATCGTTGTTTGGTTGTCATGAATATGCATCGGCTGTGTTACTTTTATATTCGATTGGAGTAATTAATACATTAATGCGAGAAAACAAACACATTCTCCTGGTTTGCTGGAAATGTAAACTACATTAATGTAAACGTAAACGATTATTATTTAAATATTTTGAATATATTTTTTCACAAAGTGAGCCAGTAATCAGAAAGAAGCTTTGAATTGTTGACATCAGCAAATATAATATATTAAATGTATTAATTTCATTAATATAATTACTTAATAATATTAATAATTACTTAATGTTAATTTTATTAAAAATATGTTAGATACAGAGTTGATTTTTATAAAGATTTGCATTTTAAATTCAGTGTGTACAATCATGCTCGTCTGTGTGTGTGTGTATTTTTTTTTTTTTAAAGTTGCGTATCCCTTACGGGACGTTGCAGTCAACACCATCATTTTTCAGCTGTTGTTGATGTACTAGGCAAGTGTTACGTTTAGTAGTTTGGCATTGTTTTCTGAACGACCGGCTCCTATACCAGCACGTTATAACACAACGCGGCACGGTCTGCTGCTCAAATCGGTCGCAGCTGAGCTTCGAACGCCTGGTACCCGGCTCACGAACCGCGTTCGCAAGCCTTTAGCCACGGAGCCGGCTGTGTTACCGTTTCCCAAATCAAAAGGGAAACAAAGAGTAGAAGAAACAGACCTCTTATGCGTAAACAACTTTAGCTGCAAAAGCCAGTCATGAACGTCTATAGAAACTCTTTGGTGTAAGTTGAAGTGACTATGCTTAATAGGGGATAACATTAATGAAGAATAATACAATTATTTTAAAACTGGATAGAACAGAGCTGATAAAACTAAATCATCAGAAGATACAAAGTTTTAGTATCTATGTCAGTTGTAAACGGGCATTAATAATTAATATCTATATATCTAATAGTTAATTAATTTAATGTATTTTTGGTGAAATCAGCACATATATAGAGTAATTTCAGTAATAAAAGTGTATGCTAAAAACAAAAGACCAGTTAAGTCTTTATAAAATAAACCTTTACTATTAAAAAGTAACACCAAAGTTTTAGGTTTGACCTCCAAGATACATGGGAGCTCTTGCCATAAAGGCATAGCCTAAGAAAAGAGCACCAAACATAACTGGTAAGCATGACATTGACAAAAATATACAGATTTCTAGATTCAAGCAAATGTTTCAGCCAAAGTCTGAGCTGTTGAAGTGAGTCAGTAACTGACATTACAGCACTTGTGACACTCTCATGTGCTCCGTTACCATCTTGAACAACCAGCGAAGAGTCCCAATACTAATAGTACCAGTTGTAGTCTAATTATGTGTCCATCTGGCCTTTCCTCTGAGTACTGAGTGTCAACCAGATCCTGTAATCTCTCCCTGCTGCACCATTCTTTCCAGGCATGATGGTTTATCTGTTCTTCCACACTAGTCACATGATCCCCCCAGAGGGTCTTGACCTCTTCTGCCTTATCATGTACCAGTACCCCACTCAAGGGGGCTGACCCAACCAATCTGTCTGCTTGCTTGTTTTCCAACACACCAGCTTGTCCCTAACTTTGAATTTTTAATTGGAGCATGTCACTCTGCAAGAAGCATGCCAGTCTCCAGCCAGCAAATTGCTGCAGTGACAGCCACCACCTCTATTCTCAAACTAGATATCATAGTACCATATGGCAGGCTCTTCTGCACTAAACACTGTCCATTAACCTTTGCCGTGAAGCCCCAATTACTTCTTTTGCCTTCATAGCACAGAGCCAATCACAGAGCTGTACTAGCCAGACAAGATATGTAATTTCACATTAATAATATTGAAAGTGAAGCTCTGGTTTTATGAAATCTTCTTCTTCTTCTGTGTTCATCCGGAGTTTTTTTCCGGATGTGATTGCGTTGTGCCTGTTTACAGCAGAGCTGCGTTCTTGCGCCGTTAGGCAGACACATCCGACTTCTGCGGGCATTTGTTGACCGGGTTAACTTTCCCGGGTTTTATGGAATTAGAAGTTTCAATTTTGAAATATATTTCAGAATTTTATGTCAAGGTTATTAATAACAGGAACTATAGGCAAGAAATAGTAAGAATATTGTTATAGTTCATCATCATCAATTACCTGGGTCTCTAACAGTATGTGTCATTTAATGTGCTATCTTTCTCCTGACTCTTTTCTTGGTCTCTTCCTCTGTTCTACCAGTTGCTGCAATATGTACATTTTCCCCCCTTTAATTTAATTTAGTAAAAGCAAAGCACTACACATTCTGTGGCCACGTTAGCGAAGTTGTTAGGGAACTGCATTGGTATTGTCATGAGCACGGTTGGGCGAGAGTTTGATGCCTGGGCTAATCGCCTGCTAAAGTGAGGAAAAGACTGGCTACCTATTCCTCCGTGCACCCAGGCCTACAAAATGTGGTGGCTCTATCACATCACAGACCACAGCAGAAAACTGGTTCAGGACAAATTTATTTTTATTTTACTACACATTCCTGTGAAGAAGATTGAGATCATAGATATAATAAATGTTTTGAAAGATAAAGTTTAAAACATCCATCTGAAATAATGCCATGTCATCTCAGGTTATTTGGTATGAAAAATCTCTGAACATGTCACTCCTGCATTCCAGATTTATGACCTGCTCATAATTGTATTAATGAAATAATATGGTGATTTTACATTTACTTCCACATAAATAACAATAGTCACTTTACACAATTATAATCCAAAATTGTAAAAGTATAACATTTCTAATGAAGTGGCCCCCAATAAGTGTTAACTGTTTCCTCCTGACTGTGATAAGTTTCCTCTCTATTTGTTATTAGATTTGTAAAAAGGCTTTCATGTTAATTGGTATGTTTTTTTGTTTTTTTTACAGCAACGCCCAACAAGGAAAGGGAAAAATAAAACCACAGAAAAACGTAGCGGTGCCAAATAGAAATGGCGGCATTCGCCCACCTGCAAAAAATATTGATGCTCGACAAAGACTAGGTCCAAAGCCAGTTATTGACGCAAGGGATAAAATTATCATTAACAAAAAAAGTGGAGTTGGCGATGCTCGTAATAAAATTGTGCAGAAGCAAGTACAGAAGGGAACATTTGATGCCAGATCATTGCTGCAGCGGCAGGCGAGAAAAATTCAAGGCAAAGCCAACCGAACAGGGAACTTTGTAAGTTTCGTTTTAGTTTGTGAATACAGTGTATTAAGTTACATAGTGTTCTTAACTTCCTAGCTAGTTTACATGTAAACTAGCTTTAACAGTTTTGCTTGGTATGCTAATTTCCAAAACTAAAATAACTGGAAAAACAAATAGCAAATCTATGCTCCAATTTTTAGCAGCCAATTTCTTCTTCTGTTTGCTTGAAATTCGCCTGTATCTGCAATGTTGTCTCTTGTATGAACTTAACTGTGATTTTTAGTTCACTTAATGGTCCATAGAGTTTATCTTCAACTGTTGATTCTCTAGGCCAGAAGGTTTGCCTAGATATGTTGCATTTTGGCAGTCTTGGAGTATGTGATCTGCTGTCTGCTGATCTTCTTCAGGTGTTTGATCTGCGGCAGACATCAGCAACCATGACGCTCCAATCGTCTCACTGATTTGATATTGTATTGAAGTTGCTGTTCTTATATTACTATTTGTTGCCCAACTGTTTAAACTTTGCACATACATCTTTCTTTGTCTTCCTCTGCCTCTCTTGGTCGGTAATTCTCCAGGTCCAATTACTCCATTCTATCTCTTCTATCATGCCCCAGAAATATTTTGTATTGTCCTTGTTGCTTTCATGAGTGACCTAATGGTGCTTCCAGCTAACAATACTTCAGTGTTTCTTCTTCTTTGTTCTCTTTTGAGGGTAGTGTGTCGCACCTAGTTTTGCTATTCTGAGGTCAGTATGTCTGACTTCTGCATGTATTTATGTAAGGTTTACTCCCTCCAGACAGATTCCATCCAAGGTAATGGGCTTTATCTAACTGAGAAGATTTTCTTTCCTAACAATTTTGCCAGGACAACAACTTACATCATACTCTTTGTAATTTTTAACATGCACAACTTTAACATGGGTCACCCTTATTCGAGGTTAGGTAACTGATCTCACCAAGGAAGTCAGGAGGACGTGTGATATCAGGTACCAGTGACTTTTGGAAAATTCCCAGCTCTGTGCTGAAATCAAACCCTTTACCCTCTGAGCCTGAGGAGTACAACCTCTCAGCCATGGGTCCTCCACCTCAGCATTTTTCTTATTCTCTATCCATCGCCTCCAGCTTTCCCTGTTTCTTTACTCATTGTCCAGCATTGGCTTCCATACAGAGAACAGGTCACGCACAACTGTTTAGTTAGCAGATTTTTGTGGTTTCATATTTAGTTTTCATGTTTTTTTTTCTTCTTCACTGCAAAGCCCACTCCATGTCTGTTTTCTTCCTGCCCTTTATCCTTCTAGAAAGTGATGTAATTGTTTTCCTTTAGTGACCCATCCTCAGATAGGCGAGTCTCGTGCAGGTCAGCAATATCAATGTTGAGTTTGGCATCAATCACAGCCTTTTTTCTTATGTAGTCAATATTTGCCATATCGTGGAAAGTCCCTGACACATGGTTCTTATGTTCCAGGTTGCAAGCCGTAGCTTGAGGTTTCTATTTTACATTTTAGTGCCTGGTGCATTGGTTTTATAGTCTGCGATTCAGATTTTGTCCAAACTTCTAGCACCATTTTAAGTAGACAGGCTGAGGTGGATCAGCACAAAATTGGCTGGGAGATTCCCAACTTGAGGCAGCCGGTAGCTGATCAGCGACAGCTGTAGGTTTTCCCACTGCCAAAGGCAACCCATGGTGCCCATGTCTGCGCCAATTGACTTGACAAGGAATTATAACCCGTAACTGCTGCCTCTTGCTTTGTTTCCGAGACCAGTTAAGTCTAGGGATGGAGTTATACCTGTCAATAGCACTAAGCCTGGGCTGAATTGCAGAGACCATGCAGCATGATCCCTCTCTTTGCATGTCTAATTTACACCAAAGAAAAGGTAACACCAATACATCTGGAAAAAGACAAAGATCAGCAAAACTATACTCTAACTATCCGCTTGTCAAAGCTTCCATCCTAGACCAGTTGCTGACCAAGATTTAGGGCCTGGTCTACTACCCTCCCTATTGTGCTCCTCCGCCTCAGTCATTGGCAAGAGTGTTAAGTATGTGGCATCATGTTGCAGACAAACACGGTGAGATCGTAAGGACAGTTTAAAGATGTCCACCCCACTTTTGGTATGCACTAAAGAGGAGCAGCGTTCTGTTATCTTTTTTTTCTTTCTTGTGAAGAGGTGAAACCTATAGAAATTCATCAGCAAATGAAGATCCATTATGGCGATGCATGCCTGTCAGTCCAGGAAGTGCATGAACGGAGTAGGAAGTTTTAAAACGTTGTGACTTCTGTGATAGACTGTTCACTACCGGGTCAGGCACATGGAGTAGTGATCTCAGAGTGGTTACACATGCGACCAAGAGAATTTTTTTCTACAGGAATCCAAGCACTTTATCGGCGCTGGAGGACTTGCATTGAACACAGTGGTGACTACATAGAAAACAAGATACATTTGTTATTATGTTTTCCCGAATATATTAACACAAAAAATGCTTAAGGTTTTAATTTGCAGCCCCCTCGTATATGTGTATATATTGTATATGTTTGATATTTTCTGAGTATCTTTTTTTTTTAAATCATTGATTTGTGTTATATTTTGAAAACTCATCATTGTGGAATCTTATCTGTCTCATTTTAATATTCAAAGTGTTTTTAGGATTATAAGATCTTGTGGTTGTTTACAATAATCTAACTTTCTTAAATTGCCTATTTATCTTACTATGCCATTTGGAGGCATAGTGTCAGTGTGCTTGCTGGCCAAGACATTGTTCTGGGTTCAATCCCCAACCGAGGCGGGGTTGTTCCCCCCCACCCCCCGACCAGTACTACCCTTATAGGATGACCCATCCTCATAGAAATAGATGCCAGACAATTGTAAGAATTATCTGGGAACTGTCAGGGAAGGATAGTGAGGAAGGGCACTAGCACCCCCACCTCATATGCCATGGCCTAGAATTGTTTTTGTTTTGCGCTCGCTCGCTTTGAACTCAAGCATAGTCCATACAAACTACTTCTAGTAGTGCTGAACTGAATTTTGTGTGTGGTTTTGCTTTACCTATTAACAGTGTCCCTCGCCATCAGGCGAACCCACTCCAACTCCAGAGGTACTGTAATTAACGTTCCCAAGTCAAGGACGATAGGCCAACATTTTAGTCCAACTGTCTGTTGTAGGGGTTGAATCCCTTACCTCAGAATCACCACACTAGCCTAATGGCTGCAAAATTTCGAGTTAAAAATCTACCCAAAGCATTTCAAGATCCTCACCGATGCAACAGAGTTGGTGCATTGAGCTGAGTTTCTCCAAACTCAGGTTTGAGTTAGGAGGAAAACGGAGCACTTATGGGTGAAACCGTGTGCCGTGATGTTGATCCGACGACTAAGACTAAACTAAAAAAACTCACCACACCAGATGTTTAAGAACATGTGCTCTTATCCATTCAGCCATGCTAACGTACATGGCCTAGAGTAATTAGAGGCCCAACACTTTACAGCCCAACAGCAGTATATTTACCTTTGTTTTGTGTTTGTAATGTCCATTGTTATGTGTCTATATCCACATAGACTCACACATGTGTGCACAGTGTGTATACATGAAATTGGGTATATACTCCACACATTTTTGAAGAAGTCTTAATGTCCTTGGGAAAAAATGGGAAAAAAGCCCTTCCCATGGCCCCCTCCCAACGCACACGCATGCGCGCGCACGCACAGAGAGAGAGAGAGAGAGAGAGAGAGGGGGGGGGGGGGGGAGAGAAAGAGAAATTGATTTATTTGTTAAATATGGTAACTCGAGAAAATATCTTACCGAGTCATTTTATTCTGTTTTCTCATTAGATCCTAAACTGGATGTTGATTAAATTTTGTTCATTAAACTATTCCTGCAATACATGCACTATTTCGGTCAACAAATCCAACTTAAAGCATCATTTCTGGGGACCAGTCTTTGCCTTCCTGCAATGTATTCTCTCCGCACCAGATTGCAGTCACGTATTTACATGACCACTGCTCGGAGATGGATTAATACTGTTTGTCAGACCTAGTTTGTTGATCTTGGAACCGTCAGTAAAGCTATGAGTCACCAACTATTTTTCTGTGCTTTCAGTTTCATGAGGTTCTAGCATTTGGTAGTAAATTTTCCTGATCATAAACTCTTTGGTGTTGGTATCTATTCATATATTTCTACACAGGACTTAAATATTGACTTCTTATTCATACAGCAGTGGCAAACTACTGAATGTTAAGTCGCCAGAAAATCATCCTGAGGTTGATTGCATCATCCTGTAAAAGACATGCAATATTTATAGCATTAGAATGCAACGTTTTATGTGTTTTTAATGTCTTATTTTATAACTTTTTTTCTAAATTGTTTACTTTTAGACTGTCAGTAAAAACCAAGCTGGCAATGTTGGAACTTTGCAGTTACGCAGAACGGTATGTATTAATTTTACCTTAATGCACTTCTTCTGTATCTTTGTAGAGATGAAATTTAGGACCATCTGATAAAAAAATAGAAGTATGCAGTCAGCAGTTTCCTTCTATTTTGATAATGTAGTAACATGTGAATGGCATTATAATAAAATTTAGGGTGTTTTAATTTCTCCAGGATAAATTTTAGTTGCTTTCCATCTCTGAAGACTTAAAAAGTACATCATATATTGGAATGCTTTTGTTCCGTCCTCATAAGTGATGGAAGACATTGTATTTACTTTGAGTTAATTTTTTTTACTTGAGTGTTAAATAATTAAAAAAAAAATTATAGAACAGAAATAAATGTCTATAATACTTCAGCTATAACAAAAGTGTAGAAAATAAGTCCAAAGTACTGATCATTGTTTTATATAAGGAATTGGAAGAAACAATATCTGTGAAATGTGTGGATGTATAGAAAACTTGTCAAAAGCATTGAGAGATCAAAAGTGATATGAACTCCTAGAGGAACATGTTCCAGTGAGTTTAAAGAGCTATGCTGATGGTAGCGTAACTACTGGTAGGGTCTCCCATGTCAGGTCAAGAGATCGGGGCCAAACAAAGTGACAGACCTGCTGCCTTGTAGGTAGATGGGACAGTCAAAGGCTAGGGAAAACAATGAAATGCTTGTTGGAACTAGAAGTAATGAGCCCCCTGGAAGGTTAACCCGGTCAACAAATGCCCGCAAAAGTCGGATGTGTCTGCCTAACGGCGTAAGAACGCAGCTCTGCTGTAAACAGGCACAACGCAATCACGTCCGAAAAAAAACTCCGGATGAACGCAGAAGAAGAAGTAATGAGCCACAGGCTTGACGAAACAGTGCAGCATAACTCTCTTTATGACAGTGACACGTGTCAATTATCTTCAGTGCATTTGATGTCATTTTCTCATACTAAGAATGTATACAAAGTTATCACATTTTGAAGTATCATTTAGCACATAACTAATGACATTTTATATTACATGCTTCATTTCAAGTTTGTATGTGAAAGTGCTTTATATAATATCTCATCCGCAGTTATCAAATCCTGCTGCTCAAGGCAAGGCACAGGTGAGAGTCACAGATAGTGGGCTGTTAATAACGCGACCTGTTCAGAAAAGTTTGGTTGCACTTTCGGCTGGTGGTTCCATTCAGGTCACTAGCAAGTTAAGAGTATGTGCTTTCATGTTATATAATTTATATAGTTTTATTGTTTTAGTTTGCTTGTCTTCCACTGCTTATCATGTTTGTTTTCTTCTATTTTAATGAAGCAAAGCATCTATTTTGATTAGTGTTTTAAAATTTGTATTATTTGAAGCATTGCTTTTTTTTTCGTAATGTTTTTTTGTTGTTGTCATTTTGTCTGCATAGTTTGGCCACATTATGAGAAGAGAAAATTGAAACATTTTGTGACAACTGATAAGAATGTATACAAATAAAAAAAAAAGAGAGAGAAATAGGAGAAAGGAGTGAGATAGTTGGGACAGTCTTGCATCATAAAGAGATAGAGGAAAGGAGTGAGATATGTTGGACAGTCTTGCAACTGATAAGAATGTATACCAAAAAAAAAAAAAAGAGAGAGATAGTGAAAAGGAGTGAGATAGTTGGGACAGTCTTGCATCATAAAGAGATAGAGGAAAGGAGTGAGATATGTTGGACAGTCTTGCATCATAAAGAGATAGAGGAAAGGAGTGAGATAGTTGGGACAGTCTTGCATCATAAAGAGATAGAGGAAAGGAGTGAGATAGTTGGGGCAGTCTTGCATCATAAAGAGACAGAGGAAAGGAGTGAGATAGTTGGGGCAGTCTTGCATCATAAAGAGATAGAGGAAAGGAGTGAGATAGTTGGGGCAGTCTTGCATCATAAAGAGATAGAGGAAAGGAGTGAGATAGTTGGGGCAGTCTTGCATCATAAAGAGATAGAGGAAAGGAGTGAGATAGTTGGGGCAGTCTTGCATCATAAAGAGATAGAGGAAAGGAGTGAGATAGTTGGGGCAGTCTTGCATCATAAAGAGACAGAGGAAAGGAGTGAGATAGTTTGGACATTCCTGCATCATAAAGAGATAGAGGAAAGGAGTGAGATATGTTGGACAGTCTTGCATCATAAAGAGATAGAGGAAAGGAGTGAGATAGTTGGGGCAGTCTTGCATCATAAAGAGACAGAGGAAAGGAGTGAGATAGTTCGGGCAGTCCTGCTTCATAAAGAGATAGAGGAAAGGAGTGAGATAATGTGGACAGTTTTGCAAAGAAAAGAGTGAGATAGTTTGGACAGTCTTGCTTCATGGCATGGAATGATGTCAGCGCATGAATTCATACATTCTGCTGGAGAACAGGAGCTGTGGGGAAGCATGATTGCCCATGCCAGTTAGCAAGGTACTTGATGATGATGATTAATCTGAGGACCCACAGTTCTTGCAGATATTTTGTTAATATTTCTTTGTTTTTAAATACTGCCTGCAGACTTGAATGTTTGCAGGGTTAGAAATAATGATTTCTAAAGAAATAGACTGACAATGGGTAGGCATGGATATTTTTTCTTGTAATCTACTATATATATAAAAGAGAATGTTTGTTTGTGTGTGTGTCCTTTATGCTTTCCCGAACGGTCCATCCGATTGAGATGAAATTTTGTACAGATGTTGTTCTCACTCCCGTGGACCCTACTGAAATAGTTAGTTTAAAATCAACAATTTTTCCTCAAGCACGAAAGAAAAAGGCATTACGAGTATATCGAGTACGCTCAAGCACGTTCATCTGAAAACCAGTCGAGTACGCACTACTCAAGCATGTTCATCTGAAACAGGTGAGCAACGGCAAGCAAGACTGGAAACCGTTCGAGTACGCGATGCTCAAATAAAAGTGTATAGAGATAATGTATATTGCAGTAAAATAGAATCTATTCTATTTAAGACTATTCAAAAAAAAAAAAAAAAGAGTTATATTTATTCTCTGGTAACTAATAAAATATCAATAAATTAGCTGCGAGGGCCCAGGGGCCGAACGCGTACTCTGTGCGCTTAGAGAAATGTATTTTAATGTATAATGACTACTTATATGAATTAAATGAGACGCTCCTCGCCAGGGGCTAGGCGGCGCCGGGCCGGGTCGTCAGCTAGTTAGCCATAAACTAAAAACTTTTATCTGTGCTGTTTTGTATTATTATAAAAGTTTTCAAAGGACACTTTGTGTATCTTTTCTTCTTGTTGTGTGTGTTTTTTTTCCATAGATTATCCAATTTTGATTTAAAATAAAAAGAAATTACATTGAAAGTGTACATTTAAAAAAAAAAAAGCCATCCCAAAGCTCTCTTGCAAAAAATATAAGTTAAATGGTGAAACGTACGTAGAGTTTATGTCAATTATCCCACAGGATGGTCACAGAAGGAATGCAGTTAGACATAGGTGCCATATACTTTAAAAATAGCTGAAAATGGGTCATATAAGCTGTGGGAGATAAGAGAAACCATGCGTGCAGCAGAGTATGGCAATTTAAAATGAAACAGCTATGTTTGGCTTATGTGAGAAAGAGAGAGAGAACGGACACTGATATACTGCAGATACTGAACATCAAACTCAGTCCTAGTGAACGGAAATCACAGTGGGGAGATGAGTAAAAATAATAATTAAGTTATGATCATATTAAAAAAAAAAAGATCAACAAATATATAATTAATAAGCTAAACCACAAACAGATCTAAATGAAAAGAACAACTGTAAATGAAAACGAACAGGTATAAACACAAAATTATAAATAAGGAATACTGTGGTTTTTGTTTGTTTGTTTCGTTAATTAAATTTCTAATCGTAGCAAAACAATTTATGTATTGTGATATTATTATAACTCTTGATTATAGTATTGTTGTCACTGACATATTAGTAACAGTTAATATATGATTGACCTATGCTTTTGATTGTCCTTGTCTAATGCCATATGATACAACTGCAGCTAATTTGTTTTTCAGCCAAAGGAAGGAAACTTTGCAAGTGCCATACCTATAATTCAGATACGTAATGACAAATACCGACAACCCGCTCAACAGTTGTCTCAGCACAGTCAGCCATTACAGATTTATTCAAACCCTCCAGCAAGACCATCTCCATTTGTAGATTACCGCTCGTCAGGCTATCCTCATACCACATACTCCACCCACTCAAGTGGCTATAGGGACTACGACGATCCACAGTTTAATGAGGCCTCTATAGCCATCCCGGAGATTCCAAAAATAAACATCACAAATGTTAGGCCCCTTGAGGTAGGCGGTATGAAACCTGTACCCTACATGAAAGAATATGCACAGCCACGGGTGCCCCCTGGTGCGGCAACAGTATCACAAGGTGCAAAGCCACCAGTGTCTAAAACAGTGTTGCAGCCGAGCAAGCTAGTTCAGGCTGGTGTGAAGCGAAAACCTGAGCAGGATGTTTCAGGTCCTTTGAGGTTAGGCAGAGGTGGAGGTCCTGGCATTGACCTTGGAGCAGGGGATTCAACCCTGAATAAGAAGATGAAAGTATCAGCCATTGATATGGATGTTATTGATATAGTGAGTACTTGTTAATAAATTCTATCTTGTGTGTTGAAAGTAATTTCACGTAACTTTTTTCTCCATGTCATGTTGTCTAGCATCTCTGTATCTTTCCTTGTCTCACTTCACATCCAGCTTTCCTTTTGTCATATGCATTCCACTTACCTTTTCTCATGATGATTCCAAAAAATGTGGATTACTATTTTTGATTTGAGTAATCAGTTTTCTTTTGTGAGTTGGTTTCTTTTTAGTCAATTTTATCACTCTATTGATCTGTTCATGGTGTTCTCATCATTCTTCTAGAGAAGAACCAAGTCTCTACAGTTTCCAAGTTATTTTGAATAACCACATGTCGCTTACCATTAACTTTCAAGGCAAGACCAGGTCAACATTTTTAGAATGCAAACAGGACACAACACTGAAGTATCACCTATCACCAGTTTAAGATAGGTTTCTGGGAAGGTTAACCCGGTCAATAAATGCCCGCAGAAGTCGGCCTAACGGCGCAAGAACGCAGCTCTGCTGTAAACAGGCATAACGCAATCACGTCTGGGAAAAAAAAACTCCAAATGAACGTAGAAGAAGAAGATAGGTTTGTCAGATCCTTTGACATAAGGCAATAGCCTCAAGATGGCCAGTCACACTCTACATTCCTGCTCAGCTTACATAGTCTTCTTCTGATGTCTTAAAGACTCTTAATGGATTATAGGCCCACAGCCACACATGCCAAGTTCTTTTAGGCTAGTTCATGGTTGGTTTGGTGTTGGCTGCATTTTTCTGAGATGTGAAGTAGCCAGTCTCCCAGCAACCCTCTTTAGTCTTTTACATCCTGCACAGAAGGTTGAAGTCTTACTGTTCTTTACTTACTCTCAGGGGTCCCAGTAAGACATGGGCATCAGCTTACAGTTAGTTGAATGTCCTTTACAGGATGCAACAATCAACCCCAGCATTTGTTTCACTGTTTGTGATTTACCGTGCAATTTTTGCATTCAGTAGTTTGCCATTGTTTTCTGAAATACCGATGTTCATGCCATTGAAACCAATGCAAGGCAGTGTGCTTCCAAATCATCTGCAGTTGATTTTGAACCCTCGACTCAGTATGTCAGGAAATTGTGAAGTGTGTATGTACATTGCCCTGAAGGCACAGAACTCGCCAGCTTACAATAATGAACATAAACAAATAAGGCATCAATGAACATCATTCCATCAAAAAACTACTGGAATGTCTTGAACCTGAAGCTAACTACTACTTTTGTTAGAGACATTAACAAGGAGGTTTGAGTGATAGGTCGTTCCATTCACATTATGTAAATGCTTCACTACTGCTTCATAGAATCTTTATTCTAAATGCTGCGATTTTCTCTGAGTAATCATCATCGTCATATGCCTTGCCATCTGACTTAGACGTTCAAATCTTGGTCCTCTGGATCAACTTTATTGATGATATTCCTTCATGGCACAGACTCAGTCCATCCAGCATAATTTCTCTTGGTCTGCCTCTGCTTCTTTTTCCATTGATCGTCCCAGTTATCATGATATTCTCCAGTACCCCTCTTTTCATCACATAACCAAAGAATGTTGTTTGTCTTTTTCTTATGGTTGGTTAGTTAGTCAGTCGACGGATCATCCTCATTGCACATCGAAACATTCGTTCATATGTGCTTAGATCCCCTCCTCATTAAATCCAGCAGTGTGTAGCAACTGACGACACAAGTTCTGTGTTGGTTTATTAATCTTCTTTGGCTTCCCGCGTAGCGTTCTTGTTTTGCCACCCCCTCTTTTAACTTGCTATTCTCGCAGCCTGATCATGGTTGTAGATTCACAGTCATTACTTGGTTCTCGCGAACGACCTACTTCTCGTAGAGCATTCAGAATGTCAGCCTGGTCTGTGGCTTGTCCACCTTCCACAGTAGCTTTACCTGCGAGCTTGTCAGCCCGTTCATTTCCTCGTACACCCGCATGCCCTAGCATGAAAATGAAACTAATCTTTGCCAGCCGCGACCACTCCAGAGACAGCAACCACTCTCTTTGGATCTACCCCATCTCTTGTCTTCTTGAGCATGCTCATTGAGTCGCTAAGCAAACATGCCCTAGTGAATGTCTGTGTCTCGAGCCATGTTATTGCTTTTATTATAGTTGTATGTAATGTTCTAGTTTCATTATCTTCCTCCAGGCAATCATTCCTAGATACTCTGACAAGAGAAGGTATTCATAGCATTCGTCTCAGAAATCACATCTCTATTGCTTCTAAGCCGGTCTCTCTGGTTAAGGGGTTACACGACTTTCTCCGTAATCCCGTTTATCCACGCAGGGTAATGCAGCACGCGAGAATTGGAAGCGGTTCTACCCGCGCTGGTGACATGCGGAATAACTGAGCAGGCCGCTCAGAAAGCAACGGCAAACTACTGAGCGTAATCTTGCCAAGAAATCAACAATCAGCTGAAAGATGCTTATGTTGACAGTGATGTCCTGTAAAAGGATATGCGAATTAAAAAAAAAAAATTGCTTCCAAGCTTTTCCTAATTTGTTCATTAACGTTCCATGATTCGCTGCCATACAGCAAAACATGTTCTTAATAACATTTCATTACTTTCTTTATAACATTCAGTGATAGTAACTTATTACATAAGATACTTTTCATTTTATGGAATGCAGCTTTTGCTAGGCCAATTCTGCTCGTTCATCTTCCAACTGATATAATG
This sequence comes from Cepaea hortensis, assembly GCA_963921405.1. Lineage (NCBI taxonomy): Eukaryota > Metazoa > Mollusca > Gastropoda > Stylommatophora > Helicidae > Cepaea > Cepaea hortensis. The sequence continues at coordinate 33,102,445 of OY992880.1, forward strand.
ACACCTAGGTGTTGCTTGGTTAAGCATTTTCCCTTCTATTTTCATCTTACATTTGAGTATTATCTTTTTCTTTGATAATAACCATTGTTTCTATTTTCTTGATATTCAAGGAAAGTTCTTTTTGTGTGAGCACCATATACTCTATAGTGTAAAATTGGTATCCTTTATGCACTTTTATAATGCCACTTTAAAAAGAAGTTAAGGAAATATTAAGAGGTGGAAGCGTGGACAATAAGCAGTCAAGCTGAAAAACAGCTGATGGCTGTGGAAATGTGGTTTCTGAGGAAAATGCAAAGAATACCATGGACAGACAGAAAAACCAATGAACAAGTCCTTCAAGAAACAAATGAAGATCGTAAACTGATTAGAGACATTAGACATAGACAGTGAAAATTTTTTGGGCATGTTATGAGAAGAAATGAATTGGAGAACTTGGTGACAACTGGCAAGATCGAAGGGAAGAGACCAAGGAGAAGGCAGAGAAGTAAATACCTGGATGGCTTGGCCACATGGCATGGTCGAGATAGGAACACGGAGCTGATCCACGACTCTGGTGATCGAGTGAGATGGCAGAACATGACCGCCCATGCTTACCGGCATGGCACATGATGGATGGATTGCCTCAATCTGGAAGTATCATACTGTCTAATAAGTATACATTGTATTGTACTAAGAACAGAGAAAAGTTTTATTTTTGGCCTAAACCCGCTGCATTTGAAGACAAACTCTATGGAGATGTCAGCAAGATCAAGTTGACTGTTGCTTTCTTTAGATTTATTCATGTTTCCTTCCAAGGTGTGGAAAGAAGAACAAGTATTGTTGTAAAATGTGATTGTCACAGTGTTGAAATTTTGTATTTATTCTCTATGTTTGTGTACAGGATAGTGAGACAGAAGTGATAAGCCCTCTTCAAGGTTACCGAGTGATGGTGACCAATTTATATTCTGGTGTTACCCAAGATGACATAATTGTAAGTATTTGTGTGATACTTTCAGTCAAGTTATGTAATAATTAATTACGTGCAAGTTTTTGTTGAATACTTTTGATATGTGTGCATGAAAAGAATGGGAGAACAGTATTTGGGGTCAGGATATCCAAGCAATGAATGATCTCTGTTGCATTGGGGTTGATATATCCAAGCATTCAAGGGGCGGTCTCTGTGGCGTTTGAGTTGATATATCTAAGCATTCAAGGGATGGTCTCTGTGGCGTTTTAGTTGATACATCTAAGCATTCAAGGGGTGGTCTCTGTGGGGTTTGGGTTCATATATCTAAGCATTCAAGGGGTGGTCTCTGTGGGGTTTGAGTTGATATATCTAAGCATTCAAGGGGTGGTCTCTGTGGCGTTTGAGATGATATATCTAAGCATTCAAGGGGTGGTCTCTGTGGCGTTTGAGTTGATATATCTAAGCATTCAAGGGGTGGTCTCTGTGGCATTTGAGTTGATATATCTAAGCATTCAAGGGATGGTCTCTGTGACGTTTGAGTTGATATATCTAAGCATTCAAAGGGTGGTCTCTGTGGCGTTTGAGATGATATATCTAAGCATTCAAGGGGTGGTCTCTGTGGCGTTTGAGTTGATATATCTAAGCATTCAAGGGGTGGTCTCTGTGGCGTTTGAGTTGATATATCTAAGCATTCAAGGGGTGGTCTTTGTGGCATTTGGGTTGATATATCCAAGCATTCAAGTGGTGATTTCTGTGTCATTGGGGCTGATATATCTAAGCATTCAAGGGGTGGTCTCTGTGCATTGAGGCTGATATATCCAAGCATTCAAGGGGTGGTCTCTGTGCATTGAGGCTGATATATCCAAGCATTCAAGGGGTGGTCTCTGTGCATTAAGGCTGATATATCCAAGCATTCAAGGGGTGGTCTCTGTGCATTGAGGCTGATATATCCAAGCATTCAAGGGGTGGACTTTGTGGTGTTGGGGTTGATATATCCAAGCATTCTAGATGTGGTCTTTGTGGCGTTGGGGCTGATATATCTAAGCATTCAAGGGGTGGTCTCTATGGCATTGGGGCTGATATATCCAAGCGGTGGTCTCTGTGGCATTGGGGCTGATATATCCAAGCATTCAAGTGGTGATTTCTGTTTCATTGGGGTTGATATATCTAAGCATTCAAGGGGTGATTTCTGTTTCATTGGGGTTGATATATCTAAGCATTCAAGGGGTGGTCTCTGTGTCATTGGGATTGATATATCTAAGCATTCAAGGTGTGGTCTCTGTGACATTGGGGTTGTTATATCTAAGCATTCAAGGGGTCGTCTCTGTGTCATTGGGGTTGATATATCTAAGCATTCAAGGGGTGGTCTCTGTGGCATTGGGGTTGATATATCCAAGCATTCAAGTGGTGATTTCTGTTTCATTGGGGTTGATATATCTAAGCATTCAAGGGGTGGTCTCTGTGGCATTGGGGTTGATATATCTAAGCATTCAAGGGGTGGTCTCTGTGGCATTGGGGTTGTTATATCTAAGCATTCAAGGGGTCGTCTCTGTGTCATTGGTGTTGATATCTAAGCATTCAAGGGGTCGTCTCTGTGGCATTGGGGTTGATATATCCAAGCATTCAAGTGGTGATTTCTGTGGCATTGGGGTTGATATATCTAAGCATTCAAGGGGTGGTCTCTGTGTCATTGGGGTTGATATATCTAAGCATTCAAGGGGTGGTCTCTGTGGCATTGGGGTTGATATATCGAAGCGTTCAAGTGGTGATTTCTGTTTCATTGGGGTTGATATATCTAAGCATTCAAGGGGTATTCTCTGTGTCATTGGGGTTGATATATCTAAGCATTCAAGGGGTGGTCTTTGTGGCATTGGGGTTGTTATATCTAGGCATTCAAGGGGTAGTCTCTGTGGCATTGGGGTTGATATATCTAAGCATTCCAGGGGTGGTCTCTGTGGCATTGGGCTTGATATATCCAAGCATTCAAGTGGTGATTTCTGTGTCATTGGGGTTGATATATCTAAGCATTCAAAGGGCGGTCTCTGTGGCATTGGGATTGATGTATCCAAGCATTCAAGATGTATCCATAGCGAAGCGGTCAAGCATTCTGCCTTTTGCTCCGAAAGTCATAGGTTCATTTTTGAAATGTCGTTAATGCAGTTTTCATTTGGGGAGTTGGGTCATTGCTGTAGCTACGGAGTTGATGCTTTGTGCAATGTTCCTGGCAGGTGGCTTGCTGTTTGCGGAGAAAGACTGAATCGGATGAGGTTAAACCCTGTGCATTGAAGTTGAGCCTCTTGCCTTTAATCTTTACATCTAAACATTCAAGATGGGATAACTTCTGAACTAGTGTTATTTCAATTTTGTCAATGTTACAATTTAACAAAATTCCCTTTATGAAGTAAATATTGTGAGAAACCACAGAAATACTTAACCTTCGACCTGTAACAGTAACTTAAATCCAGAGAGAAAAATGTTCTTCACTGGAACATAATGTCCTGTAAGAGTAAAATATGTGTGTTTTTCACTTAAACCTGGCATAAGTAGATTCAGTGCTTTTATGTATATCGAGCAACATTCTCACGAATATTTGAAGAAGAGTTGCACAGCCTCATTGAATGAATCTAGGGGGACTTATTAGGTCAAGAATTGTTAAAGTAATTAGAAGCCTGTTTTTTTTAAATTTCTAACTGTCAATGGATCTTTAGCATGAAGGCTAGATGTCTGATTCACAACCCCAGAATCAAGGGGAAGTGTATAATCTTTTTCTTGTTTTATCAAGCATTCAGTCCAGTCCGTGAAATAAATCGGAGGCGGATGTCATACCCTCTAAGCCAGGGGTGTCAAACTCAATCGCTCAGCGGGCCAAAACTCAATCGCTCAGCGGGCCAAAACTCAATCGCTCAGCGGGCCAAAACTCAAATCACACGTAAGGTTGCGACAGGATAAACATTCAATAAGCCGAAAATTAAACCTCTTTTAAACATTAATATAAATTAATACATAAAAAAGAGCTGTGCAGTATCAGTGGTGTCATTACTTTCATCGATAGCAAGGGAGAATGCAACAAAGTCTTTGCCTTTTTCAATCAGCTGTGTTTTCACATTTGTGGCCATCTCACAAACCTGATCAACAACCGTATTTCTGCTAAGGCTTACTTTGCAAACATCTGCTTTCTGTCTGAACACAAAACGTCACACACTTTCATCATGCAGTGCTTCAGAAACTCTCCTTCTGTAAATTGTAGGCCTGATTTTGCAATCTCCTCCACCACAATAAAACTTGCTTTCACAGCAGTTTCAGTTTGTGATTTTGCTTTGGTGAAAAACATTTGCTGTGATGTTAGATGCCTCTTCAGTTATTCTATATTCTGTAGCTTCTGCTCTGCATTCAGGCTGTTTAACTTGTCTTGATGTTTAGTCTCATAGTGCCGTCTCAGATTATATTCTTTGATCACTGCCACATTATCTCCCTAAATTAGACACACAGGTTTACCGCCAATATCAGTAAACATATATTCAGCCTTCCAGCGGCTTTGAAAGGCTCTGTTTTCAGAATCAACTTTTCTCTTGGTCATTTTAATGGCTATCTTTGATTTTAAAAAGATTGTGCATCTACTGACAAACTCTTGATTGATATCAGGTTAGCCATAGCGGGAAAAGGTGATATAATATCCGGGCACTGCACTACTTTCATTTCTTATGCTCCAATCCAAAACGAGCAACTGAACATTGCTAGGTCACTATAACAACGAACAACCGACTTTTATTTTCGCTTATTCTGATCGAAGTGAGAACGCTCTCAGGTGGCCTATCATTCAGCAAGGCTGCTAATCAGGGAATTTGATTTGCACTTTATATCGTGACCATTAAAAATATTTTTGCCTAAAATTCTCTCTCGGGCCGAATATATTTGTACGTCATTTGAGACCTCTCAGGCCTGACATGATTGTACGCCGGGCCTGGTGTGGCCTGCGGGCCTTGAGTTTAACACGTGTGCTCTAAGCCATTGCACCCCCTTAGTCCAGTCAGCAGGCCTTTCTGTAGGTCTGCCTTTTTTAGCATTGGCTATCCTATTTTTCCCCAGAGCTTGTATTGCTCTCTGTCTTTCTCGCTGTTCAGGTTCTTAGACCTTGTTGGTGTCGGCGCTAGCATAGCTCGGGGTCCTGGGAAGTACTCCTCAACTGTGACAAAGTGGACATATGGGTGAAAAAGCTGAAGGAAAGTGAAAGATAATTTAAGTCATTCACATTTCAGATACTAACATGGAAATGTGAAGTATTAGATCTTCACATATATTGTGGTATGGGAATAACAGCTGCCATCTTGACTTTTCCTTCTGAGATAGTTTGCACAGAATGATGTTTTTTACATTGTTGCGTAGTTCCTGAGTCGTACTGGACAGACAAACAATTCTGGAGCTGCTAGGAATTGAACTAGATCTCTGTGCTGGTATGCATGTGTACTAACCACTGTTCCTTAAACAATATTACCAGCTATTTAAAAAAGAATGTATTCTGCATAGAAGTGAATTGACAGTTATGTAAAAAAAATAATGTAAGTGAAGATGTATTGTTAGAAAATAGATGGTGTTAGCAGTTGTTTGGTCTTGTTATTTAAGGAACTGTTCGGAGCTGTTGGCCCTTTGAAGAAAGCAAAGCTGCTGAAACCTGGTAGTGCAGAAGTTGTCTATGTCAGCAAGGATGATGCTTTTACTGCTGTACAGAAATATCACAGCCGAGAGCTGGATGGTGAGTTGAGAAGCTTTCATCTAAACTTGCGACTTCTTTGTCTCAAAGTACACCTTGACTTTTAGTGCTGTGCATAGTTATGACAGCCGAGAGCCGGAAGGTGGATTGAGCAACTCTTTTAAACTTCTGACATCTTTGTATGGTAATACTCGTTGACAATTTAAATGTAAATTGTCTGCCATGACAATTTTAAACTGACTATCATGTCTTTTTGTTTAAATGGCAATTGCTTCTGCCAGCTTTAACATGCAACCATTTTGCGTGTTGAACATCACACAAAATATATTGTCCCATGCATGATAGTCAGTTTTAATCACTGGTATCATGAAGGCTAATAGACTACAATGGCTGGGGCATATAGAAAGAATGGAAAATAATAGGGAAACAAAACTCGGTTACACTCAGGAAATAAATGACTGTAGACCCCGAGGTAGACCAAGAAGACGGTGGAGAGATAATATATATATACAGACCTACAAGCACTTGGAATCAACGACTGGCAAGAGAAGGTCAACCAGAGAGACGAATGGATACGGATTGTATCTGCAGCAAAGAACCTCAATGGCTCAGAACGCTGAAGAAGAAGAAGAATGATAGTCAGTTTAAAATTACCATGGTTCAAATTACTGTGTGGATATATGTGTTGTATATTTCAGCTTGAAGGATATATCTTATTGCTTTAGTTTATGTGTGATTTCTGCAGCATGTATCTGATGAGATGCAACGAAATATGCCAGGCGATAAATTGTGTAATCTATTGTTTGTGGCTTCGATATTTAAATTCTCTATGGGGAAAACATTGTTGTAAATTTAAATTTAGTAAAAGGTTTTGCAAATGTTATTTGTTCTTTGAACGTATAACAGGGTTTTAATTAATTCTTTCTCCTCTTCTACTGTCAAGAGCTGATGTGCCTCAGTCTTGTTTGTTTTCTTTTCTGAATCCCTTTCCTTTCTTCTTCAGAATGCTCTCAAAGAACCACATCTGTATTTCTGATAAAAAAATATAGTGCAATTGATAGAAATCCACTGACATTTTCTCACTTTAAATTTATAATTGGCATCTTGTACTGCTACAACAAGGCTATGTTAATTGTTTTTACTGTTCTGCAGTGATATCTGAAAAATGCAGTTTTGTATAATTTTTCGTTTGTTTCTTGAAATTTGCTTTTTATTTTAGCTTGGCTGCTTCTGCTTTGAACCAAAGGTAGTAAGTTATTGTGTGGACAATCTTTCTTTAATTGTTGTGAATCAGTGTCTGTAGAAAGAAAAAGTTGTATCAGCATTTTATCTTGTGTTGTATATTGAAGTAGATATTGTTGAGATATAAGAAAGTACTCCCTGAATGTACCTGCTTGGAATGTAAGATTATGATACTGATGAGCACAATTTCTTTTTATCAGGACAACCCATGTATGTGAAGATGACAACTCCAGTTGGAGCTGTGGTTAAAAAAGCAGTGGGAGACAATGATCCAGATATTACAGGGGAAGCTTTGAGGTAATGGTCTTGCATGCTGTGTATAGCTAAGTAAAGATAAAGGAACCTTTTTTTCTCTTCATTGTGATTTCATGTTCAGAATGTTGTGCATTTCAGAAAATGAAGAGTATATTATGCAATAAGTCACTATCATTGAATGTAATAGAGTGCTGAAGTGCTATATATATATATATTGGCACCTTTCCGTCTTGACAGACGATAGTTTAGTACATTGTGCTTCAAAAAGGCTTAATAACTACGACCCATGGAGGTGGCGAGTGTGGCTGATAAGGCCAATTCGTTCTACAAATGTTTGTCCACAGTGGATGCATGTGAAAACATTGTCATTTCCACTATCATACACCATCTTACGTCTCTCACGCTCTGTGTGTGCTTTATCTGCAATCATTTTCTCCTTAGTCTTGATTCCATTTCTGATAGTTGCCCTCCATGCAACACGTTCAGCTACGACTTGCTCCCAATGTGCATTCTCAATGCCTGTATCAATCATGTCCTGCTTACACACATCTTTGTATCGTAGTAGAGGCCGACCCTGAGATCTCCTACCCATCTGTAATTCACCAAAAAGATGTCCTTTGGTATTCTACCATCATCCATCCTCCTAAGATGTCCTATCCATCTAAGTCTATGAAGACTGAGCATGGAACACACCGTCACACAACCTGATCTTTCTAATACTTCAGTATTTGTGATTTTGTCTTGCCACTTAATACCAAGTATTCTTCGCAGACACCGCATATGAAAGCTGTTTAAACGTTTCTCTTGGTGTGAGTAAGTTGTCCAGGTTTCACTGCCATAAAGAAGAGTATTAAGTTCACAGGCTTGGTAGACGAGAACTTTTGTTTTGGCAGTAAGTTTTCTGTTCTCCAAGACTCTTTTTGCTAACATGTTCATTGTTGTTGCTGCCTTACCAATCCTGATGTTGATTTCCTGATCTAGGGATAATTTGCTATTTACCTCTGACCCTAGATATGTAAAATGATCTACTATCTCCAGTTCGGCATTGTCAATAAAGATTGATGGTACCCCATGTGCACCTTGTGACACAATCTGTGTCTTCTTTTTGTTAATTGTTAAACCAAATTCAGAACAAGCATTGCCCCGGGATGGTTAACCCGGTCAACAAATGCCCGCAGAAGTCGGATGTGTCGGCCTAACGGCGCAAGAACGCAGCTTTGCTGTAAACAGGCACAACGCAATCACATCTGGAAAAAAAAACCTCTGGATGAACGCAGAACAAGAAGAAGAAGAACAAGCATTGGAGAATGCAGATAGTAGATGTTGTAATTCTTCCTCAGAGTGGGTTGTAATTGCAGCATCATCCGCAAAAAGCAACTCTCTGATTAGTACCCTCCTAATTTTCCTGAGCATTATAGAGGCCGCCATCTGAATGTGAGTGAATGTATATACCGGCATCCTGATCACGAAAGGCATATTTTAGTAGAAGTGAAATGTATATCCCAAAGAGGGTGGGGGCTTGAAGTGCTATATAGAACCTGCTTTGGTGTATGACAGTGAATCTTGGAATGTAAGTGAACAAATTAGGACGAACTTCGAAGCAACAGATATTGGTTCATGAGACGAATGTTGTGAATTTTTTGGACTGCCAAAGTAACTAACGATTGCCTGAATAGGCTAATGAAACTAGAACATTACATACAACAATAAGAAAGAGACAGAGCTTTCTTTGATCATGTGATGAGAAGAGAGGCATTGGAGAACATCGTGACAACTGGAAAGATTGAGGGAAAGAGAGGCAGAGGCAGACCAAGAGAAATTATGCTGGATGGATTGAGATGGTGGCATGGAGGAATATCATAAGTAGAGTTGATCCAGAAAACCAAGGACAGAGATCTGAAGAGAGCCATGAACGCCCACGCCAGCTGGCATCGCAGTTGCTGATGAATGTTGTGTAATTGTTTTCTTATTTATTACTATTATTTCTGTCTTCTTCTTGTTCAAATGAGCCTTGTTTGTGTGTGCAAATTCTGACACCACTATATGCTAGTGTAGTTGATAGAGGGTAACACTGATAATATCAGGAGCATGTTTGGACAGGGGTTCAACGCCAGCCTTCATCATCCAATAACAGGAAAATGCTGGCCATGTATTCCTTCGTGCAGCTGAAGCCTACACAATGTGATTGCCCTATCATTTCACAGGGTCATAGCCGGTTTGCTTTGGGACATTTATTTATTATATTATTATTATACTATATCAATTGTTTTCTATAGGTCATATTGATTTTTTTTCTGTGAAGCTTGTATCATCAGCAGATGAACAGGTAGTGATTGCGTTCAAATGATGCATCAGTATTGTTTTTTTTTTAAAGCATCTTCGCTTTGAATTAAGCGTAGTCCATACACATTACTTCTAGTCGCGTTGGACTGACATGTGGATTAGCTTTTCTCATTACTTGTTGCCCTCACCCTCAGACAAACCTGTTCTGACTTCCGAAGTACTTGTAATTTATTCCCCCAAGTCGAGGATAAGAAGCCCACACTTTAGTTCAACTGACCGGTGTCGAGGTTGAACCCACTGTTTCAGCAGCAGCACACCGGTTATTTAAGAACAAGCATTCTGATCCATTCGGCCATGCTGACCTCCTACGATAGTGTTTTTTTAACAAGTGCTTTATATATTTTCTGTCAATGCTGCATTATGTAACAGTTTTGATATTTGGAATAATTGGGTCTGTGTTATGCTTGAAAATTACATAGGATTATACTCTTTTCCAGATTGTATAGAAAAACTGGCGGGACGGGGTCACTGCTTGAAGCTCCCATTGAAATTCCAACAATTCATCGAGCGCTGTTCAAGGCAGGGCCTCCTGGACCTAACAAGTCCGTAAAATTTACGGTCAAGATTTAAGTGTTTTTGTCAGGTTTGTTCTCAGCAGTTTTTTTTTAAAAATAATGGAAATGGTAGTTTTCATTTTTTTTGTTTTTGTTTTTGTTTTTAATCAAAAGCAAAGCTTCATACATTAGAGGCGTGATTGATTGTGAGCATGCAATTTGTAAGAACAGAATGTTCCATTTCTTTTATTTATGGTCATATTTCATCTTTGTAAAATGAACACAGCAGGGAGTTCCCAGCAATTCGTACATTCTTACGACAGACCATTGCCAGTTGTGTGTTCTTCGATGTTTTCTGCGACCTGAGAATATGTAAATATAAACAGCAGACATTTAGTGGCAAGATTTTTGGTGTCATTTGTTTATATACCCAATGGTGTCCTTCAGTAAAATGTTGATGTGATCATACTCAGTTTTGGAAATAGGGATAACTATACTCAGTTTTGGAAATAGGGATAACTATACTCAGTTTTGGAAATAGGGATAACTGTATTGGGTCACTGGGGCAGAACAGTGGCATTATCTGTGAAACAGTACATTGTTACAATACAGAGATTGCTAGAAGGATGTTTTGAAATGTCATTTACATCAGATATTGATGAACTTAAACTATTTAATTCTTGTACAATATTCTGTTCACTTGCATCAGGTTTCTCTTGTCTGATTGCCAGGTCATTCCATCTCTGATATTAACATCTTTATTTTCTGAGCTTATTTTGATGACTGTTGATAGTGGCTTTGTGCTGAAAATGATTTTAATCATTTGCCATTTCTTGTCCAACAAAATGTGCCATCAGTATATTGTCATCAGACCTTATTGCCATCAGACCTTGTTGATTTGTTTAATTTTTTATTTCGCCAAAGTCCATCAAGAAAAGTCTCGTTTGATATCTGGCCTGGTTTTGATGCTCTTTGGAAGTAGCAATACCATACATTTATGTCATTTTCATGTCATAGAAATGAGTGTAAATGGGATACAGTGTACTCTCACCGTACTCTATTTCTGTTTTAACAGTGCTGTGTAGATTACAGCTTTAGAGCAAGCTGAATATAACATCAGTTCTGATTTCTACCAGACAGTGGTACATTTGTAAAACAAATTGTATCAGATAGCTTGGTAAACTTTGTCACAATGACTAAGTACTAGTGGTAAATATGTTATGCACCTGAAGAACAAGGGGAAGGCAGAGAAGTAAATACCTGGATGGCTTGGACACGTGGTATGGTCAAGACAAGAACACTGAGCTGATCCACGACTCTGGTGATCGAGTGAGATGGCGAAATATGACCGCCCACGCTTTTCGGCATGGCACATGATGGATGGATGAACCTGTTTGTTACCTGTGCCCATAAGGGAAGCAGAGAACAGTAACACTGTAACCTACCGTGCACGCCCATAAGGGAAGCAGAGAGAACAGTAACACTGTAACCTACCGTGCACGCCCATAAGAGAAGCAGAGAGAACAGTAACACTGTAACTTACCAAGCATGTCGTAACAGGTGACTAAGGAGGGTTAGCATGAGACTGGCTACCTCATTCATCCTATAGATAACTAGAAGCAAAATCCAACCAATCGTGGAAAAGCCTACAAAGGACTTGGTGTAAGTTGGCTGAGGGCCTGTGATTATACATTGGGAGATGAAAGGCAAAAGAAGAAGAAATATATGAAGCTACACCCCGTGGTTCATGTTTGTTAACATGATGTTGATTATTGTTATGATAATCATCATATATATGTAGTTACACACAGTTAAACATATAACACTGACTAATACATGCATCAGACCTTGTGCTGTGTTGTTGATTAGACACTCAACAAATTAATGCTAAATAAAGTAAATTTAGAAACTAAATATTTACTGTCATTGTGTTTAACGATGTATGCCCATGTTACAAACAGGAGTACTGGAGCAGTGCCTAGTGCACCCTGGCATGATTGCACTTCTGTTACCAGAGGTGCGTTACCAAGGCACTATCTGTTCTGTAAGCTGTCTTACATTTGGGAAATGATCAATGCATAAATCTAGCCACAGTGGATACTGTCTCATGGTGGCATATTGGGAGTGAAAAAGCAAAACTTGCAAATGGGAGGAGAACAAGAATATAATAAAAATCACATGTTTTGAGAAGAGAATAAACAAAACACTCAGAGGAGAGCAGATTCAGTCCAACAACTACTACACTTTGACAGGACAGCGCAGAATAATTTCTTTGCCTGAGGACACATGTGCAGATTTCATTCAGCCACTGTACCACAGTGCTCATGTGGACTCAATTATAAAAGTGCTCTGCTCTTTGGGGCTAGCTTCTGTACAGAGAAAGAAGTGGAAAATTGTGAACTGGCTGAGTTACTCAACACTAAACTCAAAACTTAATGGAACTAGAGAGGAACTCCAGACAGTTAAGTTTGTCATGAGAACTGACAACAGAGATGTGATCCCACGCAGAGAATAACAATCTGGTTGATGTATTGTTAAACTTTGTAACTTTGAAAAAGTGCATTTAAAAAAAGTTTTTTTTGTAATGCTGAAAGTTATGGTTTTTGTCTTTGAAAAGTTTGTATCTTATCAGTATTGGTAGAATTTTGTTGGGACCACATTCAAAGAACAAAATAAATTATAGCTTTGTTCATCTTCCTTATCGTTTTTGCACTTGTATAGAGATATGACCATTTCAAAACTGAATGTTGTAGAGTGGAATTCAGATGCAATAAAATTGAGGCACTATATATTTTGTGTAATTGTACATACTTTAACCTCTTCTAAATGAGCAATGAAAATATCTTGAATGAAGTTAACTCACAAAAAGAACCGGGAACAGTTCACATTCATTTGGCCTGTCATGAGAACAGGAAAGCTGGAGTATGTCATCACAACAGGAAGGTTGATGGGGAAGAGAGGCTGGGGGAGACCTAGAAAGAAGATGCTGGACAGTTTTGACATCATGGCACGAAGGAACGTTGGTATCTGAACAAACATGATCATCAACTCCACATGTCATGAAGAAGAAATGAGCCCACTTTCAGATTCACATAATTTTACTTAGGCCTGAATCTGCTCTGTGGCTCATGCTTGGACTTGTGTGCACACAGGGTCATATTCTTTGGACAAGTTTATTTTTTGACTGAACGTTCGCTAGCCAAACAGGTGCACACTAGCCAAACAGGTGCACACTAGCTTGAGGGTTGAACCCAGACCACTATATCAGCAAACAGATGCACTATCAACTTTAGTTTGGTGTGATTAAAAACTCCGCTGCGGAGCAAGCACGATGGGAGGCTTCTAGTCATCAGAAGTAGTCCCCCTTCCTGGAATGTTTCAGCCCTTTATCTTCCTGACATTCTCTGGGGGCGGCCCATCCGGGTTATGACTCTGGTTGTCAGAAATACTGTGCAGTATAAATTATGACACTTGATAGCCAAAGACTGCTTCAATATGGCCATATATTGTAGTCAATAAGTAAACGTACATGTAGACATAGGTACTGCAAGGACAATAAGAACAAGTACACACATTGATATTAACTGAAGGTGTCGGAGCAGAAAAGGATTTGCCTGAGATGTAGTGAAGTCACTTCATTTAGAAAATATCAGATGTAAAAATATCAACTCATAATTCACAATATTACCAAACTCGCCCTCCTGACCTTGTCTGAATTGTAATTGTGTGTCTTCAACTCTACTAGGGGTTTCATATTTTTTTTTTAGAACTAACCCTCTTCATTTCTTTATTTTCCTATTATTCATATGTGAAAAAAAAACAACACAGCAGTTTTCTCTTGAGATACTAGATTTCAACAACTCATTGCTGGATCAGATATCTGTTCTCACTAAATTTCCCTATTTTCACTGATGATGTGTTTGCTGATTATTTGTTATTGTTCATTGTCCTCTGAGTTGTGATCATATTTTTGTAAAGCTAACACTCTCCATTCGTTTGTTTTTCAATTTTCAATGTCATTTCCCCCCTGTTTGCTTGCTTTTAACTCAAGCATAGTCCATACATGTGCTACTACTGGGGAGTCCACCAGACTGATGTTTGTGTGTGGATTAGCTTTCCCCGTTACCAGTGTCCACCGCCATCAGGAAAACCCATTCTGACTTCCGAGGTACTTGTAATTTACATCCCCAAGTCAAGGATGAGAAATCAACATTTTAATCCAGCTGACTGGTGTAGGGATTGAACCCGTTACCTCGCCATCAGTGCATCAGAAGTTTAAGAGTGAGCGCTCTTATCCATGCGGTCATGCTGCCGACTAATGTCACACATTTATGTGTCTAATAATTATACAGGATATTTTTTGTAATGGGAACTACATGTATGGACATGGTGGCAGAGAGTACTGAGGGACTCTACTTGAGTTCTGAGTGTTACCAGATTTACACCAAGAGAGACTCATGTATATAACATTGAGGCACTCTACTTGAGTTCTGAATGTTACCAGATTTACACCAAGAGAGACTCATAGATATGACAGTGAGGCACTCTACTTGAGTTCTGAATGTTACCAGATTTACACCAAGGGAGACTCATATATATAACAATGAGACACTCATGTGAGTTCTGAATGTTAAAAAATTAAAACCAACAGAGACTCATATATATGACAATGAGACACTCGTGTGAGTCCTGAATATTATTATGAGATTTAACTCTTGCATGTCGGGTAGTCAGTATTGGGACTGTTATTTCCAAGCATTTGTGGACAAAAATGGGGAAATAGAGATATTAAAATAGACATTCAAAAGATAAGAGGAACTATCATAGTACTAGGTAATTTATGGAATTCGAAGTTAAGCTAAGCACCAGACTCAGAATGTTTAACTCCACTGTTAAATCAGTATTACTTTATGGATCAGAACAGCTAAAAGAATGACTAATAAACTACATTCACTAATTGGTGCCTGCACAGAATAGTGGGAATAAAATCATATGGCAGAATCAGCAAAGTAGAGCTCGTGGAGAGAATTAAAGTCCAGTGAACCAAGAGGTGAAGACAAAATGCAAGCGATGGATAAGTCACACACTGAGAGAAACCTTGAGGACAATATAACTAGACACCCTCTTGGAAGGACATTTAGGGAGGTGCAGGAAATGACAAAAGATAGGGCGGCCAGACATGGATTGGTTGTAAGCCTATGCCTCAATGGGGGATAAAGGGTACAAGAAGAATAATTTCTAAGCATTTATGATTTTAAAAAAACAAACTGCTTTTGAACTTTTTGTTTAATTTTCTTCTGATTATAAATTTCTTAAATCTCTTCAGTTTCTTCTTTCATTGGCTTAAAATAAATTGTCTATATCTGCAATGGTGTCTCTAGTATACATTTCATTGACTTTTTTTAAAAAGTTCATTCATCACTTATAATGTGAATACAGTTTTGAAAACTATAAATATAGTCAAACCTTAATTAATATTTTGGAGTGCGGGAGCTGAGGTAGTGTAGCGGTTAGATGCTTGTCTACCATACTGGTGGTCTTGGGTTTGATTCACATTGGGGCGGTTGTGAATTTTAAAAATTGAATTGGGCTCCCCGTTTGACCCAGCTAAAACGGTACCAGAAAATGTCTTGGGAAGTAAAGGTGATCAACGTGATACCGGCCACATCAGCCACTGAGTGCTGTTTGGTCTAAAATACTGGTCTAGCTGTGTATGCCCAGTCTGCCATAGGCGTGTAAAAGGACCTTTACATTACTCACTTTACATTCATAATTCAAGCTCATAGGAAACATCTGGAACAAAAACCTAATCTTTAGAGTTTAAAATTTAGTGGAACTGCGGTAAAGCTGTGAAAATGTAAACAATATAAAATGACACAAAGTAGTGCAGCTTTACATAACAGAATTACAACACATACAGGACGTTGCGGCTATTAGCCTTCATCAGCAAACAAATGAGCTCAGAATATACACAGCTCAGAATTCTGAGGTAAGCATGAACATTTTTTCCAATTTTAACTTTCTCTTCATTGCTTTAATGTTTTCATCTTTTCATTTTTTTATTCTTCTCGTCCTGTCGTCACGTTTTAATCTAGTCACAGGAGATCTCCTTGACTATATGTTGTGTATTGTGAATGTGTGTGTTTGCTGATGAAGGCTAATAGCCGCAACGTCCTGTACGTGTGGTAATTCTGTTATGTAAAGCTGCACTACTATGTGTCATTTTATGTTTAGAATTTAAAAAGAAAGTGAAAATGTCACCAACAAAATGTGACAAAGCACAATTGGAAGGCCAATTGAAGGACCTGAGATCGAAGTTTACCAGCATGGAGGAGAAGGGAGACCAGACACAAGAGACACAGATAAGAGCCGTTAAGCACATCCTGAATGAATTGAAGCAAGTACAGCAGAAAATTGAACACGGTGTAGCTCGAATGGCTGCAATAAAGGCAGATATGGAGGAGACTGACAAAGATCCAAGAAGACAGAGAAAAGATAGAAAGGCTCAAGACAAAGAATGAAATGTCAGAAACAGAAGACCTCAAGTCTCAGACAGAAGAGGAAGCAAAAGAAGAATTAGAAGAGCAGGAAGAAAACCACAATCACTAAGACCAAGAGTGGACGGTGGCCTGGAGTAGAGATTACTCTCCACCAGGATCAAGCTACCAAGCCGTCCACGACACAAGATATCAGAGAAGACCTTGATTGATTGATTTAGGAATCTACATCACAGCATTCGGGGCATTCCCATAAGCGCTCTGTCCCCATCCTCAGCAGCCAGCGAAGAGTTCCAACACCAATAGTACCAGTAGCAATCTGATTATATGTCCGTCTGGCCTTTCCTCTGAGCGTTGAGCGTCGGCCAGATCCCCTCGTCACTCCTCGCTGTCTCATTCTTGCCAGACCATGGTAATCCATTTGCTCCTCCGAGGTGTACACGTGCTCCCACAAGGCCGCAACCACGTCTGCCTTGTCATGTATCAATACTCCACCAAGTTCTGCAGAGCCAGCCAATCTGTCTGTCTGTTCATTTCCCAGAACACCGGCATGCCCCGGAGAAAAGATCCAGGCGAAGAGAAGACCTTGGGGATTCAAAAACAGACAAAGATGGGGAAATAGATGGAACCCCGGGAGAGAACAACTGGTAAAGCACTTCCTGAAGGAAAATACACATTAGACAGGGATGGAACACAACTATGCCAGGCCTTACAAGTAAGCGACTCGGACCAGACATGTGCAAAGCCGTCAAAGATGAAACTCACTAACAGACAGAGAACACGGACTCCAGGAAGTGAAAATAGGCAGCCCTATCTATGCAAGCCGAAGTAGAAACACCGTAAGGGCTCCAGTTATAACCAATCAAAAACTCCACGGTTGAACGGGGCCGGAACTTCTCTCAAGAATTAGGGTTGGAATTCATGGGAGAAGATCAGAAGGCCCGCAGAAGTCGGATGTGTCGGCCTAACGGCGCAAGAACGCAGCTCTGCTGTAAACAGGCACAACGCAATCACGTCCGAAAAAACTCCGGATGAACGCGGAAGAAGATCAGAAGGTGTATAATAGTAACTACAGTTTATTTAGAAAGCAGAGAGTTATATTCACTATTATGAGTAATGTGCATATTTTCAATAACAGATGCCAACGAAGAATAGAGGAAGTAAAGGAGTATGAGTAGTATGAGAAAAACAACAAAGAAGTTAACATTAGTTTTACAAAAGCAGCATGCACACAAATCTAAATTTTCTGCTCATGGTCTTTGCTTCAGTTACATATTAAAAAAATCCCACATACAAAAATCTTCAAAGATACCATAACGGAAATCATAAATAGGCGCAACAATTAGTTGATTGTTAAAGTTGACCTGGAATGTTGGTTGGAATATGGTTTTTGTCTATGGAAATTATTGTTGTGTTGCCCAATTTCAGTAAATGAATGAATCACCCAAATAAACGAGAAGTAGATTGTCTTGTTTACCAATTTCAGTAAAAGATTTAGACTTTTATGTATCTCTTTGTAGGTCAGCATGACTGAATGGATAAGAACGCGTGTTCTTAAACATCCTATGCGTCGATGCCAGGGTAAGGGGTTCAACCCCTACACTGGACAGTTGGACTAAAATGTTGACTTCTCGTTCTGAACTTGGGGATGTAAATTACAAGTGCCTGAAAAGTCGAAGTGGGTTTCCCTGGTGACAAGGGGCATTGATAATAAGGGAAGCGAATCCACACTCAAAGTCAGTCAAATGCACTCCTCAAAAGTACTAAGCATTAGGAGTAGTGGCACGTGTATAAACTACTCTTCAGTTCAAAGCAAACGATCGGGGGGAAAAACAAACAAACAAACAAATCATTTAGAGATGTCAACAACCTCAAGCTAACGACTGCATTATGTAAAGCACTCAAGCTGAGGTCTGAGCGTGAACGAAGAAGACGGTTGATGTTAGTTTGCCTAGGGTTACCTTCTTCACTGCAAGCTGTTGAAAACAGGTTGGAAAGTACAACAAAATCGCCGTCAACTCTGTGAGGAGAATTTTAAATGAACCAGTTTAAACTGGCCCGATTTTATTTTTTATTTTTAACTCTCGCTCGCTTTGAACTCAAGCGTAGTCCATACACACTATTTTATGGTAGTGATGGGCTGAATTTTGCGTGTGGATTAGCTTTCCCTATTAAGTGTCCCTTGACATCAGGCGAACCCACCTCGACTTCAGAGGTACTTGCAATTTACGTCCCCAAGTCAAGGACGACAGGTCAACGTTTTAGTCCAGCTGTCCGGTGTAGGGGTTGAACCGCTTACCTCGGCACCAGCACATCGGATGTTTATGAAAATGCGTTCTTATCTATTCGGCCATGCGGACCTACTGGTCCGACTGAGATTGACCCAAGTTAAAATGCACCATTTTTAAACGAACCCATTCAAAATGAAACAATTTGAAATGTATCAATTTGAAAGGAACTATTGTTAAACGAACCAATGTAAAATGAACCAATTTAAATTGTATCAATTTGGAAGGAACTATTTTTAATTAAACGAACCAATTTAAAATGAACCAACTGAAATTGAACCAATGTGAAAGAAATCTATTTAAAATGGACCAATTTGAAAGCAACTATTGTTAAACGAACCAATTTGAAGGCGAACTAGTTTGAAGTAAAAAAAAAGTAGCGGGAAAAAGGGATGGGGGGGGGGGGGAGGTGCGGTTAAAGGCGAGAGGATCGACTTTAATTGCACCGGGTTTTATCCCATATAGCACTGTCTCGCTCAGCAGAGCAGCCTGCCAAAACCATCGCACTGAGCATGACCTCTGTGGCTCCAGCGACGACGCCGTGAATCCTGAAACAACCCACGTCCTTCGAAGGGTGAGGCAGTCCACTTTACCATCTGCCGTGAGGGCCATCTCGTCTCGTCTCTCTCTCCCCCCCCCCCCCCTCCCCTTTTTTCCCCACAGAAAAATGAAACAGTTTGAATAGAACCAATTTGAAATGAACTGTAAATAAAAAGAAATATCCTCTTGAAGTCCATAAAATCATCACTTGACTTACATAGCCAGAGCACTTGAATGTCACCATTATCTGGTGTACACAAGGGACAGCCTTACAAGAGTGTCTACAGATGATGTCTCTGTTAATTGTCTGACAAACCCAGTGTCACGGAGAGATAAATAGTAATTAGCCTGATGTTACTTCCGCGTATCTCACGGCTACTGGGGTCACTATATGTTTGTATTCAATGGCGGCAGTGACCGAGAGGGTCAGCGCATGCGCTTGCCATTTATAGCCAGATGCGGTGTTACTATTCTTTGCTTCCCGTCACGACTCTCTGACTTTCTTCTTCTTCTTCTTCTTCTTCTTCTTCTTCTTCTTCTTCTTCTTCTTCTTCTTCTTCTTCTTCTTCTTCTTCTTCTTCTTCTTCTTCTTCTTCTTCTTCTTCTTCTTCTTCTTCTTCTTCTTCTTCTTCTTCTTCTTCTTTCTCACCTCCTCCCCCATCCTATCCCTCGTCTTTTTCTTGTTCTTGCTCTTCCTCTTCTTCTGGTCCTCCTCCTCCTTCTTCTTCATTCTCTTGCTCTTCTCCTACTCCCGCCCTACTCTTTATCTTATCCTTCTCTTTCGTCTTCTTGTCCTTTTTCTTCCGTCTCCTCTCTTTCTCCTCATTCTTCTTCTTGATTATCACCGTCCTTTTGCTCTCCTCCTCCTCCCCCATACCCCTCGTCTTCTTCTCTTTTCCCTCATTTCTACCCCCTCATCCTTCTTATTGTTCTTCCTCTCCCGGGAAGGTTAACCCGGTCAACAAATTCCCGCAGAAGTCGGATGTGTCGGCCTAACGGCGCAAGAACGCAGCTTTGCTGTAAACAGGCACAACGCAATCACGTCCGAAAAAAAAAAATTCCGGATGAACGAAGAAGAAGAAAAAGAAGTTATTCCTCTTCTTCTCCTCCTACTTCTGCCTTTTATCTCTCCATTGAGCATAGGCCCTCGGCTAACTCGGCCAAGTTCTCTGTAGACTTGATTATGATTGGTCTAATTTTTTCCAGCCACAGTTTTCTATGGGATGAGGTAGTCTCACGCCAATCCTACTTAGTCTTCTCTTACGACATGCATGGTAGGCTTCTTACAGTTTTTTGCTTCCGGTCCCAGCAACAGACGGGGGCCTCATAACATTAAATATCTCACTCACACATACACACACACACGCGCTCACACAAACACATGGTATGACGTATAGGCAAAGAAGAAGAAAAGTAGACGACGATGAAGATGCTAAAGAAGAAGAAGAAGAGGTAGAAGAAGAAGACGAAGAAGAAGAAGCAGCAGAAGAAGAAGAAGAAGAAGAAGAAGGAACAAAAACACAAGAAATACAATCTGGGGAAGGACGAGATGGAGAAGGAAGATGAGTGTCAAGGAGCAGTCAAGTGTGACATACAAAGAGGTGGTATGTCTCTCATTCCGCACTAAATTAGCGTGTAAACGATTTAAAAAAATGGATATAAACAAATGGCATCATCATCATCATCATCATCATCATCACCATCACCATCATCATCATCATCATCATCATCATCATCATCATCATCATCATCATCATCATCATCATCATCATCATCATCATCATCACGGGCCATGTCGATAAGCGTGAGCGGTCATATTTCATCATCTCAAACAATTAGGGAGCAGTTGACCATATTGTCCAGCCTTCCAGATATTTACTTCTCTGACTTCCCATTGTTATTTAACCCGCAATCTTGCCAGTTGATATCACGTTCTTTAGTTTATATCTGCTCGTAACGTGCCCCCCGCGCCCCCCCCCCCCCCAAAAAAAGAAAAAAATCTTGACTGTCTGCGTCTAATTTCTCTAATCAGTTTACGGCTTTCATTTGTTTCTTGTAGGACTTGCTCATTGGTTTTTCTGACTGTCCATGGTATTCTTTGCATTTTCTTCAGAAACCACATTTCCACTGCCATCAGATGTTTTTAAGCAAGTAAAATTGCCTTGAAAATCAAACTTGGATTGGGGTTGATAGCAACTTCCTGCAAAAGACATGCAACATTTCTCCACCTCAGTTACTTTTAAGAGCTTAGGCAATTCAGTTTCAGAACCTCTGTAGTAACCTGCGGCTGGTCAGCTACCTTTCTTTTCTTGAACCCCCTCCCTTTGTTAACTGAAAAATACAGCGAAACCTCGGTTTTCGTCGATAATCCGTCCGAAAACAATCGACGAAATCCGAAACCGACGAAAACCGAAGCAATTATTTCCATATGAATCAATGTAAATCCAATTAATTCGTTCTAGACACTCTGAAAACCATACCAAAAACACATTTTATAGACAATAAATATAGTGTTTAATACTATTTTTCGGCCCCAGACTTGTCCTAACTTGTACCCTCGCCGTGCTTAGTAACACTGAGTATGCCAGTGCGCATCTTGAATGTTTCAAGCCATCCTCTTCTGGCCTTTAAATCACCAAGTACACTAGCACTCGTCCCAGGTATTTTCGTAATGCGATCAGCATACAAGTCTGACCTTTTCACATTGATTGCCCCCGAAACAGAATTGCCATCTAACTGTTTTTGATTTAACCAAATTAATAATAACTGTTCGACATATTCAATTGTTTGCGATCTCTGTTTCGTTAGCACATTCAAGCCCTTCGCTACATTGGCTTCCTTTATTTCTTCCCTTTTCGCTACAATGGAACTTATCGTGGATGGCTACTTCCAGTTCATGCAGCCGATACAGTATCCGCAATCTTAATCAATCAATCAATCATGTGCCATGCCGGAAAGCGTGGGTGGTCATGACTCGCCATTTCACTCGATCACCAGTGTCGTGGATCAGCTCAGTGTTCCTATCTCGTCCATGCCATGTGGCCAAGCCATCCAGGTATTTTCCTCTCGGTCTTCCTCTTGGTCTGTTCCCTTCGATCTTGCCAGTTGTCACTAAGTTCTCCAATCCATTTCTTCTCATAACATGTCCAAAACATTTTGACTGTCTACGTCTAATTTCTCTTAACAGTTTACGATGTTCATTTGTCTCCTGTAGTACTTGGTCATTGGTTTTTCTGTCTGTCCATGGTATTCTTTGCATTTTCCTCAGAAACCACATTTCTGCAGCCATCAGATGCTTTTCAGCTTGACTGCTCATTGTTCAAGTTTCACATCCATACAAAAGAACAGGCTCTATGTATCCCCTCAACACTCTTTTTCTCGTTTCAATTGACATCTTTTTATTGGTCAGAATGTTTTTCATCTTGCTAAAGGCTACTTTCGCCATGGCGATTCTTGTTCTAATCTCTTCAAGGCATCTCCCATCAGATGTTATGACTGTTCCAAGATAATTGTACCGATTCACTTGCTGAAGAATATTTCCATTTACTTGTATATTACATTGTGGCACTTCTTCCTTCCTAGTGACGACCATAACCTGAGTCTTTTTACAATTTAATCTTAATGCCGCTCTCGTATTTTTCAATGGTTTCCTTCTTTACCTCGATCGTGTTCCTGGTCATCTTCTTCGAAGGGCCGTTGGCTCTGGAAACTTTCTTTGGTCCCTTGATGGAGCTAACTGGAAAGGGTTAACTTATTAGCAAGTGATGCTCACACAACGAGAAACAACGCAAACCTGAGCAGAAGAACGCGTGGATCCCTTTGTTGTCGCACAATTAGCAGCGAGGTCCCGATAGCACGCCGACGAAGTCCGAGGCAACCGACAAACACCGAGACAACATTTTCGCGGAAAAATTAAACGAAAACCGGAATCAACGAAAACCGAATACAACGAAAACCGAGGTTTTACTGTATATAGAAGTTCAGAAAAATATATATGATTGTTCTATAGGCTACAAGAAAGCTTTTGGTAGAATACAACATGAGCGACTAATTACATGCCTGCAAGATATAAGAGTAGAAGGACATCAGACTTATTAGTAACTTGTACTGGAACAAGTGGCGTCTATAAGATGCGGTAATAATAATTCGTCGCCCTTAGTGATAAAAAGAGGAGTACGGCAGGGGTGTGTGTTGTCCCCAAGCCTATCCAACCTATACACAGAAAGAATTTTTAAACAAGTCGAACTGCCTGGACTTAACGCATTGATGGAAAAAATCATAAACAACCTTAGGTATGCTGACGATACCGTGTTACTTGCAGAAAGCGAGCAAGAGTTACAAGACCTAGCGGAACAAGTAAACAGGCATAGTGCAGAATATGGTTTACATGTTAACATAAAAAAAAAAAATGAAAACTATGATAATTAGCAATGGAAAGGAGAGGTCATGAATGAACATTACAGTAACCGGGGAGATACTAGAACAAGTAACAAGTTTCTCCAATCTTGGACATGTAATAACAGATGATGGCAGAAGTGAAATAGAAATCAAAAAGAGAATAAGAATGGCCAAACATGCTTTAAATGAAATCAGTATTAACATCTAGAGAGATTAACAGCGCATTAAAAATGAGCATTGTCTTATATTACGTATATTCAACACAACTGTATGGCGTGGAAGCCTGGACATTGAACAAGCAACTAGAAAGTTGAATAGAGGCCCTAAAGCTGTTGATATACAGACCAATATGTTGCATTTCATGGAAACAAAAACAATCAAATACAGAAGTTCTATAAAAAAGAAACTGGGGGAAAAAAGAGTTGATGAAAGAAATAAGAGGCAAGTTAAATATTTCGGCCACGCTAAAGAACATACCACTCTTATAAAGACTATACTGGAGGGCAAGGTTAAGGGCAAGCGAGCAAAAGACAGACAACGATACAAGTGGGAAGATAACATCAATTGATGGACGAACATCAATTTGACAGAATGTACAGTCAGGGCGAGAGACAGACAGTGTTGGAGATCCATTGCAGCCAACCTTCATTGGGGAGACGGCACCTGATTGATTGACTCCCTCCCCATCTCTGGGCTAAGCCCGAAAACTAATTTTGTCGACTCGGTTCATTGGAGCGGTTGCTACCTGGCTTGAACCACACTAAACGGTTGCTATTAGGTTTCATTCTAGGTCACCTTTCCGGGGAAGCTTATTCCCTTTGGGCTGATCTAATCGGACTCTCGGCGGTTTAAAATAGGTGTCTTTCTAGATGCTATTTTTAACATCAAGAGATGGTCGAACAACATTTAAAATAGATGCTATTTTTAACATCAAGAAATGGACTAACAACATTCTTTAAGAGTGTATCACCAAGGCGAAACGTAGACAGCATAGGAGATTCTTACTGTTGACTTTCACTATGAAGATGGCACTTGACTGATTGGTACTTTGGTTTGTTTGGCACAGGATCACCTTTATTACATGTGGGCAATTCCTAAGGGCTTTATGTCTTCTCTTATAGATATAAATGCTTCTATCTTCTCCCACAGGTCACATAAATGCGCCTGTCTTCTCTCATAGATCACATAAATGCTTCTGCCTTCTCTCATCCGTCACTTAAAATCTTCTGTCTTCTCTCATTTATCACATAGCTGCTTCTGTCTTCTCTCATAGGTCACATAAATGCTTCTGTCTTGTCTCAAAGGTTACATAAATGCTTCTGTCTTCTCTCATAGATCACATACATGCTTCTGTTTTCTCTCTTATGTCACATACATGCTTCTGTCTTCTCTCATAGGTGACATAAATGCTTCTGTCTTCTCTGATAGGTCACATAAATGCAGCTGTCTTCTCTTATAAGTCACATAAGTAAAGTGAGTATAGAATCCTATCTGATAGGTCACATAAGTAAAGTGAGTATAGAATCCTATCTGATAGGTCACATAAGTAAAGTGAGTATAGAATCCTATCTGATAGGTCACATACGTAAAGTGAGTATAGAATCCTATCTGATAGGTCACATAAGTAAAGTGAGTATAGAATCCTATCTGATAGGTCACATAAGTAAAGTGAGTATAGAATCCTATCAAGTATATTGAGACACGCTGGGTATGTGGCGGCGCGCCTATATTTGTTTACAGACCAGTCGGCGCTGGAATGGGGATGCGATCAATATCATGTTGGTTGCCTTTACTTCTCAAGACATGTCTGGTACCCATTTAAGGCTGTGTCGACCTGGAAACCCAGATCAGTGTCAAAAATAAGAATTCAGCCCCACGCGGATCGAGTCCAGGACCACTACACCAACGCGACTACCAGTTTGTCGAAGAACTAGTCTTGAAATCGTCTGATCTTTTCATTCCACGGTGCCCTGATGTCAGCATCTTCAATTTATTCAGCCCTGATTTCCGGTGTCGATAGTCTCGCAATCATGTCACTCAACGGTCCCCTGTTATCAGCATCATCAATTTAATCAGTCGGTAGACCGGTTTTGATTAAAGCTGTTTGATCGTGTCACTCAATTGAGTCAGTTGTACCCTGTTATCAACATAATCAGTTTATTCTGTCAAAATACTGCCGTTGAAGTCGTGTGATCTCGTCACTCAACTGTCCCCTGTTATCAGTATTATCACCGCTGTTGTCAGTATCATCAATGTAATCAGTCTGAAGACTGGTGTTGAAGTTCCTGTCTTCTCGTGTCACTCAGCTGTCACCTGTTTTCATCAATTCTCATGAGCTCAGAGTAAGTCAGAGAGAACTACTACATTGTTACAGTGTACATACATGCTGTATAAGCTTTTTGGAATATCCCTGTGACAATTTAACTTCTACAGCCATGTCCTACTTATAGTAATCAATGTAAACAGATAATGGCTTCAGCCAACTCCGTTCTATTCGTTCTACCGGAAACTGTACGGGCATGCCATGAAACTGCTCACATTAGATATATTAATGGGGGGTTCCCGAGTGCGAACAAGGAAAATGAGGACGAAGAAATAGAAGCATATGAAGAAGACGAAGAAGTAGTAGTAGAAGAAGAAGGAGAAGAAGATGAAGAAGAAGAAGAAGAAGAAGTAGAAGAAGAAGAAGAAGAAGAAGGCGGCATACACATATTTATACTAATGCTTTTAATAGATGTCTTAGCGTAGAGTACTGAGTGGTAATGAGGAAGGTGAAGAAGAAGAAGAAGAAGAAGAAGAAGAAGAAGAAGAAGAAGAAGAAGAAGAAAATGAAGGAGGAGGCTACTGCTTTTTTATTATATATCTTAACGTAGAGATCTGAGTGAGAACGAGAAAGATGAGGAAGAAGAAATAGAAGAATATGGAGAAGAAGACGAAGAAGAAGAAGAAGAAGAAGAAGAAGGAGAAGAAGAAGAAGAAGAAGAAGAAGAAGAAGAAGAAGAAGAAGAAGATGAAGGGAGCACTAACACAGATAGCAATCGTCGGGGAACCCTCGAGGCCAGTAAAAATAACACGAGAAATAAATTAACAGGTATTGATAGTCCCCCATAGGAGGAAAGGAAAAGTTAGAGATCAGAGGACATCTTAGACGATATAACCATTGAAAGGTATTAGATCACCAGGGTTTAAACTGCTAAAATCAAATGTGCTATCTCGTAACACCAAGATAACAATTTACAAAACTCTGATCAGACCAGTTGTGCTGTATGGCTCTGAAACCTGGAGTACAACTAAAGGAGACGAAGTCTTGTTACAAACCTATGAGAACAAAGTCTTAAGACGCATC
Source organism: Cepaea hortensis (assembly GCA_963921405.1). NCBI lineage: Eukaryota > Metazoa > Mollusca > Gastropoda > Stylommatophora > Helicidae > Cepaea > Cepaea hortensis. The sequence goes on from OY992880.1 coordinate 33,129,502, forward strand.
TTTGGGCCCATTATGGACACACAAAGTGGAGAGTGGAAAAGAAGAAGCAACAAAGACATTTATTATCTGTTTAAGTCTGCGCTAATCACTGGTATCATGAAGGCTAATAGGCTCAATGGCTGGGGCATATAGAAAGAATGGAAGATAATAGGGAAACAAAACTCGCTTACATTCAAGAAATAAATGACCGTAGACCCCGAGGTAGACCAAGAAGGCGGTGGAGAGATAATATACATACAGACCTACAAGCACTTGGAATCAACGACTGGCAAGAGAAGGTCAACCAGAGAGACGAATGGAGACGGATTGTATCTGCAGCAAAGAACCTCAATGGCTCGGAATGCTGAAGAAGAAGAAGAAGAAGAAGAAGAAGGGTTTGAACCTTCAGCAAATACTCATTCCTTCAGTTCGGAGATGTCATCATTGGTAGGTGGCCGTACCCTACTAGATATTGTCTCTGTGCTGTTGATGGGTTTGCCCTAGGATATTAGATGTTGTCAGCTCACTGTATTCTTTAGCATATTCTCTATTACTGCATACTATTACTGTCACCTTGCCGTCTTGATAGACGACAGTTTGTTAATTGTGCTTCCAAAAAAAAAAAAAAAAGGGCGCAATAACCTCTCCATAGCACACAAACTGGGCGGCATTGTGGAGACCATATGTTGCCCATGCAGCATGGTGCCTCACTAGTTTACTCCATAGGAAAGGAAATACTAATACATCAGGGACAAGACAAGCTGCAGAAGCTGCTGGATCAGTAAAGCAATGATCTAACTGTCAGTCTGTAGGAGCTTCGATCCTAGACCAGTTGCCGACCAAGGCTTAGAGCTTATATTCTCTATAGATAACCGAGAGACCGTGGAAAGACACATTTTAGTATGAACACCATTAATTGATTTGAGGTATCCCCTTATTTTCCCTGTTATTCATGATGGCCACTTTGCAGATGTTAAAGTTAATTTTTTAAATTCGATAAAACTTCGCCCTTGGCTTAGGGACGTAAATTACAAGTACCTCTGAAGTCGGAGTGGGTTCGCCTGATGGTAAGGCACACTGTTAATAGGGAAAGCTAATCCTCTGGCAAAATTGAGTTCATCACAACTATAAATAGTGTGTATGGACTACGCTTGAGTTAAAAGCGAGCGAGCACCAAAAAAAAAAAAAATCGAAAAACATTCTAATCTGTTTGTTTTTTTCCACACACTTGTGACATACCGGCGCTGTGGCGAAGGGGGTTACAAACGCAATTTGCAATCCCGCATACCACATTCGAAATACAGCTGCAGGCGATTTGGAAGTAGATGTGGTCAATATCTCGTCGGTCGCCTTTACTTCCCAACACATTTCCTGATATTTGTCTTAGGCTGCAGCCTATCCGGCTGCACAAATCAATGTTAAAAATAAGCCTTGATTGTTCGAACTCATGACTACCGGGTCGGCAAGCACACATGCTAGTCACTACCCACGGCGGTCATTCTCTGGATATAAAAATACCCCCCCCCCAAAAAAAAAAAAAAAAAATATTGCATATCTTTTGCAATCAACCGCAGGTTGATTTTCTAGGCAATTTCACATAAACAAACAGGGATATATTATTTGGAACAAATAGAAGTAGAAACTAGAGGGTACACTAGACAACATAAACTTTGAAAGTTAAAGTTACCACAGGGTTTCGTACATGTCACCTCCAAATGACGTCAGCGCCTCGCTGCAGTAACAAGTGTATATCGACGCATGATCAATTACGCGCCATATATTTCTAGGCGATTTTACGCTCAATAGTTTGCCATTAGAGATCAACGTGGCCGATGGGTTTTACCCCGCTCCCGCTTACACTTCCTGTGCATTGACCAAGAGGTACTGGGTTCGTTCCCCGCACAGGACTTTCACGTTGATGTCTTGCTCAGAAGGCGAAGGCACGGTATCTGGTCCACACAGTAGTGCTCGTTTAACGTTAGAATTGAATATTGCAAGTAGTTTAAAATGTCGCTTAAAAGTCGACAGAGTCGAATTCATTGCACCGGGTTTTATCCCATATGACCCAGTCTCTTTCCGCAGCGCGGAAAGCGTCGCACAAAGCACGAACTCCGTAGCTTCAGCGACGACCCATAGGAGTCTCCGAAAAAATTCACTCGTGAACCGAAGGACGCGGCCCGGAATCGAACCCACAACCTTCGGAGCCCGAGTCAAACGGCCTGACCACTTCACCATGGAGTCTATTGCAAGTTTGGCACCAAGCATAATTTCTTTTGCATTTCACACATTTCTCCGGTGTGTTACATGGATCATGAAGGGAGGCAAAGAATAAATCAAGCAGCTTCCGTCTCCACAATGACAGTTGGCTACAATAGATCTCCAACACTGTCTCTTGCCTTGATTGTACATTATGTCAGATCTTTTTTGTCCATCTCTTGATGCTATCTTCCTACTTGTATCGATGTCTACCTCTTACTCGCTTGCCTTCAACATGGTTTTTATAAGAGTGTTTTGTCTCTTAACATGGCCGAAATATTTCACTTGTCTCTTTTTTATTTCATTCATCAATTCTCTCTCTTTCCATTCCCAGTTTCTTTCTAGAACATCGGTATTTGAATGGTTTTGCTGCCACGAAATATAACATATTCTTCAGTCATTCCTACTCTCTTTTTAATTTCTGTTTGATTTCTGCCATCATCTGTTATTACATTTCCAAGATGATAAACGTGATACTTGTTCTAGTATTTCCCCGTTTACTATGATGTATATTGATGACCTTTTCTTTCCACTGCTAATTATCATAGTTTTCGATTTTTGGATACAATTCTAAGCCACATTATGCACTCCACCAGTGCAGTAATAACTGTAACCTGCCACAGTGTTGTTGGAGGCGACGAAGAAGGGTTGATTGGTTTTGGGGCTGGCTTCCCCGTTCCGTAGACAAATTTTTATTTTTTTCCCCCGCGTTTCTATCCTGTTTCAGGATATTGCGGTCAACACCAGCATCTTTCAGCTGTATGTTGATTCCTAGGCTAGATTACGCTCATCAGCACGCCACGACTTTCTGAGCGACCGGCTCCATACTCTCATAAGTCACTTTAGCGATTCGAACCACTGCTAATTCTCGTCGCGTCACGTGACGAGAGTATTCGGGGTTAGCGGAGAAAGCTGCTAACCCCTCGGCCAGGAGCCGGCCGTAGAAACAATGTAGATGTAAAATCCACCTAACCACGAACAAGTCATAGATGCCATGCAACATATGTAACGCGCCAGTATTGCAATGTATTACTAATGATGGCCTCGGGACCTTCCTGTGTCTCTCCAGTCGCATGTATGAAAGATATATATCTTTGCGTTGTTTACATAGGCACATATTTTATGAAGAATGCATTATTTGCTCTATAAAGGGATCCAATCTTCAACTGCTCCAACATCATAAGGGAAGAAATACAAACTAGAATCAATTCTGGAAATAAGATATACTATGCGCTACAACATCTACTAAAATCAAAGGCGCTATCTCGTAACACCAAGATCACAATATGCAAAACACTGATCAGACCAGTTGTGCTGTATGGCTCTGAAACCTGGAGTACAACGAAAGGAGACGAAGCCTTGCTACAAACCTTTAAGAACAAAATTTTAAGACGCATCTTTGGACCCATTAGGGGTACAAAAAGTGGAGAGTGGAAAAGAAGAAGCAACAAAGACATTTATGATCTGTTTAAGTCCCCGCTAGTCACTGGTATCATGAAGGCTAATAGACTACAATGGCTGGGGCATATAGAAAGAATGAAAGATAATAGGGAAACAAAACTCGCTTACACTCAGGAAATAAATGACCATAGACCCCGAGGTAGACCAAGAAGACAGTGGAGAGATAATATACATACAGACCTACAAGCACTTGGAATCAACGACTTGCAAGAGAAGGTCAACCAGAGAGACGAATGGAGACGGATTGTATCTGCAGCAAAGAACCTCAATGGCTCGGAACGCTGAAGAAGAAGAAGAAGAAGAAGAAGAAGAAGAAGAAGAAGAAGAAGAAGAAGAAGAAGAAGAAGAAGAAGAAGAAGAAGAAGAAGATAAACGGGATCGGAAATAGAGGCTGACTGCTGCCGTGCTAGTTTTTTTTTAAATTTTTAAATTTTTAAATTTTTTTAAATGTTGCATATCCCTTGCAGGACGTTGCAGTCAACACCAGCGTTTGTTCAGTTGCTGTTGATGTACTAGGCACGTTTTTATGTTCAGTAGTTTGCCATTGATTTCTGAATTACCGGCTCAAACACCAACACGTTATAACTCAACGCGACACGGTCTGCTGCACAAATCGGTCGCGGCTGCATTTCGAGCGCATGGTAAGCGGCTCAAAAACCGCGTTCGCAATCCTTTGGCCACGGAGCGCGGCCGAACTAGTATTGGAGTCCAAATAAAAACACAAAATATGATTAAGAAGCTTGAAAGATGGAAAAACACTGACAGATGTATGAACCTATACACAAGGCGTTGAGCTATACAATTGTCAAGTCCATAACAAGGAAACAGATGAGTAACCTTTTAATATATGTTTATGTAGAGTTTTCCATGTTGTGGCGTCAGTATATGTTCACTGTTTTCTAAATTGACGAAGGGTTTAGCCACAGCGTCCATTGTTTTTTTTTTCATTTGCGATCATGTTGTAGTAAAGCTGACCGATTCTGCTTCTCGATTTTTTTGATGCACTCATCACAGATACAACCGAACGTTTCCACCGAAGTTTTCATCAACGGAATAACAAAATCAACACAATAACACCTACATAATACAACAGAATTAATATCTGTATATAGGTAGTCCGAATCATAAAGCTGAAAACAGAAAAGGGAAAGATGGGACGTGAATGGGGTGCGTAATAGGTATTTTGTTGTCCCGTTGATAAAGACTTCAAAATATAGTGAGACCTTAGCAACCAGGCGGTTCCAGCCGGTTTTGTGCAGACAGAAAGAGTTCGTGTTTAATTTTAAATTACTGCGGGGATACCCGATGTTCCACATTCCAACAATACCCCTGACTGTTTGTTTTAATTGTTTCAGCTTAAGTATTGTTAATTTATTCACTTCATATTATATATAACTCTGCAGTATGCACACGGCAAGATGCAACAAAATATCCAACCATCATGTGCCATTCCGGAAAGCGTGGGCGGTCAAGATTCGACATTTCACTCGGTCACCAGAGTCGTGGATCAGCTCAGTGTTCCTGTCTCCACCATGCCACGTGGCCAAACCATCCAGGCATTTACTTCTCTGTCTTCCCTTTGATCTCTTTCCCTCGATCTTGCCAGTTGTCACAAGATCTCTAATTTATTTCTTCTCATAACATGTCCAAAAAATCTTGACTGTCTGCGTCTAATTTCTCTAATTAGTGTTCGATTTTCATTTGTTTCTTGGAGGACTTGTTCATTGGTTTTTCTGTCTGTCCATGGTATTCTTTGGATTCTCCTCAGAAACCACATTTCCAAAGCCATCAGGTGTTTTTCAGCTTGACTACTCATTGTCCACATTTCTCATCCATACAAAAGTACAGGTTCTATGAAGCACCACAACACTCTTTTTCTTGTTTCAATTGACATCTTTGTGGTAAATATGTTTTTCATCTTGCTAAAGGCTACTTTCGCCATGGCGATTCTTGTTCTAACCTCTTCAAGGCATCTCCCATCAGATGTTATTATTGTTCCGAGATAACTGTACCGATTCACTTGTTTAAGAATATTGCCATTTACTTTTATATTACATTGTGGTATTTTGTCTTCCAAGTGACGATCATAGTCTGTCTTTTTACAATTTAATTCTAACCCTAGTAGTTCACTGTGTGCAACAACCGCATCTACTAATTGTTGCAGATCCTGCTCGTTGTCTGTAATCAATACTGTGTCATCTGCATGTCTAATGTTATTGATGTTTCGTCTTCCGATGATAATTTCATTTATATCTTCTACATTTCTGAAAATATTTTCACTGTATAGCGAAAAGAGATCTGGAGCAAAATATACCAGGCAATACATCGTGCAATATATTGTTTGTTGCTTCTGTGTTTACATGAAGACATGTATCAACAAATAAATACAATAACAGGTAGGAAAACACAAAATACCACTGGGTGTTTAAAATCTAGGAACGGTGCAATATTGATGGGACAAGATGGTATAGTCAATAGATAGACGGACTATCTGGAAGAGCTGTATGGTGATAGGAGACCGGATGTAAATATTCAAAACAATGGTTATGGTCCATCAATACTCGCAGAGGAAGTTGAGGATACACTACATCGCACGAAGAAAGGAAAGGCACTCGGCCCCGACAACTTTACATCGGATAAAGTTGAAGCTCTAGGTGATTTTGGAATCGAAATATTAACAAAATTCTTTAATGACATCTACACTAGTGGGTACATTCTTAATGATCTATTAAAATCCATCTGTATAGCTCTGTCAAAGAAACCAGGCACTTTAGAATGTGAAGAGCATCTCACAATACGACTTATGAGTCGCTTGACAAAGCTGTTACTGAGAATAATTATGAAAAGAATAACAAACAAGATTAAACTAGAAATTATTGATAAGGCGTGGATTTGTTGAAGGAAAGGGCACTGTTTGTGCTATATATATATATATATATATATATATATATATATATATCTAAGGACACTATTAGAAAGAGATATAGACGTAAAAACAGATCTGTACTTAGGCTTCATAGACTATACAATATAGTCAAAACATGAAGAAATAATAAAATTACTAAAGCAACTGAACACTGACGGCAAAGTTCTGCGAATAAAAAAGAACATATATTGGCAGCAAACAGCAGCCATAAGAATCAACAATCTCATAGGAACATTATAGTGTATACAGAAAGGCGTCAGACAAGGTTGTGTATTGTCTCCTCATCTTTTCTCATTGTACAGTGAATATAAAATGAGATCGACAGATAATATGTCAGGGATCCTGGTTGATGGACATAATATAAATAATTTACGTTATGCTGATGGCACCGTCTTGATAGCAACAAGTTAGAAGGAACTATAGGAAATAATAGAATCGATGGCTGCAGAAAGTGATAAAATGGGCCTTAGCTTGAATAACGGAAAGACAGAAGTCATGGTGATATCAAAGACACAGACTGCCTAAATGCGCAATTAAAGTAAATGGCATACATTCAGATGTCTAGGCACATGGGTAGCATCAGATGGAATATGCATCACAGAGATAAAGAACAGAATAGGATAAGCAAAAATTGCATTATATAGAATGAAGAACAGGCAGTGGATTACTATAAGATTCAAGAGCACTCCCAAATACAGACGTTGATACTGATCACAAACCAGTCATAATAAAAAAGATTCCAACATACAGGAAAATAAGGAACAAAAAGGTAACAACACATGTCATCAATTATAGGAGGCTGCAGGAAAGTACGGTTAAAAACGAATTCAATCAAGAAATAAAAAAAACTACATAAGAACATCCCTGATGACTACTCAAGCGTAGATAAAGGAATGGGCAATTTTCAAGGCTGCTTTGCTCGACACAGTGGAAAATAAATGTGTAACAAAGAAAGTAGGGCAGGGCATAAGATTAAGAACAGCTTGGTGGAACAACGAAGTTAAAGATAGCATATTCAAAAGAAGGTAGCGTTAAAAAAATGGATCACAACCAAATCTGAACAAGACTATGTTACTTATAGAATAGCATGACGAAATGCCAAACGAACAATTAGAACAACTAAAGATGCATTCTGGAGAATATACAGTGAACAGATGGCGACCCTTAGTAAGGACTACCAAAGAGAAATTTATAAACGTGTCAATACAATGAGAAACAGAGATGCCTGTTACAACCCAACCACCATCATAAACAGCAAAAGAGGTTTACCAATATTTAGTCCGCAACAAAGACTAGCAAGTGGGCAGAATACTTCCATGAACTACTTAACCCCACACATAACATAGAAAACCTCAGTTTTGTGCCTAAAAGTCATGGACAACAAGAACCAAATTTCATACCTGTAGAAGTCAAAACAGTTATTCAGAAAAGTCATAAAAACAAATCACCGGGTCCAGATGGAATAACCACAGAAGCTGATAGGGCCTGTGGGAAAACAGGAGTTAAATGGCTAACAAGAATTTTTAATATAGCATTTGTGTTTCCACCTTGTAGTAGTGGGGTGCTTGAGTTTCTCAATGACCCTGAGAGCTATGCCGGCGGTAGCGGAGCTACCAGCAGGGCCTCCCAAGCCGGACAGGTCAAAGGGTAGAGAACAGACAAAGAGAAACACCCTGGTCCTCCAGGTTGGGGGTTGAAGCGTGGGGTTAACATCCCCACCTTTGTAAAAACCTTTTTTGTTACGAAACAGATACACGAGCCTCGATTTCTGACTGACTTATCTGGACAACGACCTTGGAACGTTAAAGGACTTTTGAGATTTGGAACATGGAATGTACGGACACTATATCGAGCTGGAGCGACCGAAGAACTAACCCGCGAGCTGGTTGAATATCAAATGGATATAACAGCAATTCAAGAAATAAGGTGGCCAGGAGAGGGTACTTTAGAGCAAAATGGAATGATTATAATATATGGAGGAAACACCCAAAATAAACATGAATTAGGAACAGGATTTGTCATCAAAAAAGAGTTATGGGGGAATGTTTTAAACTTTAAAGCTGTTAATGACAGGATTAGTAAATTACGAATAAAAGGTAAATGGAAAAATATAACGATGATATTGTACATGCACCTACTAAAGATGTCATAGAAGAAACCCCCAAACAGGATATCCTGATTGTGCTGGGAGACTTCAATGCAAAAATAGGTAGAGAGCAAACTAATAAAAAAGTGGCCGGTATGGAAAGCCTACATACAACTTGAAATGATAATGGATGGAGAGTCATCAACCTGGCAGAAGCCAAAGGACTGCAGATTAGCAGTACCAGACTACAAAGAAAGGATATACACAAACAAACTTGGAAATCATGCGACAAGAGAACCTATAATCAAATAGATCACATTTTAATTAACAACAGAAATGCATCAAACATACAGCAAGTTAGAAGTTATAGAGGAGCTGAGTGCCACAGTGACCATTTCCTCGTTGGAGCAAAATTTAAAATAAAACTTAAGAGAGCTTTCTATACTAAATTACAAAGATTACACCCAACATATAACAGAGAAAAACTACAAGAAATTACAGTCAAAGAGAAATTTACAGATGAAATCAAATGTAAACTTGAAACTCTGCAAAACCCTTTGGAGGAAAGCGTTGACCAAACTTGGTTAAACATCAAGAATACAATTCAATCTACCGCAGAAGAATGTCTCGGTGTGTTAACCACGCACAGAAAGAACAGATGGTTCAATCAAAAATGTGAAGAAGCAGTCATTAAGAAAAAGAATGCCAGACATTTATAGTTAAATGACATCAACAACATCCAAAAGGAAGAGCAATATAGAAATGAATGTAAAGAGGCTACAAAAATAGTCCGACAGCAGAAGCGAGAATATATGAGTAATATAATCAAAGATATGGAAACTAATCGCCAGAAAAATGAATCCAGAAAGTTTTTTAAAGAACTGAAGTCAATGAAACGAGGGCACCAACAAAACACATATGGTTTAAAAGACAAAAATGGGAACATGATAAATACCAATGAGGAAATGTGCAACACATGGAAAGAATATTTTATTGAATTACTAAATTGTGAAGCTCCAAGTAACACTTTCCCACAGGAAGAGGTTCTAACATGTGAACCACAAATTGAAGAACCTACATTTGAAGAAATCCTATATGTAATCACACGACTTAAAAACAATAAGGCAACTGGGGCTGATGGAATTGCTGCTGAATTTATAAAGGCAGGTGGCCATGCATTACATCTAAAGCTATACGAACTAATAATAAAAATCTGGAGGACAGAAGAATTACCCCATGACTGGAAAGAATCATTATTGATACCTATCTTTAAGAAAGGAGACAAGTTCCAATGTGGAAATTATAGAGGAATATCACTACTGTCCACAAGCTATAAGATACTATCCGCAGTATTACTAAATAGACTAAAACCATATTCAGAAGACATATTAGGTGACTACCAGGCGGGTTTTAGACAAAACAGATCAACAATAGATCAGATATTTATCTTAAGACAAATAACCGAGAAAAATTGGGAATATAAAAGAGATCTCCATAGTAGTTATATATGATGCCTACACCCCCCCGAAATTGTGGTGCCGCGTGGTGCGCACCACGTGGTGCTCGTGGTGCTGGCACCACATGGTGCTGTGTGGTGTCTAGTGGTGGCGTGGTGCTGGGAGTATGTGGTGCGGTGGTGCTGGGTGTATGTGGTGCCTGTGGGGTGTATCTTTGGCTTGTTAAGCTCGTTGTTTTTGGCGGGTAAATTTTTTAAAAAAGAAAAAAGTCTGATCTAATGGGTGATAGGTCTCATCATGTGTGTGTCGTGTGTGTGTGGTCAGGGTGGAGCGGAAGGAGCCGGGGTAAATAGTAAGCGCAAAGAAGGTGGTGGCCGGTGGTGCGACGTGTATAGTGACGTCATCGGTCCCTCGTAGTTGTATGTTTGGGCTATTAGGGTCGAATTTTTGGTGGAAAAGTATGGTCTAAGGGGTAGCGGGGGTATTAGGGGTGATGTCTCCGCACCTCCTTGTCGCATCTTTACCATGTTATGATCGTTGTTTTGGCAGGAAAAGTATGTTTTTTTTAATTAAAAATAATTTAATTTTTTTTTTTTTTTTTTTTAATTTAAAAAATATTTCAATGGAAAATAAAAGATATTGGTTTATAGTGGTCTTTAGTGGGCGGGGCTTAAAATCTATTATCAAACGGTGTTAGCTCATTAAATGAAAATCTTAAAAAGAGTAAAGATGGCCGCTAGTTCGTGTTGTAGTGGTATGGCTTAGTGTTATTTGATGTTAAGGGGTGGGTGAGTGAAAGCGTATCTCGATGAGTGCTTCCAAACAATATCATCATAGGTATCAGATCGTTAAAGAAACAAGTAAAGATGGCCGTCGGTGTCCTCCGTGGGTGCCGGGTTCGAATCCCGGTAGGGCGGTTTAGTGGTAGAAGAAATATTGATGTTTTTGTTACTTAGTTGTGATGGCGATAGCGGGTGGTAGTAACAGGCTATGTGTAGCAAAGGAGATGTGGTGTGTTGGTTGAAGCTTAGGTGGTGCCCCAGACGAGGTGACAGGGTCGAATCTCGGTGCTGTGCCACTGGTAAGGGTAATAGGCGCCAGCGTGTGGGGTGTCTAGATGGTCATACGGGTTATGATTAGGGACTGTTTGTCTCTCCGTATCGCTGTGTCCACAAGTCCAAGGGGAAAACAGGCAGCCGATTTCACCTTTGTACCTACGAGTCACAAAATATAACCTAACTTAAAAATCAGAATATGATTCATAACCTCAACAGGTGTTGCCAAAAATCAGTACTCATTTTCATAACGGCTAATCCAGGGGCTTATCGTCGTCGTAATGAAGTAAGTGGTTTATTAATGTTATTGATGTATCCGCCGTGGCAAATAGTTCGCAAGATTAATACAAGTTCATATAAATGTCGATAGAGGATTAAGAGCTTAACACCTATTGTCAGGCCATCCACAGAAAATCAATACCGCCACGCTAGATTCTTCTCATAATTGCGACCAGTGGCTTATAGATATAACCGTTATTGCAGACGCAGCTGTGTGCAGCCTAATCTACCAGGTCACGTGGTCTAGGCCATATCGACAAAAACGGGGTATAAATGCTAAGGAATATTCACTGTACAAAACAGTTTCTACCAGCCGATCAGAGCGAGGAAACCAGACAGGACAACCTCTTGATACGAGTCCACAACAGCAGATATCGTGTATATAAGACGACCAGTCTATATCATATAGAACTACCGCTCTCTGACAACACCAAAAACAGAGCTCACCATGTGGCAAAGCATTAATGGTAAGTTGGACTTTGATAAATCTTTCACAGTTTTGTTATGTTTCTTCACATCGACACGTCGTTAACCTAACAATACTAGTATAATACAGGGGATATATAGGCCTAGGCGTATATAACATCTGATGAAACAACACAATAGGTTCGTAACAGTTCATATTAGGCTGTGTCAAAATGATGTGAACATAGTGCTACGGTGGTACCTTAATATACACTAGTAGTATTGGGTAGTCATATGGGGAGTCAGAAGTGTTTCTGGTGAGGTCTACATGGCCATGTTCGCTATGACTTTACGTTCTTATAAAAAGGAGGGGGTCATATCCGATCCAGAGCTAATAATGATATTAGGTGGTCCCTGTACAGATGGTATAGTACCTTATTTTTATCTATGTTTTACAGACACGGATGACCAGGAAGTCCTAATTCGGAAACTGTGGGGTCTATTAAGAGCGGAACCACACAGCGATTGCCTGGACTGCGCTATTCGCAATATACAGCAAGCCCAGCCACTCATGGATTCGCTTATGGAGTCTTGGGTTAAAAGTGATAGTTTTTATGATCTAGTAAAGTGTCGACTGCAGTCTGTACTACAAGAACACTTTACCAAGGAGGACATAATCACGCTAAGTCTCAGTAGACTTCAGGCATGTCTCCACGAATATAACGACGAACACGCAACTCCCGAGCCCTCGCCAACCAACAACGAACGTCCATCGCCACCAAGATCACCGTCCTCCTTAACGTTCAGTCAATCCACACTGGTGGATGGGTGGTAAGCGGCTACATTTAGGTCGTCAATAACGGAACAAAGCTCAATATAAATATACGTCGTTGTAGTGTTCTGTCTTCTCGCGGTGTGTTCCATAGGGGTGGCTACAGAGTGGTATATCACTCGAATGATCGTTTACTGACACAAACACCCCACATTCATCAGGGCTCTCACTAGTGGTAAATCGATGTCTCCTAGTGTGAAAAGAGTGAATATCAGCGCACAAGCTATCACAGTGTTGTGACCAAGTGCAACTGTTATTATTCGTGAAGAACACAGACTAAGCCCGCGTTATAAGTTCGGTGACATTGGTATCAATTCCTAAGTCGGTCAACAAGAAAAAAGATGTCTACGCCACCAACAGACCCTCATCAGGCTGCCCTAAGACCGGTTGTCACTAAAAATTACACACTGAACCAAGAAAGAGTAGTTAGGAACAAAATCAACAGAGATGCAACCCGGCTGGTTTACTCGTTAAACATACAAACTCCGGTCAATGTGGTACTATAACATTTGACAGTACAAGTCACTATGAGTCGTTTTGAACCCGTATGTTTAGCTATTACAAGAGGCAACGCATTGAAACCAAACAAGGCCTGAATGGGGTGCCAGTGGAAGACCTGTTTTCAACACCGTTGGCTAAATTCCCTATACAGCACAGGACATATGAAACTTTTTCGCTCGAGGAAAGATTGACAATATTAATTCTTGGTTAGAAATAGACGTTATCGGTCTTGAAGGACGCGATACAGACGAGTAGACACACAAACAACCTGCCCAAGTCAAAGATATGATCGGTCAGTAGATCAGTAAACAACTTGAACATTAAAATAATCTTGACCACTGAAAATTCTTGTGCTTGCTGTTTTCACAGGTGTGGTAAACTGATCAACTAGGTGAAATATAAAGACGCTGCATTCTCACAGACCGTGTACCAAGCTACTGCTATCAACCAACTAGTATCAAGACATCGTATTGGCACTCAGAAGCATTATGCCCACTCCTAAGAAAGAAGGCCACCTGTGTATCACCTGTGGGAAAGTATTTACTGAAAAATACAATCTCACACGCCACACTAATACAGTTCACAATTCCACAACCCACAAATGCCACAGCTGTGGGCGTTTGTATCAACGAAAAGACAATTTACAACGTCATATAAGAACACAACATCAGACACCCTTAGACACCTCTCAAGCAGGGAAAAACACTACTGCCCACATAGTAACAGAGGAAACGGATATCCAACAAAAAGATAGAGCCAAATTGACAGCCCTTAGGAATTACTGCAAGGCGCTGTCGATCATGTTACCCAACCAGGTATTCGTATTAGAAAAAAGAGAAGACCAACAACAATGGGTGCTCATGGACACGTATGATATTAGCGACTGACTACTCAGACAAGTGTATACCACTGGGTGATTGAAAATTAAAAGAGAAAACAAATGAAAATCTCTGTCTTTGTTATTTGATTTGTATCATTTTTGTAAACATTTGTCCTTTTGTACTTGTGACATTCTTCTGGTGTACTTGGCTCGTTGGCAGATATTTGTGTATTTGTACTTTTGTGGTATTGTACTTGTGTATGTGATTCTGTCTCGCTATACCAATGTGTATTTATTCCTGTCTCTCTGTTCCAATGTGTACTGGTGGTCCACTGTGTGCATGTCTCGTTTATTATTCTTTGTGTGCATCAATTGTTCCACAACCAACATTTCACATCCAGACAAAAGTACAGGTTCTATGTACCACTCCAACAGTCAAATAAGAAAAACTGTTAGCCAAACTGACAAAACAGTTGGCCAAAATAAGAAACGCCTCGACCAATATTATAAAAAGTAGGAAAAATTGTAACCAAACTAATTAAAAATGTTGACAAAAATAGGAAATAGCTCGACAAAACTTATGAAAAGTAGGAAAATTGTTTGTCAAATGTGAAAAATATTGAGCAAGTAGGAAATCATGTTAACCAAAGGTGAAAACTATTGACCAAGTAAAGAAACTTCTCGTCCAAACTCATAAAAAGTAGGAAAATATGTTAGCCAAATGGGAAAAATGGTGGCCAAATACAGAAATATCTCGACCAAATTAATAAACATTAGGAAAATGTGCTAGCCAAAGGTGAAAAATATTGGTCAAGTAAAGAAATATCTCATCCGAATTTATAACAAGTAAGAAAACATGCTAGTAAAATCAAGAAATATGTCGACCGAAGTAATACAATAGGCAAAACGATGGACAAACTTATAAAGATGTCGACCGTTATAAGAATATGTGTTACCCAAATTAGGAAAAATATTGCCCAAGTTTTGAAATATCTCGACCAAACTTACAAACAGTAGGAAAATATGTCGACTACAGTAGGAATATTTGTTAGTCAAAGATGAAAAACATTGGCGAAGTGAAGAAATATCTCATCCATTCTTATAAAAATTAGGAAAATGTGGTAACCTAATGGGGAAAATATCGCAAAATTGAAGAAAAAATTTACACAAAACTTATAAAACTTAGGAAAATGTGTTAACCTAGGGAGAAAAATATTGTTCCAAGTAAAGACAGGTTTCAACTAATCTTATAAATATATCGCCCAAACGTATAAACATTAGGAAAATGTGTTAACCAAATGGGAAAAATATTGACCAAGTGAAGAAATATCTCAACCATACTTATGAAAAGGAGGGAAATGTATTAACCTAATGGGAAAAACATTGGCGAAGTGAAGAAATATCTCATCCATTCTTATAAAAATTAGGAAAATGTGGTAACCTAATGGGAAAAATATCGCAAAAGTGAAGAAAAAATTTACACAAAACTTATAAAACTTAGGAAAATGTGTTAACCTAAGGAGAAAAATATTGACCAAGTAAAGACAAATTTACACCAAATTTATGAAAAGTAGGAAAATTTGTTAACCAAAGGGGAACAAATATGGGCTAAACTATGAAATATGTTGACCCAAGTAAGAAAATATGTTAGCCAAAGGGGGGAAAATGTTGGCCAAAACATGAAACATCTTAACCAAACTTATAAATATCTCGTGTAAACTTTTAAATAAGTAGGGAAAAAAATATTGCTTCTGTAGTTATGTCAAAAGTATCTTGAACTTTTATCTGAACAGACATTTCACAAGACATAATCATCAAAGTCAACACTTTCCCTCTTTTACATTACCGAAAGTTTCAACTTACCATTCCAACGTATCTGCTAAAGACGCACTTATACATACTAATCACCCATCTCTTCACACTCTTTGTTCTTTCTTTCTAACACAAAGTGTCTCTGTCTTTCATAGATAACTTCACAACTTTTCCATGTCACATCACCAAGATACTCCAAACCTTCGTTGCACATGAGTTCTAATGAAACAGTCATAACAACATTTATGGTAATGCAATCTGTGGCTCCACCTGGGATAGATTCAATATCATCTTAGTACTCATCAGCAAAGAGCTATTACCCATGGCTGACATCTTCAACTTTCTATACCACAATGACTTCTACACTAACCTTCCATTGTTCCATCTTTCAACAATACAAAGGGTGGTCTCGAGGTTTAGCTAACATAACATTTCGTACTTTGTCCACCGCTTTCACACTTTGTCATTTCACAGCTGCAATAACGACAAGTCTGCAACCAACACTGTCTGTTATGAAGTCGACCTTTCTTAAAACCACGTCTGTCTTAATGAGCCCTTGAATACCCTCTACCAGATCTTATAACCGACTTTCAACGTTTCATACCAAATAACATTAACACTCCCTTTGATTACAGAACAACCGATTTTCTGCTGACTAGGCAGGTTTCCCAATCTAATGGAGATACATCACCTGTCCCCCTAACATACTAGGCGGTATTCTAGACAATGAATATGGTCATCAACCATCACCCCTAAGAAGAACTTGAAAACAGCAACAGAGATTGGGTTCCTAAGACGAATTCCTTGGACTATCAGAGTAGCTAACGCTGATCGCCTAAAAGAGCCTACAAAACATAGAGCCTTATATACATCAAACACAACAAACTCTTTCTTACTAACCCTAACCCTAACTATACATCATCTAACCCTAACACTAACCCTAACCCCTAACCCTAACTTTAACCCCTAACCCTAACCCTAACTAAACATCAAACACAACAAACTCTGACATAGATACAAACCAGTGTTAGAAATGTGAAAAGTTAAAATTTAATTAAAATTTAAAACTAATAAATCGCAATTTTATTGCGCAAGATGTAAGCTCGATATACGTCCTATACCTAACTACACCTATACTTAGGCTATATCTGTATATTAAGTGAAGCGGGCAATAAAATTGCGATTTATTAGTTTTAAATTTTAATTAAATTTTAACTTTTCACATTTCTAACACTGGTTTGTATCTATGTCAGAGTTTGTTGTGTTTGATGTTTAGTTAGGGTTAGGGTTAGGGGTTAAAGTTAGGGTTAGGGGTTAGGGTTAGTGTTAGGGTTAGATGATGTATAGTTAGGGTTAGGGTTAGTAAGAAAGAGTTTGTTGTGTTTGATGTATATAAGGCTCTATGTTTTGTAGGCTCTTTTAGGCGATCAGCGTTAGTTACTCTGATAGTCCAAGGAATTCGTCTTAGGAACCCAATCTCTGTTGCTGTTTTCAAGTTCTTCTTAGGGGTGATGGTTGATGACCATATTCATTGTCTAGAATACCGCCTAGTATGTTAGGGGGACAGGTGATGTATCTCCATTAGATTGGGAAACCTGCCTAGTCAGCAGAAAATCGGTTGTTCTGTAATCAAAGGGAGTGTTAATGTTATTTGGTATGAAACGTTGAAAGTCGGTTATAAGATCTGGTAGAGGGTATTCAAGGGCTCATTAAGACAGACGTGGTTTTAAGAAAGGTCGACTTCATAACAGACAGTGTTGGTTGCAGACTTGTCGTTATTGCAGCTGTGAAATGACAAAGTGTGAAAGCGGTGGACAAAGTACGAAATGTTATGTTAGCTAAACCTCGAGACCACCCTTTGTATTGTTGAAAGATGGAACAATGGAAGGTTAGTGTAGAAGTCATTGTGGTATAGAAAGTTGAAGATGTCAGCCATGGGTAATAGCTCTTTGCTGATGAGTACTAAGATGATATTGAATCTATCCCAGGTGGAGCCACAGATTGCATTACCATAAATGTTGTTATGACTGTTTCATTAGAACTCATGTGCAACGAAGGTTTGGAGTATCTTGGTGATGTGACATGGAAAAGTTGTGAAGTTATCTATGAAAGACAGAGACACTTTGTGTTAGAAAGAAAGAACAAAGAGTGTGAAGAGATGGGTGATTAGTATGTATAAGTGCGTCTTTAGCAGATACGTTGGAATGGTAAGTTGAAACTTTCGGTAATGTAAAAGAGGGAAAGTGTTGACTTTGATGATTATGTCTTGTGAAATGTCTGTTCAGATAAAAGTTCAAGATACTTTTGACATAACTACAGAAGCAATATTTTTTTCCCTACTTATTTAAAAGTTTACACGAGATATTTATAAGTTTGGTTAAGATGTTTCATGTTTTGGCCAACATTTTCCCCCCTTTGGCTAACATATTTTCTTACTTGGGTCAACATATTTCATAGTTTAGCCCATATTTGTTCCCCTTTGGTTAACAAATTTTCCTACTTTTCATAAATTTGGTGTAAATTTGTCTTTACTTGGTCAATATTTTTCTCCTTAGGTTAACACATTTTCCTAAGTTTTATAAGTTTTGTGTAAATTTTTTCTTCACTTTTGCGATATTTTTCCCATTAGGTTACCACATTTTCCTAATTTTTATAAGAATGGATGAGATATTTCTTCACTTCGCCAATGTTTTTCCCATTAGGTTAATACATTTCCCTCCTTTTCATAAGTATGGTTGAGATATTTCTTCACTTGGTCAATATTTTTCCCATTTGGTTAACACATTTTCCTAATGTTTATACGTTTGGGCGATATATTTATAAGATTAGTTGAAACCTGTCTTTACTTGGAACAATATTTTTCTCCCTAGGTTAACACATTTTCCTAAGTTTTATAAGTTTTGTGTAAATTTTTTCTTCAATTTTGCGATATTTTCCCCATTAGGTTACCACATTTTCCTAATTTTTATAAGAATGGATGAGATATTTCTTCACTTCGCCAATGTTTTTCATCTTTGACTAACAAATATTCCTACTGTAGTCGACATATTTTCCTACTGTTTGTAAGTTTGGTCGAGATATTTCAAAACTTGGTCAATATTTTTCCTAATTTGGGTAACACATATTCTTATAACGGTCGACATCTTTATAAGTTTGTCCATCGTTTTGCCTATTGTATTACTTCGGTCGACATATTTCTTGATTTTACTAGCATGTTTTCTTACTTGTTATAAATTCGGATGAGATATTTCTTTACTTGACCAATATTTTTCACCTTTGGCTAGCACATTTTCCTAATGTTTATTAGTTTGGTCGAGATATTTCTGTATTTGGCCACCATTTTTCCCATTTGGCTAACATATTTTCCTACTTTTTATGAGTTTGGACGAGAAGTTTCTTTACTTGGTCAATAGTTTTCACCTTTGGTTAACATGATTTCCTACTTGCTCAATATTTTTCACATTTGACAAACAATTTTCCTACTTTTCATAAGTTTTGTCGAGCTATTTCCTATTTTTGTCAACATTTTTAATTAGTTTGGTTACAATTTTTCCTACTTTTTATAATATTGGTCGAGGCGTTTCTTATTTTGGCCAACTGTTTTGTCAGTTTGGCTAACAGTTTTTCTTATTTGACTGTTGGAGTGGTACATAGAACCTGTACTTTTGTCTGGATGTGAAATGTTGGTTGTGGAACAATTGATGCACACAAAGAATAATAAACGAGACATGCACACAGTGGACCACCAGTACACATTGGAACAGAGAGACAGGAATAAATACACATTGGTATAGCGAGACAGAATCACATACACAAGTACAATACCACAAAAGTACAAATACACAAATATCTGCCAACGAGCCAAGTACACCAGAAGAATGTCACAAGTACAAAAGGACAAATGTTTACAAAAATGATACAAATCAAATAACAAAGACAGAGATTTTCATTTGTTTTCTCTTTTAATTTTCAATCACCCAGTGGTATACACTTGTCTGAGTAGTCAGTCGCTAATATCATACGTGTCCATGAGCACCCATTGTTGTTGGTCTTCTCTTTTTTCTAATACGAATACCTGGTTGGGTAACATGATCGACAGCGCCTTGCAGTAATTCCTAAGGGCTGTCAATTTGGCTCTATCTTTTTGTTGGATATCCGTTTCCTCTGTTACTATGTGGGCAGTAGTGTTTTTCCCTGCTTGAGAGGTGTCTAAGGGTGTCTGATGTTGTGTTCTTATATGACGTTGTAAATTGTCTTTTCGTTGATACAAACGCCCACAGCTGTGGCATTTGTGGGTTGTGGAATTGTGAACTGTATTAGTGTGGCGTGTGAGATTGTATTTTTCAGTAAATACTTTCCCACAGGTGATACACAGGTGGCCTTCTTTCTTAGGAGTGGGCATAATGCTTCTGAGTGCCAATACGATGTCTTGATACTAGTTGGTTGATAGCAGTAGCTTGGTACACGGTCTGTGAGAATGCAGCGTCTTTATATTTCACCTAGTTGATCAGTTTACCACACCTGTGAAAACAGCAAGCACAAGAATTTTCAGTGGTCAAGATTATTTTAATGTTCAAGTTGTTTACTGATCTACTGACCGATCATATCTTTGACTTGGGCAGGTTGTTTGTGTGTCTACTCGTCTGTATCGCGTCCTTCAAGACCGATAACGTCTATTTCTAACCAAGAATTAATATTGTCAATCTTTCCTCGAGCGAAAAAGTTTCATATGTCCTGTGCTGTATAGGGAATTTAGCCAACGGTGTTGAAAACAGGTCTTCCACTGGCACCCCATTCAGGCCTTGTTTGGTTTCAATGCGTTGCCTCTTGTAATAGCTAAACATACGGGTTCAAAACGACTCATAGTGACTTGTACTGTCAAATGTTATAGTACCACATTGACCGGAGTTTGTATGTTTAACGAGTAAACCAGCCGGGTTGCATCTCTGTTGATTTTGTTCCTAACTACTCTTTCTTGGTTCAGTGTGTAATTTTTAGTGACAACCGGTCTTAGGGCAGCCTGATGAGGGTCTGTTGGTGGCGTAGACATCTTTTTTCTTGTTGACCGACTTAGGAATTGATACCAATGTCACCGAACTTATAACGCGGGCTTAGTCTGTGTTCTTCACGAATAATAACAGTTGCACTTGGTCACAACACTGTGATAGCTTGTGCGCTGATATTCACTCTTTTCACACTAGGAGACATCGATTTACCACTAGTGAGAGCCCTGATGAATGTGGGGTGTTTGTGTCAGTAAACGATCATTCGAGTGATATACCACTCTGTAGCCACCCCTATGGAACACACCGCGAGAAGACAGAACACTACAACGACGTATATTTATATTGAGCTTTGTTCCGTTATTGACGACCTAAATGTAGCCGCTTACCACCCATCCACCAGTGTGGATTGACTGAACGTTAAGGAGGACGGTGATCTTGGTGGCGATGGACGTTCGTTGTTGGTTGGCGAGGGCTCGGGAGTTGCGTGTTCGTCGTTATATTCGTGGAGACATGCCTGAAGTCTACTGAGACTTAGCGTGATTATGTCCTCCTTGGTAAAGTGTTCTTGTAGTACAGACTGCAGTCGACACTTTACTAGATCATAAAAACTATCACTTTTAACCCAAGACTCCATAAGCGAATCCATGAGTGGCTGGGCTTGCTGTATATTGCGAATAGCGCAGTCCAGGCAATCGCTGTGTGGTTCCGCTCTTAATAGACCCCACAGTTTCCGAATTAGGACTTCCTGGTCATCCGTGTCTGTAAAACATAGATAAAAATAAGGTACTATACCATCTGTACAGGGACCACCTAATATCATTATTAGCTCTGGATCGGATATGACCCCCTCCTTTTTATAAGAACGTAAAGTCATAGCGAACATGGCCATGTAGACCTCACCAGAAACACTTCTGACTCCCCATATGACTACCCAATACTACTAGTGTATATTAAGGTACCACCGTAGCACTATGTTCACATCATTTTGACACAGCCTAATATGAACTGTTACGAACCTATTGTGTTGTTTCATCAGATGTTATATACGCCTAGGCCTATATATCCCCTGTATTATACTAGTATTGTTAGGTTAACGACGTGTCGATGTGAAGAAACATAACAAAACTGTGAAAGATTTATCAAAGTCCAACTTACCATTAATGCTTTGCCACATGGTGAGCTCTGTTTTTGGTGTTGTCAGAGAGCGGTAGTTCTATATGATATAGACTGGTCGTCTTATATACACGATATCTGCTGTTGTGGACTCGTATCAAGAGGTTGTCCTGTCTGGTTTCCTCGCTCTGATCGGCTGGTAGAAACTGTTTTGTACAGTGAATATTCCTTAGCATTTATACCCCGTTTTTGTCGATATGGCCTAGACCACGTGACCTGGTAGATTAGGCTGCACACAGCTGCGTCTGCAATAACGGTTATATCTATAAGCCACTGGTCGCAATTATGAGAAGAATCTAGCGTGGCGGTATTGATTTTCTGTGGATGGCCTGACAATAGGTGTTAAGCTCTTAATCCTCTATCGACATTTATATGAACTTTTATTAATCTTGCGAACTATTTGCCACGGCGGATACATCAATAACATTAATAAACCACTTACTTCATTACGACGACGATAAGCCCCTGGATTAGCCGTTATGAAAATGAGTACTGATTTTTGGCAACACCTGTTGAGGTTATGAATCATATTCTGATTTTTAAGTTAGGTTATATTTTGTGACTCGTAGGTACAAAGGTGAAATCGGCTGCCTGTTTTCCCCTTGGACTTGTGGACACAGCGATACGGAGAGACAAACAGTCCCTAATCATAACCCGTATGACCATCTA
This sequence comes from Cepaea hortensis, assembly GCA_963921405.1. Taxonomy (NCBI): domain Eukaryota; kingdom Metazoa; phylum Mollusca; class Gastropoda; order Stylommatophora; family Helicidae; genus Cepaea; species Cepaea hortensis. The sequence goes on from OY992880.1 coordinate 33,152,219, forward strand.
GACACCCCACACGCTGGCGCCTATTACCCTTACCAGTGGCACAGCACCGAGATTCGACCCTGTCACCTCGTCTGGGGCACCACCTAAGCTTCAACCAACACACCACATCTCCTTTGCTACACATAGCCTGTTACTACCACCCGCTATCGCCATCACAACTAAGTAACAAAAACATCAATATTTCTTCTACCACTAAACCGCCCTACCGGGATTCGAACCCGGCACCCACGGAGGACACCGACGGCCATCTTTACTTGTTTCTTTAACGATCTGATACCTATGATGATATTGTTTGGAAGCACTCATCGAGATACGCTTTCACTCACCCACCCCTTAACATCAAATAACACTAAGCCATACCACTACAACACGAACTAGCGGCCATCTTTACTCTTTTTAAGATTTTCATTTAATGAGCTAACACCGTTTGATAATAGATTTTAAGCCCCGCCCACTAAAGACCACTATAAACCAATATCTTTTATTTTCCATTGAAATATTTTTTAAATTAAAAAAAAAAAAAAAAAAATTAAATTATTTTTAATTAAAAAAAACATACTTTTCCTGCCAAAACAACGATCATAACATGGTAAAGATGCGACAAGGAGGTGCGGAGACATCACCCCTAATACCCCCGCTACCCCTTAGACCATACTTTTCCACCAAAAATTCGACCCTAATAGCCCAAACATACAACTACGAGGGACCGATGACGTCACTATACACGTCGCACCACCGGCCACCACCTTCTTTGCGCTTACTATTTACCCCGGCTCCTTCCGCTCCACCCTGACCACACACACACGACACACACATGATGAGACCTATCACCCATTAGATCAGACTTTTTTCTTTTTTAAAAAATTTACCCGCCAAAAACAACGAGCTTAACAAGCCAAAGATACACCCCACAGGCACCACATACACCCAGCACCACCGCACCACATACTCCCAGCACCACGCCACCACTAGACACCACACAGCACCATGTGGTGCCAGCACCACGAGCACCACGTGGTGCGCACCACGCGGCACCACAATTTCGGGGGGGGGGGGGGTGTAGGCATCATATATAACTACTCTCCATAACATTTTTGTGGATTTTAAAAAGGCTTATGATAGTGTCCATAGGAATAGTCTATGGAATGCTATGCAGGAATTTGGAATACCAAGGAAGTCAATCAACATGACCAGGCTATGCATGGAAGATACTTATAATATAGTAACATATAAAGGCAGGAAATCAGACCCTTTCCAAATAACATCTGGCTTGAAACAGGGTGATGAACTATCTCCGCTACTCTTCAATCTGGCTCTAGAGAAAGTTGTAAGGAAGGTAAAGGAGGAATGTGATATTGGAGGAACATCCAAGCTGCTTGGTTATGCAGATGATATAGATATTATAGGGCAAAGGGAACAAAAGACATTAGAAATATTGACTCACTTAAAGGAAAAAGCCCAACAGATGGGGCTGGTTATCAACCAAGATAAGACAGAATATATGGTCATTTCAAGAGACGGAATGGCTAACAACTCTGGCCACATACAAATAGATAATATGACCATTAAAAGAACGGAAACATACAAATACCTGGGTACAATCTTCAACTGCTCCAACATCATAAGGGAAGAAATACAAACTAGAATTAATTCTGGAAATACGATATACTATGCACTACAACATCTTCTAAAATCAAATGCGCTATCTCGTAACACCAAAATCACAAAATACAAAACACTGATCAGACCAGTTGTGCTGTATGGCTCTGAAACCTGGAGTACAACGAAAGGAGACGAAGCCTTGTTACAAACCTTTGAGAACAAAATTTTAAGACGCATCTTTGGACCCATTAGGGATACACAAAGTGGAGAGTGGAAAAGAAGAAGTAACAAAGACATGTATGATCTGTTTAAGTCCCCGCTAATCACTGGTATCATGAAGGCTAATAGACTACAATGGCTGGGGCATATAGAAAGAATGGAAGATAATAGGGAAACAAAACTCGCTTACACTCAGGAAATAAATGACCGTAGACCCCGAGGTAGACCAAGAAGACGGTGGAGAGATAATACATATACAGACCTACAAGCACTTGGAATCAACGACTGGCAAGAGAAGGTTCACCAGAGAGACGAATGGAGACGGATTGTATCTGCAGCAAAGAACCTCAATGGCTCGGAACGCTGAAGAAGAAGGAGAAGAAGAAGATAGGAAGTAAGAAAATTCCCAACCGATTGGCAACAGGCAATAATAGTACCAATATGGAAAAAAAGGCAATATGAGAGAGTGCGACACATACAGAGGTATATCACTCCTGAACCATATAGAGAAAATGTACGCAAAACTATTGGAATAAAGAGCTAGACCCATAGTTGAACAACAGTTAAGCAAAGTACAATTCGGTTTTCGGAAAGGTAAAAGTTGCACTGATGCACTATTTGCACTTAGACAAGTATGTGAAAAAAAAACTATCGAATATAGTGATCAGCAGAATATTGTGTTTGTAGATCGGGAAAAGACTTTCGACAGAGTAGACAGATACACATTATGGACCATCATTGAAGACTATGCGATACAAGGGCAGCTGCTAGAAAACATCATAGCCATGTACCACTCGAGCCGAAGTGCAGTAAGAACACAAGAAGGTATATAAGATATGTTCACAGTCAATACAGGAGTGAGGCAGGGATGTGTGCTCTCTCCTGTGCTATTTAATATCTACATGGACAGAATATTCAAAGAAGCAAATCTTGACAGAACAGATTCAGAAAATTTAGAACTCTTTACTCCAGATGAAACAACTGATCCACAGGAAATAAATGAACTTCTATTTGCAGACGATCAGTGCCTGTTTTATAGCGATGAAGGCAGACTACAAAATCATATTAATAATCTGAGTTTAACGTGCAGCAGATACAATATGAGTATAAATACAGCCAAAACCGAAGTAATGCAAGCTAGCAGATCGCTGGGCCCACTAAGTATACAGATAAATAGCACAACTCTGAAACAAGTTAAAGAATTCAAATATCTTGGAAGTATGATCACAGAAGATGGCAGATTGGACAGAGAAATCGAAATCAGATGTCAAAAAGCTAATGGAAAAATATCAACTATCACTCTTACTGAAACATCCAAATATACCCATGTCCACAAAACGACAGATAATAAACAGCATATTCACACCAACCCTATGCTACCAATCTGAAACCTGGACTTTATCCAAATCACATTTTCGCAAAATCAACACCTGCGAGATGAGATGCCCGAGGAGAGCTGCCAACTTATCAATCCGAGACCGAGTAAGAAATCCTGTTATCAGATAGACAGTGGGATCAACACCTTGTGCCACATTTATTGAAAGACAGAAGATCAAGTGGTTTGTCCATGTCGTTAGAATGCAACACCATCAACTACCATCGCTGGCCTTACATCTAATATCATCTGCGACGAGACCAAGAGGATGTCCAAGAAGAAACTGGATTGACGACATCAAAGACATTGTACAGTCACACGGAATGACACAATCCAGTGCCGTTCACCGGGCGCTGGAACGCAAATTATTCCTCCCCACGCCGCTTGACGGCAGAAGTGGAAGAAGAAGATGATGATGATGATGATGATGATGATTGTTTGCAATAAATTCTTGTCATTGAACGTTAGAAAAAAAAAGTGCTTGCATGTTACATAGAACCAATTTTAAAATATGGCTGCGAATCCTGGACAATTAGTAAGCAAGCGAAAAAATCAACCCAAGCCTTGGAGATGTGGTTTTATAGAGAATGCTGAAAATTAGTTGGACAGTCAAATTGAACAATCTGGACATTTTGAGGGAAGATAAGTCATAAAGACAACTCATCACAAACATCAGGAAGAAGCAGTCATACATTTTTTGGCCACATTATGAGAGACAAAAACTGGAACATGTGATAACCAGAAAGATTTGTGGAAAGAGAGTTAGAGAAAGAAGGGGTGAGAAAACTCTTGACATGTGTCATGACACGGAAGGGAGTCAACACACAAATTGATCTATGCCGTCGGATAACACAATTTGTGGAGGGGCATGATCGCCCACGCCAGCCGGCAAGGAACTGGATGATGATGAGGATGATAAAGACTTCGTTGGAAATGTTCGCCTGTGTCTGTGTGTGTTTGTCCATGTTTTTGAGCTTCTTAGTCGTAATTTGTGTTTGCCCAGTTTTTGAGCTTCTTGGTTGTATTTTGTGTTTGCCCATTTTTTTTTTTTCGAACTTCTTACTGGTAATTTGTGTTTGTCCATGTTTTAAGCTTCTTAGTCGTAATTTGTGTTTGTCCATGTTTTTGAGCTTCTTGGTCGCATTTTGTGTTTGTCCTATTATTCGAGTGGTATTTAGTGTTTATATTCGGGCTCCAGTAACAGCTGGGCAGCAGCCAACCTCCATTGACGATGTTTACAAGACGCATATTTTCTGACAGTTGCATAATGTGCTCTACAACTGAGAATTGTGAGTTTTCTTTTGATAAGATCTAAGACCCCAACTAACGTGACATAATCCGCTACAATGTTTTACTCAAGTGTCTTCCTGACTTCATTGGCGCCGAGCTATCAGTCTCAACACCGACAGATCGTCAACCAGCGACCGCCGACAAGTGTACAGCTCGCTTCTATTCACCACTCTTCAAGTATGTATCTTTTCACTACAAGATCACTTAACTAAATACTTCATAGGTAAACCCCGACACCGCCAAGACATCATTTCGCGTGTGTCTCGCGGGCGGTGTAGCTGAAAACTGTGCCCGGCTTGCGTTTGTAAGAAGTGAAACTGTGTCAGAGGTGTTTTCGTATTCCCCACACCGCGCAAATTAACAATATTTATAGTTTCACACTTGTGTTGCTAGTTTGGGTGCTGTGTTTTTGCCATCGATGTGTTAAGTGTTCTCTCTGTGTTAAGACATCTATTATTTTTATCGCTTGAAATCTTCAGTAGTGAATCTCACCGCTGGATATACTTTGTTCCTAACGGATTTACTGTCGTTTTTCAAAGAGTGGCTAACTTTTAGTGACTTCTTTCTGTGAATTGAATTGCGTGTTTTCTATTAAGTTAAAGCGATATGCGGGCATCAGTTATGTTAAAATAATTTCAGTTATTCTTTTACAATGTATTGTGCATGACAAGTGATGTTTGATTTATCGAAAAGATGTTTTCATATTCATGGTGTGCATAGTTGATCACTTGATGGTGTGAATTCAGGCACAGAGTGTAGTTTATAACGGATGTTGAGGTGATTTCTTGTAAAAGGATCGACTTCTGAATTGAACAAGTGAAGGTAAGAAGATGGTTCATATGTTTAATTTATTATTGGAACTAGCTTTATTAGAACTACCTACTTTTATCTTTAGCATCATCATCAAATATTATTTTCGAATGGGTTTTCATATCACTGCCCGCGTCTTCGTGATGCACTGAGTGATGCACTACCACTCCATATCTTGATGTTTTTTACTCACACGTAAGGTGATTCCTCTTCACGCTTTCCCCTTAACTCTCCTACACACTCTAAAAAGAAACGGTTTATCTTTATATGCCCGATGCATTATAGCTCTTCGTGTGATCACAATATTCATCTTGTTCTTATACCTTCAGACGTCAACATGAATATATCCAATGAAAGTAGCAGTTAACTTTATAAAACTATTCTTCTTCTTAGTACAACTTCAGATATCAACGTGTCTACAGAATTCTTCGTATTCTTACATCTTCAGACGTCAATATGAATATACCAAAAGAAAGCGGCATACAACTTGATCACAGTTTTCTTCTTCTTCATACAACTTCAGATGACAGTTTGAATGTATCAAAAAAAAAAAAAAAAAAAGCAGCAGTCAATTTGATCACAATATTTTTCTTGTTCTTACAACTTCAGACGTTAAATTGACCACATAATTCTTCTTCTTCGTTTACCTTCAGACCTAAAAATGAACATACCCAAAGAAAGCAGCAATGAAACTGATCACAATATGAGATATGCGAGATTAATACTCAAGTTATTTTATGTAACACCTCAGGGCAAGAGAAAAAAAAAAAGAGAACGCCCACCTAAGAAACAGCTATACCACACATACATTAATGATAACTGGCTGTGAGGTGGGGGTGGGGATGGGGCTGTGTGCCAGACTTACGTTGCACTGAAGATATCTGCTGGGAGTAGGGAACAACGGAGGGACCCGATCAGACGACTTCAATGTACAGATCTTTCAAACCTCGCAACTCCCCGCCCTGTATCTCTCATCCTGAGTAAGGTCACTGTCTTATCCAGTTCACTAAAATCAGCAGTTTCGCTAACATATTTAACGTATTTAAGACGCCTGCTTCATCTCATCATTTCATCTTGTTCCTTTTGTACCTTGCGGTGTTGAGATGAAGCATAAACAGCGGGAGAGTGACCGTTTATTAGGGTTGCCAAATACGTGGGCACCAAAAGGAGAACATAATAAGACCCCCCCCCCCACCAAAAAAAAAAAGAGGACAAAGGAGGACATATTGAATGTTTCAATTTAATCGTTCCATATTAAACCCACAATCAGTACCATTTTATTACAATAGCTGCTAATAAGTGTATCTTACTCTTAGTGAACCGACCAAGAAACAATCATGTTAAAAAAATAAATATAAATTCAATGGAGGCCTTTTTCAAAATGCTAAAAAAGCATTATTTAAACAATCGATTGTACAATTATTACCTTATAATCTGTATTAATTACACAACATATTTCTCGGAGGAGCCAACTTTTCGTAGAAGATCCTCGTTAGCAATCACATATGCATAAAGCTGTTCACAGGTAATATTCTTAAAATTGTACTTTGTGAGAAAAACCGGACATTTTAAAGGTTTTTAGCATTGCCTGCCGGACTGAGAATATTAGGCTAAAAAGGAGGACATGTCCTCTTTTTGCCGGACATCTAGCAACTCTACAGTTTATTGGCGTCATATATCGAGATTCCCATAGACTCAGTTATTCCCTCTTTCCAACCTCTACATGGGGCCTCTTCTTCTGGCTCCACTTGGTCTGTACATCATTGCTTGGTTGTGGTAGAATGCTAGTTGGTAACATAGTTATATAGCCGAACTATTTAACTTACTGTTTTCTAATGACATTTAACGCGGTTATAACACACACACACACACCCCCCCCCCCCCCAGTCCTGATTTCATCATTTGTAATTTTCTCTCTTGATACATTGAGTATTCTTCTCAGGAATTCCATTTCCGTTGTTGTAATTTTTCTGCCCGACGTCAGCTTGATTCATGAACTTATCCTCCACGCTAGGTCACAACCAGCCAAAGCGTCTGCAATTTCTTTCACCTTAACCCCAGTGTGACCTGTCATTAAAAAAAAAAAGAGCAATAGACCAACCGCAGATTTAGCCTACGGCTCAAACAACTGCCTTCGCATATATTCGAGTTTACGAGTTGTACCTTTTTAAGCATGTTCATTAAACTATTCTTCTTCTTCTTCTTCTTCTTCTTCTTCTTCTTCTTCTTCTTCTTCTTCTTCTTCTTCTTCTTCTTCTTCTTCTTCTTCTTCTTCTTCTTCTTCTTCTTCTTCTTCTTCTTCTTCTTCTTCTTCTTATGCATTCGTCCGGAATGTTGTTTTATACGTAATTTCTTTCGTAATTTCTTTGTGCCAGTTTATAGCAGAGCTGTGATACTTGTGCCTTTTGGCTGACACATCCGACTTCTGCGGGCATTTGTTGACCGGGTTAATCTCACGCACGAATATATACATATCTGGGTTTCCAACCAACGCAGCGCCATCGTCACACCCATCACCTCCATTGAAAGAACTGATATTAATGCAAAGTAACGCTGAGTTGAAGCAGTAGTTTACAAAATCATTTGAAACGTTTTGCAGCAGAAACATTTCTAAACGTTATCCTAAATTATGGAACTAGGCTCAGATGTATTCCCACCTTTCTATTTATTAGAGCGTGACTTCGGTGCAACGGCCCAGCTCCTTACCACACAAAGAAACATAATACACAGTACTTCAACCTGGGACTTAATTAGTACTTCATAGGTTCATATAAAACATAAAAAAAAAAAACAAACTAGTTTCCATGTGGCAAATACATCTTTTCCGTAACATGTTGGGGTGAAAATATGACATACATGTGCATCTTTCAGTTTACTAAATGAAGTGATTTACTGGGTGCAGTTCTAGTTGTTAAATGTAGCCATGTACGTAATACGAATAAAGAAAGTATATAGTTGTTTTGTGTTTACAGTTGCTGCTAGGAACAAAGGGGGAGACCATCTGAGATAATTTAGAATATCGTTCTAGAGCAGTGGTTCTCAACCGGTGGGGAATTCCTCCCAGGGGGGAATTGTAGGGTTTCCCAGGGGGGAGGGGGGGGGGGGGAAGAATTAAGATTATTTCAAGATCGCGTTAATACAAAAACCGATTACTTGATATTGTTTTTCCCTTCATACTGTACGGTTCTGTACGTCTCTACCTTCTAAAATTCAATTTATAGAGTAAGTAGACCCACAAATCATGTTTTACGTGGACGTCTAGACTTGTTTTAGTATGTGCTATTAAATTTAGCTTCCATTATTACGTATACTATGTAGCGGCGGGACGGGATTTTTAGATAGGAAATACGAAAATGGGGGGGGGGGGAATGACGTTCTGAAAATATTGTGAAGGGGGCACGGGCCAAAAAAGGTTGAGAACCACTGTTCTAGAGATTGTAAGGTTTATGAAATACTGTTCTAGAGATTGCAAGGTTTATGAAACAACCTTCTAGAGGTTGTCGGGTTGATGAAACATTGTTCTAGAGATTATACGTTTGATGAAACATCGTTCTAGAGCAGTGGTTCTCAACCGGTGGGGACCCCCTCCCCCATCCCCAAGGGGAAATTTTATGGTTTCCGTGGGCGGGGGGGGGGGGGAAATTAAGATTATTTCAGGACCGCGCTAATACTAGAACCGAGTACTTGATATTGTTTGTCCCTCCATACTTTACGGTTCTGTACTTCTCGCCCTTCTGAAATTTGTTTTATAACGTAAGTAGATCCGCAAATCACGTTTTATGTAGATGTCTAGACTTGTTCTAGTATGTGATATTAAAATTAGCTCCCAATTTTACGTATACTGTGTAGGGGCCGGGGGGGGGGGTGTATAGGGAAGAAATACGAAAGGGGGGGGGGTGACATTCTGAACATATTGTGAAGGTTTGTATGGGCCAAAAAAGATTGAGAACCACTGTTCTGTAGATTGTACGGATGATGAAACATTGTTCTATGGATTGCAAGGTTTATGAAACAACGTTCTAGAGATTGTGAAGTCTATGAAACATTGTTCTAGAGATTGTAAGGTCTATGAAACATCATTCCAGAGATAGTCGAGTTTATGAACTATTGTTCTAAGGATCGTCCAGTTGATGAAACACTTTTCTAGAGTTTGTAGGTTGATGAAACACTGTTCCAGAGATAGTCGAGTTCATGAAACACTATTCTAGATATTGACCAGTTTATGAAACACTGTTCTAGATATGGCCGAGTGTATTAATCATTATTATAGAGATTCTTCAGTTTATGAAACACTGTTCTAAAGATTGTCCAGTTAATGACTCTGGTATATGAAAAGTACGAGTTTTCTTATACTCGTATAATTATTACACTTCTCTAGAACAAATAGTACTGTTAGAAACTATTAAAAAATTATCGCTAAAAATTTTAAGTCAAAAAGGCAGAAAGTTGAATGAATAGAACTGAAAAGTGTTGCAACAAAGACATAGTAATAGAGTATACGCATTTGATGATTTGGTAGCGATATTGTATTACTATATATGTGGTATATAAAAGAAACACATTTAAAACATTCAGCTGGACTTGAACCAGCAGTTGTAGGTCGGAGCGCTGCGATTTGGTAAGGGAAACTGGGAACACAGTATATTATTTGCGCATATCATCATAATCATCATAATCATCATCATCATCATCATCATCATCATCATCATCATCATCATCATCATCATCATCATCATCATCATCATCATCATCATCATCATCATCGTCGTCATCATCATCATCATCATCATCATCATCATCATCATCATCATCATCATCATCATCATCATCATCATCATCATCATCATCATCATCATCATCATTTTATGGTTTCGGGGGAGGGGTGGTGGTGGTGGTGGAATTAAGATTATTTCAAGACCGCGTTAATACAAGAACCGATTACTTGATATTGTTTTTCCCTCCATACTTTACGGTTCTGTACTTCTCGCCCTTCTGAAATTCGTTTTATAACGTAAGTAGATCCGCAAATAATGTTTTATGTAGATATCTGGACTTGTTCTAGTAATAGTATGTGCTATTAAATTTAGCTTCCAGTTTTACGTATACTGTGTCGGGGCGCGGGAGGGGTGTGTATAGTAAGGAAAATACGAAGGGGGTAGGGGGGGGGGTGGGAAATGATATTCTGAACATATGGTGAAGGGGTGCATGGGCCAAAAAAGGTCACCATCAACAAAACCATCGCCATCTGATAAGTCAGTAGGAAGGCTGGTTGAAGCCGTCAGATATCACTCCGCTGGTCTCTATTCACAGCATTTCACGTCAGCTCTAAGCCGTCTTATATCACTCCGCTGGCCCCTATTCACAGCATTTCACGTCAGCTCTAAGCCGTCTGATATCACTCCGCTGGCCCCTATTCTCAGCATTTCACGTCACCTCTAAGCCGTCAGATATCACTCCGCTGGTCTCTATTCACAGCATTTCACGTCAGCTCTAAGCCGTCTGATATCACTCCGCTGGCCCCTATTCACAGCATTTCACGTCAGCTCTAAGCCGTCTGATATCACTCCGCTGGCCCCTATTCTCAGCATTTCACGTCACCTCTAAGCCGTCTGATATCACTCCGCTGGCCCCTATTCACAGCATTTCACGTCAGCTCTAAGCCGTCTGATATCATTCCGCTGGCCCCTATTCACACCATTTCACGTCACCTCTAAGCCGTCAGATATCTCTCCGCTGTCCCCTTTTCACAGCATTTCACGTCAGCTCTAAGCCGTCTGATATAACTCCGCTGGCCCCTATTCACAGCATATCACGTCACCTCTAAGCCGTCTGATATCACTCCGCTGGCCCCTATTCACAGCATATCACGTCACCTCTAAGCCGTCAGATATCACTCCGCTGGCCTCTATTCACGACATTTCACGTCACCTCTAAGCCGTCAGATATCACTCCGCTGGCCCCTATTCTCAGCATTTCACGTCACCTCTAAGCCGTCTGATATCACTCCGCTGGCCTCTATTCACAGCATTTCACGTCAGCTCTAAGCCGTCTGATATCACTCCGCTGGCCCCTATTCTCAGCATTTCACGTCACCTCTAAGCCGTCTGGTATCACTCCGCTGTCCCCTATTCACAGCATTTCACGTCAGCTCTAAGCCGTCTGATATCACTCCGCTGGCCCCTATTCACAGCATTTCACGTCAGCTCTAAGCCGTCTGATATCATTCCGCTGGCCCCTATTCGCACCATTTCACGTCACCTCTAAGCCGTCAGATATCTCTCCGCTGTCCCCTTTTCACAGCATTTCACGTCAGCTCTAAGCCGTCTGATATAACTCCGCTGGCCCCTATTCACAGCATATCACGTCACCTCTAAGCCGTCTGATATCACTCCGCTGGTCTCTATTCTCAGCGTTCACGTCACCTCTAAGGTTCATTTGGTTTGTGTGCGTTCGCTCGCTTTAAACTCAAGCGTAGTCCATTCACGTGCTACTTCAGCTAGTGCACTGGACTGATTTTTGTGTGTGGATGAGCTTTTCCTCGCCATCTGGCGAACCCGCTCCGACTTCAGAGGTTCTTGTAATTTTACGTCCCCAAGTCATGGACGAGAAGTCAACATTTTAGTCCGACTGACCAGTGTAGAATTTTAACCCGCTACCTCGTAATCAGCACACCGGATGTTTAAGAACGAGCGCTCTTATCCATGCTGTCATGCTGACCTGCGCTCAGATTGAAGCCGGAACTACCATGCTCTCAGTTGCTTGTGAGCCAACGCCTGAATCATCATGTGTTTGGTAGCTTGTGTGTCTAACCTGAACCATCATGTTCGCGCATGTGATTCTGATGTGTCTTGTATGCATGTGTGATGTTTTCTGTATCCTGGTGTGATGTTTCTTGTATGCTTATGTTATACTCCCTTTATGCTGGTGCGATGTTCCTTTATGCGTGTGTGACGTTTCTTGTATGCTTGTTTGATATTATTGAATGCGTGTGTAATGCTTTGATATATTGATTATGTGTGGGATATTTATTGAAAGTCTTGTTATTCTTTTGCTCAGGATTTTACCTTACGGTATTTTCAACAGTACTACCTCTTGTCTCATACCATGACCAGGCCAAGTGCGTTCATGTATACCTTTCAACAGTTGACTGTTTCCCGCTACATCTTCTCCTTTAGGCTTTGGGCACGATTCTTCTTCTCCTGCCCTGTATCTCCCATAAGGGGGCGGCCTTCATTCAAATCACGCCAGACCGTCCTGTCTTCTGCTATCTCCTGCAACTTCCTCCGTGTCTTCCCAATATTATTCATCTCAGTCTGTAATTCTCTTTTCCAAGTGTGTTTAGGTTTCCCGCCATTTCTTTTGCCTTGTGGGTTCCAGACGAGATAGTGTCTAGTTATATTATCTCCGGGTTCTCTCAGTGTGTGTCCTATCCTGCACGAGCGTTTTTTGGGTAGGAGTCTATTGGTAATTAAATACGTAATATCTGTGGAGAAAACTTGACCGACCTAGACATAATCCCAACCAGTGTGCATTTCCTGTGGATAAAACTTGACCGACCTAGGCATAATCCCAACCAGTGTGTACTTGCTGTGGATAAAACTTCACCGACCTAGGCATAATCCCAACCAGTGTGTACTTGCTGTGGATAAAACTTGACCTACCTAGACATAATCCCAACCAGTGTGCATTTCCTGTGGAGAAAACTTGACCGACCTAGGCATAATCCCACCCAGTGTGTATTTGCTGTGGATAAAACTTGACCGACCTAGGCATAATCCCAACCAGTGTGTATTTCCTGTGCTGAACCACGTCCTTGTTACATCCTATAATGCTTTCCGCTGATGGAAAGTTCCAGTACTGGTCTTGCTCATTCAGCTGATTTCTGAGCTTAGGAGAGGGGAAAGAGGACTCTACAACACAGTCCCCGCGGAGATGGTTCTTACGAACCGGATCGGGAGAAATGTCTCTACTCCAGCCTCACTGCGATAGATATAAACTATTTTCAGTGTTGAGAGGACGTCAACGTTAGAGCATCGGGCTTCCGACCTAAGACTCACAATCTGGCAGAGGAGTCACAACCAACCACCAACCCCAACGTCTTTAAGACGTTCCATTTAATTTTGCGATGACACCACATATGTAAAGCTGTCAAGGTCTTGTCATAAATCTTAGGGAGAGTGTGTTTTCCCGAATGTTTTGTGTGTAGATAATATAGTTTGCTTTGGAAAGAATCTCTCCCATACCGCATTCGAAATCAGCTGCAGGTGTTGATTTTTAATAATGGAAAGAGCGTCGGTCTTTTAGAACGCAATAGCAAACTATTGAGAGTAAGCTTGGCTAGTAAATCACAAACAGCCAAAGAATGCTGGGGTTTTTAACGACGTCCTGTAAAGGAAATGCAACTAACTTTGTAAAAAAAATCGCTGGCCCTGCACACGTTTGTGACCCACGACTGAACAGGCGGGTATCAAACGTTGATCCCCCAACGGAGAAGAAGAAAGAAAGAATCACCCCAAATTAACCAGCGCTTCAAATTAATCAAACGCCACTTGAGTGGAATGACTCCAGATGTTGAGACTGCTAGTCAAGATGATGATGCAGAATACATTTCTGAGATTCCAGTTCTGTCACTTATGGTAATCCGTGTGTTGACATGTGGTGGAATGTTCAGTTAGAGGTCGAACTGAGACAGCCGCTTCACATTACTGTTACCGGTCATAACACACATAGACTCCCAAACATTAGCTTGTAAAAACGTGGTTAAAATGTTAGTTATATATCCTTTACAGGACATTGCAATTAACGCCAACATTTATTGGCTATTTGTAATTTTCTTGTCAAAGTTACTTTAAGTAGTTTGCCAGTACTTTCTGAACGGCGGACGCTCATACTATTGTGATAATCAACGCAAAGCGATCTGCTCCCAAAATTCTTTTGTGAAAATCAATGCAAAGCGATCTGCTCCCAAATCGCCTGCACGGTTTTCCTCTTCTTCTTTTCGTTATCTTTTTTCCAGTTACCTCAATAAAGTGCTAAGTGTTGTGGGGGAGGGGGGAATAGGAAAGATCTACGTGCTGTTTCTAATGCTCTTTGTAAGCTGTTATTAATTTCTTTCTCTAAAGTTGTTCTTGTTACCATCCATCTTTTACGCGGTCTTCCCCTTGCTCTGTATCCATTACATTTCATTAACATTGCTCTTTGTGGCAGATGGTACCAGGGCATTCTTGTAAGGTGGCTAAATCATTTACTCAGTTGTTCTTTAATGAAGTGCAAGAATGGTTTAAGATCTAGTCGATTAAAATGTCTTATTTCCTAGAGGTTTTGATGCCTCAAATTGAACCGCAGTTACAAGAAATGAAAGAAATCTAGCATAAGCAGCATGCTACAAGAAGAAGATTCTGTGCAATATATCTCTATCAGTGTAGGGTAGAAAAATAATTCGTAAAGCTAGATCGAGCCAGTCTTGTTGAGATTGAATTATAGTCATGTAACAGATTATAGGGGAGTGACGAGGAGGCTGCAAGGGATGTGGTTTTATAGAAGAATGAGGAGGACACTAGGGACCAATAAAAAGTGTCATGGAGATATCTTGAAGGAAGTTAACTCGTAAAAGAGAGGCCAGCATGGCCGAATGGATAAGCGCGCGTGTTCTTAAACATCCGGTGTGCTGATGCCGAGATACGTGGTTCAATCCCCACACTGGAGAGTTGGACTAAAAATGTTGACCTATCGTCCTTGACTTTGGGACGTAAATTACAAGTACCTCTGAAGTCGGAGTGGGTTCGCCTGATGATGGGACATTGTTAATAGGGAAAGCTAATCCACACGCAAAATTCAATCCAGCACTACGCTTGAGTTCAAAGCGAGCGAGCGCAAAAAAAAAAAAAGAACTGTCCGACCGCGCTCATGCCATTATGAGCATGACGTCCAAACCGTCACACCAACGCACCTTCTACTGTCTACCACAAAGAAGAAACATACGGGCATTGGACACGAGCTGAACATCGAAGTTTACTGGCTCATCAACAGCAAACATGCTTCGAAAATTCAAATGCATTGGAAATATTAAACATCACCATAGGTTGCCGAGAACAGTGATGGAAGGCTTGGTTAGTGAGGACATGGCGTTGGAGTCGACCAGCGTGAAGTTGCACACAGAACACTGAAGACATGAACATGTATGAGGCATGTCCAGAAAATCACAAACAGCCAATACATTCTGATCTTGATTGCTCATCTCATCTCATCTCATCATGTTCCTCTTGTACCTTGCGGTGTCGAGGTGAAGTATAAACAGCGGGAGAGTGCCCGCTTATGGGCTTCTTGTATAGATATTCCCATGGACTCTGTTATTCCCCACGTTCATCGTTTACGTGGTCGGCCTCTTCCTCTGCTTCCCTCTGGTCTGTACATCATTGCTTGTTGTGGTATACTGTTAGTTGGTAACCTACTTGCATGGCCAAACCATTTGACTTGCATTCTAATAAAATCTAGTGCAGCTGTAACCCCCACTTTAGTCCTGATTTCTTCATTTCTGATCTTATCTCTTCTTTATACGTTGAGTATTCTTCTCAGGAATCTCATTTCTGTTGTTGTGATTTTTCTTTTCTCTTTTTCTGTCATTGACCAGGTTTGGCATTGGTAACATAGAGTTGGCAGGAAGATTGTGTTGTAAAGTGCTTTCTTAGTAGTTATTGATACATGTTTGTTCTTTAGTATTGGTGCCATTTGTCCAATGAGTTGGTTTGCCTTGTTGCATCTATTTTCGATCTCGTCTTCTGATTTGCCATTTGATGATATTATATTTCCTAGGTACTTGAAACTCTTTACTTGTTTCAAGGGATGTTCGTTTAGGTAAATCGTTGTTGCTTTTTCTTCTTTAATTATAGTCAGTACCTTTGTTTTACTTGTGCTAATTTTCATGTTATGTTCCCTACACATTTCGTTTAGACTATTCATGTGGTCTTGTAATTCAGCTTCTGATTTTGCTAACAGTGCTTGGTCGTCCGCAAACAGGAGTTCTCTAGTGGTTAGATTTGCAGATGGTTCTTCTTCTGTGTTTTCGTCATACGGTGTTCTTGCGGTCTCTGTTTGGCTGGTTTCTTTACATATGTTGTCTATATATGTTATAAACAAGAGAGGGGACAGGACACAACCTTGTCGTACTCCGGATCTTATGGTGAAGGGTTCTGAGTGTCCTCCAGTTGCTCTCACTATGCATTCATTGTTGTTGTCTAAGCTTCTACATAGGTTCCTTAGATGTGTACTCACTCTATATTGTTTAAGAATTTCTCACAGCTTGTTTCTATCTACTCTATCAAATACCTTTTCTTGGTCGACAAAGGCTAAGTAGAGTGTTTCATTGAATTCGATTGATTTTTCTATAAGTTGTCTAAGAGAAAAAATGGCATCTGTGCATCCTTTGTTTTTCCTAAATCCAAGTTGTGTTTCGCTTAGCTGGGGTTTTATAATAATTCTTAATCTTGTTTCAAGAATTTTGCAAAATATTTTCCCAGTATGACTCAACAGTGAAATGCCTCTGTATTGTGTGCAGTCTCTTTTGCTGCCTTTGTTTTTCCAAATTGGGATAATTATGGCGTTTCCCCAGTCTCGTTGTGTCTGTTGTTCTACCCAAACGGGGTTGAATAGTCTATGTAGCCATGCTGTTCCCACTTCTCTTGCTGCTTTAATTAGTTTATTTGGTATTTCATCTTGTCCTGGTTATTTGTTCAATGGGGATAATCTGACGGCTTCTATAATTTCTTCTTTCAGTATGTCTGGTTCTAGTTCTTCGGTGGCATCTGTGTCGGTTTCTTGAATTCCTGTGACATCTGATGGGATGTTGAGAAGTTGTTCGAAGTACTGTTTCCATCTTATTAGGATTTGCTTTTGTTCACTTATTGGTTCTCCATTTTTGTTGTTAATTATTTCTGTTGGGTCAAAGGATTCTCCTCTGGTTCTCATTGCACTTATCTTTTTATAGAAGTTTCTAGTTGCCTCCTTGTAGTTTTTATGTAGAGTTTCTCCATACTCCACTCCTCCTAGTCTTTTTGTTTTACTCTCTTTACTACTCTATTCACATGCCGTCTCGCTATTCTATATTCTATGTAATCGCATTCCTGTTTGCTCTTCGACCACTTTTTATATTTTTCCTTTTTTTCTTTTACAGCTTTCTTTACTTCTGCGTTTCACCAGCTTGTTATTTTATTTATCCGTGTTTTGCGTTTTTTCGTGGTTCCACATGTTATCTTTGCAGTATTTGAAATGCTTGATTTGAACATCTCCCATTCTTCTTCCACTGTCTTTCTTTCTATAGGTAATTTTACAAAGATTTCAGTTAGCTCTTTTTAATAAATTTCCCTCACTGCCTCGTCTTTGAGGCTTTTTAAGTTTACTGATTCGCATGGCATGTATTTTCCTGGTCTTTGCTTCCTTCTACTGATGATTCTTATTGTGGCAACGACTGCTTTGTGGTCTGTGTTTATACCTAAGTTGGGCACTGCCCTTGCATCTAATATATTTCTCTTTCTGTTATTTCTTGTTAATATAAAATCAATTTGGCTTGTAGTATCTAGATCATTCCATTTATACCAGGTGTATATGTGTGAGTCTTTGTGTTTATAGAATATATTTGTTATATAGAGCTACATAGCTATATCAGCCTACTTCCGTTATCATTTATTTCATTATGTTGGTCTCCAAATGCTCCAAGATGTTTTTCTATGCCCGCTCTGTTATGTCCTAGTCTTGCATTGAAGTCTCCCATAACTATTACGTTGTCCTGCTTATCTATTTTATTTAGCACATCATGGATGTCTTCGTAGAAGTCCTCGCATTCTTGCTATTTATTGTTTGTATCACATGGTGCGTATATTTGTACATATGTTGTAAATGTTTATTCTTTTATTCTCACTGTTATGATTCTTTCTGATATATATTTTATGTGTAGTATTCTTCTTGCTAGCCGTGGTTCAATAGCTATTCCCACACCGTGTCTTGCCCTATCTTGCTGTTCCACTCCAGAGTAGACAAACGTGTAACTGTGGTGGATCTCCTTGCATCCTTCCCCCTTTATTCTGGTGTCCGCTATTCCCATAAGTCAAATTTTCCTCTCTTTCATTGTTTCTATAAGTTCTTCTTCTTTACTATTAAAACCCCAGACGTTCATTGTGCCTATTCTTTGAATCGCTGATCTATCTCGTAGTCCATTAACATTGCCAGGTCTATATCCATTAGGGTAAGTCCGTTTATACTTCTTAGTTTTTCTACGAGCAGTATGAAGATGCTAGGCCAGTCGCAGGTTTAGGAAATAAATCTGACCATAGGGAGTCCATCCCCTATGGCGAGCCATATCCCCGTTAGCCCATGACCTCGCGGTCATGGTTTCCCAGTCTGCACCAACGTGGATTGCGACGGTCTGTAATGGACATGCTACTTTCTAACTTTAGTAGAGAACTGGGGGTACGGCGTTAGTTTTAGCTCAGATGTTCTAAAGGTTGTTCCCAATATTCATGCAGTTACACTTTGCTGACTTATTGCAGCCAGACGCCACAATTCCCATAGAGCTTGCTATGTCCAGATATCACAGTGAAGCCGTCACGACTGGTTATATTAACACATACACTGGAAATGGGAATGATCAGTGCAGTTTTCCGGGTTGTGTACTCGGACATTCTGGGAAATGATTGTATTTGCTGTAGATGTACCTCTGAAGTCGGAGTGGGTTCTCCTGATGACGGGAAATTGTTAATAGGGAAAGCTAACCCAGTTCTCTACTAAAGTTAGAAAGTAGCATGCCCATTACAGACCGTGGCAATCAAGATCAGAATTTATTTTCTGTTTGTGATTTTCTGGACATGCCTCATACATGTCCAGGGCAGTTGAAAAACCAAATGTTTACAGAGAACCTGTGGGTCAGTTTGTCTGCCAGGTATTCATGTTCGAATCTGACTCATATTATTACCGTCTTCGCTCCCAACATAAGGCTGGACAACCTTACAAAAACTCGCTAGTTTCCAATGATAAGATTCTTATCATTTCTTCTTTCGTTCACTTGAAATTTATTGTCTGTATAGAGGCCCAGACCGGCTTCCAGGCTTAGAGGTTAGCGACTTTTCTCCGTAATCTCGTATACTCTCGTGGGTAACGTGATGACGGTGAGAATCAGCAGTGGTTCGAATCGCATCGGTAACTTACGGGGTATGTGAGCCGGCCGCTCAGAAAGCAATGGCAAACTACTGAGTGTAATCTTGCCAAGAAATCAACATACAGCTGAAAGATGCTGCTGTTGACAGCGATGTCATGTAAAGGATATGCAAAATAAAAAAAAAAAAAAAAAAATAGAGGCCCAGAGGCAGAAATAAGGAAGAAAGTCAAGAAGCGCACATTTGTATAACATAACATGCTAATTATTCTAATAAACAATGCAATGTTACTTCTTGCATAAACATCACTATCATTTGATAGTTTACTCAGTGGTCCATAAAGTTGATCTTCCACTGTCATTTCTCTAGGCCAGAAGGTTTAACTAGATATGTCGTATACGGGACAGTCCTGGACACTGCCCCCTTAATTCATGTTTGGTGATATCGGATACCTAGTCTAAATGAATAAGATCCTGTGTGCGAACAGGAAGTTTCTGGGGGTGAGATGAAAATGTAGATGGTGATCGCATAGAGTGTGCAGTAAGATCGTGGCTGGCAAAACGGTTTGGAGAACGAAAAACCAGGATATATAGAGCTCGTTACCTTGGGCACTGTCTGCCCTGAGGATGCAATCCTTATACAAATGTTTGCCGGAAGTGACCTCTGAGCCGAAATGGGGCACAACTTGACGCGCCGCACTCACTTCTAAACAGGAAGGAAAAGCCATAATGTTCTGTAATCAGTCAAAATGTCTCATAGCAAGTCAAAATGTTCTGTAGGAAGTCAACATGTTATAAAACAAGCTGAAATGCACTCTTACCTTCTTAGTCACTATACTGCCCCCCCCTCCTTTTATTTTGCTTATGTGCTTATGCTTTTCTTCTGTGGACGCATTGTCCCCTGTTTTGTTTTGTGTATTGCATGTTGTAAAGTTGCCCTACACTTGGTATTGTCCAGTTGTTTAAATTTCCACACTTACAACAGTTTAGCCCATTTGATTTTATGTGTGTAACTCTCCCCTTGAACACGAAACACTACTGTCAGACGTGAAACAGACATGCTGGTGCGTTGGGAAACGAACAGATAGACAGTTTGGCTGGGTCTTCACCCATAGGTGGGGTATTAGTGCACGATAAGACGGATGTGGTCAGAGCCCTTTGGAATCATGCCTATAGGGTGGAAGAAATTTAAAAATCATCATGGCCTGGAGAGACTGGTTCGGGAGGGAATGACCAGAGGAGCTGACCGACACTTTGTATTCGAGGAAAGGCCAGACGGACACATAATCAGATTGGAACTAGTACCAGTAGTATTGGGACTCTTCGCAGGCTGTTCAAGATGATAACGCGCTGTGTGTATGGAATGTCCCAAGTGTTTTTATGTTCGTGCTTGACTCAACTCAGCTTAACTTGGCATGAAACAGACACAAGGAAGAAAGCCAAGAAGCTCACATTTGTATAACATGCTAATTATTCTAATAAACAAACAACCTAAGTCCTTACAATTGAGTCGTGAGGTACTGTGTAAATGTTCATTAATATTTGGCGCTGAGGCATGAACTATGAACTAAAGATATGAAAATTAACAGAATTAATGTAGTTGACATGTGGATATGTGTATATAAAATTGGAGCGAACATCGCGAAAAGACATCGAACAAACTAAGGTTGAAAAGAGTCGTACCAAACGTCTATCATGGCTCGACGACTGAAGTATTTTGGGCACACAAAAAGACATTAAAAGTCTCCTGTGGAAAAAACAAAACATGCTTGATAGAAACTGTAGGAGGCAGTGTGTGTATGAATAAGACAACTATTTAAATTGGAAATACCTTGATACATTGAACTGGGAAGTAGATGTAAGGCTGTAATAGGTCAATCTGAAGTCCAGTCGACACTGCGATGGTAAGTTTTGAAAAGAATTGCTCGTAGCAGTAAGCTCTTCCTAATATAGATGCATATTTTCAAGCATGTCTCCTCAAAGTGGGAAGTTTATAATTGCTAATGTAATGTTCATAAACTCAAGCAATGGGAGGTTGTTGTAGTAAACATACGTGTCTGTGGTGTTCTGTACTCGTATGTGCCCTGTCTATCACTTCATGTACATTGTTTTCTTGTCACTCAAAATGTATATTATTATTATGATTCACTTAATGTAAATTTATGTTGAAAACATCTCCCAGATTTATGGAATTTCGACTTCCACCTACGGTTGCCTTGGCAGTGCCAGACACAATGATTTCGCGGGCATTATACTGCCGGATGGCCGGACGTTCCCCGCCACCGTTCTAGACAGATGACATCCAAGGAGGTAGCGGGCGTTATCTGCCCGTGGGTAGATCTTATTTTCTAACAATTTTGCCAGGGCTTTGTTCTTACAGCCTGCTTCTTGCGCTGTCCAACTGCCGTGTGATTTTTAACGCGCACAACTTGCACACATCACCTCCTGTTTTCGCCCTTATCCGAAAAGGCTAGGCATTTCAGCAAACTATCCGAGAAATAACGTGTGATATCACTGGATATCAAAGGCTCTTGGGAAAATTCCCAGCCCCATATAAAATCGCCCTATGCTGGCATCGAACACAGGTAGCCTCTGGGCCTCTAAGCCCCGGCTCCCCTATTTTATTATGTTATTGTGTATATATGGTTAATTTAGCGTGTATGTAGGGTTATTTTACTGTATAAATAGGGTTATATTATCGTGTATATAGGGTTATTTTACCGTGCATATAAGGTTATTTTACCGTGTTTATAGGGTTCTGTTCACCGTGTATAAAGGGTTATTTTACTGTGTTTTCTGAATATCTTGGAATGCAAATTCTGGATATCACAATTTATATTTTAGTTACCAACGGGTATTTTCTAGTTATCCCACTTGTGTTTCTGATTATTTCACCGTGTATTTCTTGTTATCTTGCAGTGCATTTTATGGATATCACAGTGTATATTTTAGTTATCTCAGCAGGTATTTTCTTGTTATCTTACTTGTATTTCAGGTTATTGTACCGTGTATTTCTGGTTATGTTGGAGTGCATTTTCTGGCTAATTAATTTGCCCTGAAGCAGTTTTCTGCTATGGGTCTCTGGTCTGACAGGGCTGTCACATGTTGTAGGGCTGAGTGCAGGGAGACTAGGTGGTCAGTCTTTCCCCACACTCAGCGAGACGACGAACCCGGTCGTAGAACCCCGTCCGACCGCGCTCATGCTATTATATGGTGTATTTTTAATGACTGTGCAGTGTTTGAAATGGAAGGAATCAACATTGGGGGACGATGCATCAATAACATTAGATATGCAGATGATACAGTCTTGATTGCAGACAATGAACAGGACCTGCAAAATTTAGTAGATGCGATTGTTACACACAGTGAACAACTAGGGTTAGAATTAAATTGTAAAAAGACACAGATTATGGTCGTCACTAGGAAGGACGAAATACCACAATACAAGTAAATGGGAATATTCTTCAACAAGTGAGCAGGTACAATTATCTCGGAACAGTAATAACATCTGATGGGAGATGCCTTGAAGAGATTAGAACAAGAATCGCAATGGCAAAAGTAGCCTTTAGCAAGATGAAAAACATATTGACCAATAAAAAGATGTCAATTGAAACGAGAAAAAGAGTGTTGAGATGCTACATTGAACCTGTACTTTTGTATGGATGTGAAGCGTGGACAATGAGCAGTCAGGCTGAAAAACATCTGATGGCTGTAGAGATGTGGTTTCTGAGGAAAATGCAAAGAATACCATGGACAGCCAGAAAGACCAATGAGCAAGTCCTTCAAGAAACAAATGAAGATCGTAAATTGATTAGAGAAATTAGACGTAGACAGTCAAAATTTTTTGGGCATGTTATGAGAAGAAATGGATTGGAGAATTTGGTGACAACTGGTAAGATCGAGGGGAACAGACCAAGGGGAAGACCTAGAAGCAAGTACCTGGATGGCTTGGCCTTGTGGCATGGTCGAGACAGAAACACGGAGCTGATCCACGACTCTGGTGATCGAGTGAGATGGCAGAACATGACCGCCCACGCTTACCGGCACGGCACATGATGGATGGAGTGTTTGAAAATATTGCCGGTCCAAGTTTTGTATTCATCCTCTGAAAAGTTCATGCAACATAATAGGTAAATACAAATTTTACCTATTATGTTGCATGAACTTTTCAGAGGATGAATACAAAACTTGGACCGGTATTTTCAAACATTGCACAGTCATTAAAACACACACCCTATATTATAAATGCAGCTCCACGTCCTAGTTAGGTCACTGTATATTTTAGTGACCTCTGCTTAGCTTGCCCTCTCCGTGGCGGAGGCGTTACGGGCGAAGTTAGTAATCCCGCATACCGCGTTAGAAACAGATGTGTGCGATTTAGCAGACCGCCTTGCGTTGGTTTTTGTACGAAATGGTAAGAGTGCTGGTCGTTCAAAAAGCAAAAGCAAACTACTGAACGTAAACTTGCCCAGGAATCACGAACAGTCAAAAAATTCCGGGGTTGACTGCTCCGTCCTGTAAAGGATATGCACCTAACTAACTGTTCAGCTTATCGGCGTATGTGGCGAAGGCGTAGTGAACAAGATTCGTAGTCCCGCATCTTCTTCTTGCTCTGCCTTTTATCCCCCATTGGTGCATAGGTCCTTAACCAAACCACAACAAGCCGCTCCATCTTTTGCCAGCGGCAACAGCTTCCCCCATATCGTTCCAATATTATCCATCTCTGTCTGTAGATCTCTTTTCCGTGTGTTTTTAGGTATCTCACTATTTTGCTTGCTTTGTGGGTTCTAGGCAAGAGAGTGTCTAGTTATATTGTCCTTCGGTTTTCTCAATGTGTGTCCTATCTTGTGGGTTTCAGACAAAAGAGCGTCCAGTTATAGTGTCCTCAGGTTTTCTCATTGTGTGTCCTATCTTGAGGGTTCTAGACAAGAGAATGTCTAGTTATATTGTCCTCCGGTTTTCTCATTGTGTGTCATATCCAGCATATTTTCCTCATCTCTTGGTTCACTGGAATGTGCTTAGTTCTCTTCATGAGCTTTACATTAGTGATTCCGTTACACCATTTAATTCCCACCATTCTGCACCAGCGCCAATTAGTGAAGGATTATAGTTTCCATGCTTCGCACTCATACAGTGGTACCGATTTAACATTGGAATGAAACATTCTAAGATTGGTGCTAAGTTTAACTTCCTTTGGCAAATCACAAACAACCAAAAAATGCTGGCGTTGATTACAACGTCATTAAATGACACGCAACTAACAGTTCAGTTTTCCGTGTATTTGTAGGTTACCGAAATACGTATTTCCTATTATTGTAAGCACCCAACAGTTCCAGTTGAAATACTGAAATACGCGAGCGGCGGTTAAACAGCCTCTGGCTTAACCCTTTCTGAGTCTTGTTAGTTTGAAGCGTTGCTTCTGATGGACAGAAAGTCGGATAAGAGACAGTTTAATCTCTCGAGCTCCGGCACCAGGTCGTGTGTATCAGATGGCTAGCCCGGAAGTACCACCTGCTGGTAGTAGTTAATCTCGCCCCGTGATCCCATTGACACAGCAGGCGTCCAGGGCTCGGCCGTTGAATTGAGTACATATTCTTTGAACATGTTGCTTGTTCTTTAAAGGACTTTGTGATCAACCCCATTTTGGTTTTCCAGGCAGAGGTTTTCTATGGCAGAAGTTTTCTAGGCAGAAGTTTTCCAGGGAGAGGCAGACCAAGAGAAATGATGCTGAATGGATTGAGACGGTGGCATGGAGGAATATCTTCAGCAGAGTTGATCCAGAAAACCAAAGACCGAGATCTGTGGAAAGGCATGAACACCCACGCCAGCCGGATAGCACTTGATGATGATGATGATGATGCCATTATACGATTTTGCCATTGCTTTTTGAACGAGAAGTCAACGGTTTAGTAGCTTCATAATGTTTTGAAACAGAAGTCAAAAACAATATATTGCACGATTTCTTGCCTGACATATTTCACTGCATCTCGTCTGATGTATACTACAGAGTTATATATCGTGTATTTGAACTCCAGCGTAGTCTATCACGTGCTACTACTTCTAGTGCACTGGATTGATGTTTTCGTGCGGATTAGCTTCCTCTATACCAGTGTCCCTCGCCATCAGGCGAGCCCGCTCCAACTTCAAAGGTAATTGCAATTTACCTCCCCTAGCCAAGGAGACCTGTCAACAAGTTAGTCCAACTGACCTGGGTGGGTGAAGTGAATACAGGAATATTTTGGCTGAAATACTAAATACATAGTCGCTGATATTGTTGGAATGTGGAGTGTGTAAACCAAACGGTAGTCAACGATTCAAAAAGAAATCCGCATGTTTGCATGGCAACGGCTGGAATTGCCTAATCGATAAAACTTCCACATATTTGAGCAATCGATTTTTGTTCCTTGACTATAATATACGAAATGCGTTTAGTTTATTTACTCTGTGATTGTTAATGTGATGGCCATTTCAACATTTTATGACCTGTCGACTGCACAATCGACAGTCGGTTAGTCCAGTAAATGGCGGCTTTTCTTCCTCCCCTACCACGATCAGTATAGTTTTGTGGTTGCCACGGTAATGGCTAGCACACTTGCCTGCCGGTCTGGGGGTCACGCTTCGGGATTCCCATCGAGGCGGGTGTTTTAAACATTGACCTGGGCTTTCAGGTCGACCCATCCTAAAGTGGGCACTAGGAAATGTCTTGAGGAATAAAGTGTGTGATATTGACGACATCAGCCAGTGAATGTCGATTGCTCTATAAAAACTGGACTAGCACCATATACCCAATAGTTTCAAGGCGTGTGGAAGAGTCCTTTATTTTATTTAAAGCTTTGTGGTCGATGTCTCACCGGCCCAATGTTAAAAGATATAAAAACCTGTTTCACGCCATAAGACGAGCTGGGTGTTTGGTTCCAACCGGGTATTTTACCGACCAAACGCGTTCAGTGAGGGATGTGGTCAAAGAGGCCAAAGTTAGTTAGTATACCCATAACCACATGCAAAAACGTACCAGCCCACATTACATGATGGTTGAGGGGTTAGTGAACGCAGTGTCACAGTTCCCCGACATACCACGTCGAGGTTTTGAAATCAGTCACAGGCGATTTGGGTGTAGATCGCATTGCGTTGATATCGATGGTACGAGCGTCGGCCACCCAGAACATTACCCCGGTAAGTCACAAACAACCAATAAATAGTGGGGTTGATTGCTACGTCCTGTAAAGGACATGCAACTACTGAGATTCACAGGAACTGACCAGTCACGCATCACACTTTTGTGTATGTGCGTGTGTGGCTGTTTGTGGTTTCTCGGTAAGTTTACGTTCAGTAGTTTGCCATTGATTTCTGAACGACCCGCTCTCATACCGTTGTATGAAAACCAGCGCAAGGTGGCCGACTTCCAAATCGCCCGCAGATGTTTCGAACACGGTATACGTGATTACGATGTGCATTCGTAACTCCCTCGCTATAGCTATGGACGGAAAGAGTTAATAGTCGTCGTGACAGCTGGTGTTTATGGGACCCTTTCCCACTTGACTCTCGGATATCTAAGCTAACAAAGCGAGCGTTCAACATAAACATGCATTTACTTGGTGTCAAGGAGGATATGTCCTGCCTGAAACACTGAGCTTGGCCAACCATGGATTAGCTGAAGAATGACCTCTCAGTGACCACACCAGGGAACATGTTCATTATATTGTGTTCTTGATGTCCAGACCTATGCTGTCCATATTTCACCTTCTGAAAGGTCATGGGCACGCATGCATCAAGGGCGTTCTTTCTTCGGTTACCTTTGCCCTCGTAGTGGCTGTGTCACCATGAACTCTTTATTACGCTTCGTTTGTATTTGTCTGTTTTATGCCGATGCTCATATCTGATGAATTATTTATCCACGCTACCTTCCTGTCCCTTGTGGCTACTGAATGACCGATGAGACTTTGGTGCAGGGAGCCATTAGTTTTCTCAACCGTGATGTTGGATACATGTGATCTGAGGAGACGACTGCGTTTGTGAAGTTTTTGTGTTTTGGCTTCTGCGGGAGACAACGTCTGTGAAGTTTTTGTGTTCTGGCTTCTGCAGGAGAAAGAGTTTGATTTCTTTAATTACAGCCAGGTCGACTCTCCGACCAGGGTCCAGGTAGGCAGACACTTTAAACAAGTTGCACGTTCTTCACGGGACGTTGCAGTCAACCATAGCATTTATTGATTATTTGTGATTTACTAGGCAATGTTATGTATATTAGTTTGTCATTGCTCTCTGAACGGCAGATGCCTATACCATCGAAATGAATGCAAAGTGACCTGCTTCCATATAGTTTGCTGCTGATTTCCAACCCTCGACGTGGTATAACGGGGAACCGTTAAAATGCGTTGATTAACCTCTAAGTCCTACCCTCTTTGATTGTTATCCCCATCAACTGTTTCTTCTTCTTCTGCGTTCATCCGGAGTGTTTTTTTCCGATGTATTTGCGGTGTATTGTTATGCACCCTTGGGCCTAGACCAGTGGTTCTCAACCGGTGGGGAATTCCCCCCTAGGGGGAATTTTAGGGTTTCGGGGGGGGGGGGGGGGGATTAAGATTATTTCAAGATCGCGTTAATACAAGAACCGATTACTTGATATTGTTTTTTCCTTCATACTTTACGGTTCTGTACGTCTCACCCTTCATGTTATAAAGTAAGTAGACCCACAAATCACATTTTATGTGGACGTCTAGACTTGTTTTAGTATGTGCTATTAAATTAAGCTTCCATTATTACGTACACTGTGTAAAAAAAAAGGGGGGGGGGGAGCATTTTTAGGTAGTAAATAAGAAAGGGGGGAGAAGGAAATGACGTTCTGAAAATATGGTGAAAAGGGGGGGGGGGCACGGGCCAAACGTTTAGGTAGGAAGTACGAAAGGGGGGGGGGATGACGTTCTAAAAATATGGTGAAGGGGGGCACGGGCCAAAAAAGGTTGAGGACCACTGGCCTAGACCATTAGGTCAACACATCCGACTTTTGCGTGCGTTTTTGACTAGGTTAGCATTCCTGGGATAGTCTCACTTTTGTGGTGCCGTCCACATCCCAGCTGGTCAAGTTAGAACGGTCGAATACTTCACGATCAGCCCTCAATGGAAGGCAGGGACTCTCCATGGGCATTATCCGCCATCCAAGGGAGGCTTCCATAGTTGCAGAGCCGGCACAAACCTTGTAGCGCTCTGGTGCTGGGCTCACCGAGGGAATGGCCATGTCCTGTTCATGGCTGCTTTAATTCCTCACTTCAATATATTGGGCATTTCGTTCGCTATGGCCGCTCCCCGCACAAACCAGGCCGGTCTGCAGACATTTTCCACTGTGAATACGTAGCCGGGCACGACGACATTCGGAAAACTAGTTAGTCAGAGCCGTTCCAGACACAAGGACATTCGGAAAACTATATAGTCAGAGCTGATCCGGGCACAACGACATTCGGAAAACTAGATAGTCAGAGCTGTTTCGGGCACGTAAGACAGTTCACTTGGACGTTTTTGCATTGTGCCAGTTTTAATTTGCCGCCCTGAGGCCTGCACATCCGACTTCGGCGGGCGTTTTTGAAAGGTTAACCGTCCTGGAGGTTTCGAGAGGCATTTTTTGTGGTGTCGCTCACATCTGAGCTGGTTAAGGTAGAACGGTCAGAGACATCACGGTTAATTCTCAAGGGAAGGCAGGGGCAGATCATGGGAATTCTCCGCTATCCAAGGAGACTTCAATAATTGCAGAGCTGGCACAAAGTGCCCTGAGACTGGGCTCACCCGAGGAATCGCCACATCCTGCTCATGGCTGCTTTAATTCCTCACTTCCATGTATTGGGCATTTCGTTTTGCCACTGGTCGCTCCCCATACAAACCAGGGACAGACAGTCTGCGGACGACATCCACTCATCAAACTTTCGCTTTAGACTTCTACGTGATGGATTCGCTAGCCAAGCTTTCCATTTCGTGATTTTGAGACGTCTTTCCACCTTTGACTACGCTCACGCTATGAGTGTAGTTACAAACTTTCATTGTAACCACTTCGTGCGACTGAACCGCTTTGCCACCTTAAGTATCGCTCACGCGGTAGGCTACATGTGCTGCCGGCTCAGCACACTACCTCCATGCATCAGAGAGCGAGTGACGACCTGGCCCTCTCATCCGGGGATCCCTCATATCCCCCAGCTGAGAGCCTTCGAACAAGGATCTGAACTAAGCATGTAGTGTGCTCAGCATTTCACCTACATTTTGCAGTAGGTGCGTATCGGCCTGGCTCTCACATCCGAGGGTTTATAGCGTAGATGCGTTCAGCCATATCCCTCAGCTGAGAGCCTTAGAGTATGTGTCCGGACCAAGAATTTCTGCCTTCGTGCGCCTGATTTGAACTTTTGACTGCTATCCTCAGTCTACCCGCAGAGCAGCAGACTGTCTCTCTCTCTCTCTCTCTCTCTCTCTCTCTCTCTCTCTCTCTCTCTCTCTCTCTCTCTCTCTCTTGGTCTGGCCCATTACCCAAATCCTGTCCGACACATAGTTGTGCTTCCGCTTAGCTCTTGGGGGTCATTGGGACACGCAAGCCCCCCTCCCCCCGCGGTAAGGTGGAGACACATGGATTGGGGGTGGGGGGGGGGGAGAGATCAAATGTTTTGTGTAAGCCCACAATGACCTTGAGCAGCTCTTCACGGACCCACCTGTGCTTATGATGATGTCTCCTGGACGTGCATATTGTTCAGCCAGTTCCTTTATCTCATGAATGTTTGAGGCAGCTAGGGATGGGGAATAGGAGGAAAAGGGTCACTTCTGTATATGCGTTTGAGAATCACTTGCTCACTCTGTCCAATGCTTATGCTGGTAAGTTTTGATTCTTTAGGGTGTTCTAAAAATTTCATTGCGGTTCTGAAAGCAATTGCTGGTGTATGTGGAAACGCGAAGATAAAGATGGCATTTGTACTTCTGGGCAGTGGGTTGGAGTAAGTTAACAATGAAACACCCAAAACTTGTGGAGGACACATTACGAATCCAGGCTTAATCTAGCCAATGTTAACAATGAAACACCCAAAACTTGTAGCGGAGATATGACCAACCCAGGCTTAATCTAGCCAATGTTAACAATGAAACACCCAAAACTTGTAGAGGAGATATGACCAATCCAGGCTTAATCCAAACTAGCCTGAATGTCCTGTCATGATTATGACCTGGTGCATCCTAATGTGCCTTTCCGAAGATGTAAAGGTCCAGTTCCTGTCTTGTACAACCTGTTGGTTTCTAAGCGCAGAGAGGGGAAGAATAGATGTGCAACACAACTACCGCTTACACATACCTTGATACCGTGTCGGGAGGAAAGTCTCTTCACCAACCTCAATCCGGTAGATGCAAACATTTTTCAGGGCTCGGGCAATCTAACGCCATTGCACCGGACCGTAGAGTTAAAACTCAAAGTCTTCCAAAGTATGCACAAAATACCAAACAATAAATATAATTGCTTCATCACTATGCACGTTTGGATAAGCAAATAAACTTAACTTGTTTTATGGGACTAGCCCATCTTACATAAATAAACACACTGTATATTTGGCGCTCATTTAAGTAAAAGAAAGAAGTAGAGACTAGAGAACGCTCTTGACAATATGCAAATTGAAAGCTGGGATTCGAACCTGTCACCTCCAAATAACGATAGCGACTTACTGCAGGAATAAGTGTACTTCTACGTATGACCAACTAGACACCCTTAAAAGTGTTTTCTTCATTAGCCAGTTCTATCGTGCACATGAACCCACAACTATGGAATATTTCTGTCCTATGTTCAGCGATCTAAGAAATGATATCCAGGCCCACCGAATCAACAGTAAATAAGAAGTTGTAGAGACTTACTGATTCAGTGCCATGGGATGATAAATCGTCGTAAGCGACTTCCTCTGTCTGCCAACAGATTCAGTGCCATGGGATGATAAATCGTCGTAAGCGACTTCCTCTATCTGCCATGGACTTATATATCGCCGAAATGTGTTCATTGCGTTATAATACAATATGTCTGCTATCGTTAGTAACATTTTTGTTTGGTCCAAAAATACCTTTTGTTTGGCACAGAATCAGAAGAACTCCAAAAACGGTTCATCATGAACATTCTTCCGACGGTGTAATCATCAAAGAAAACAATCGGGAGGAGGAGGCGGATACGAGAAAAAGGGGAGGTGATACATTGTATGTGCCAGTTGTGGGTGCTGAAAGTATAATATGATCATGGGGAATTACTATCACTTTCTTGTAATCTCGCAGCATGAAAACTTTGTGGTTCTCGGCAGGTGTCTTCATAGCCGAGATCTTGGGCGACCCTCTTTCGTTAACCAGATTAGCGTCTTAACAAGCGTATTATGTACATTCTGATGTTAAAGGGCAAACTGAGAAGTGTTGGTAACAGTTTTCACTGCCCGAAAAAATAATTCAACTAACCAAGATGAAAGGAAGCGCCGCTCACAGAAGAGGTATGACGCGGTGCGGAGAAATCCGTAAGAAGTCTAGATCGCTGACTTACCTCCGTTCACCTGGGAACATCTCCAGAATGAGTACCTGTATTGTTAGAACTAACCGGAGTCTGTGGCTTAGGTGATAGTAAGATGTGCAGTTTCATAATTCCCCGACACACCGAGTTCAGGGTTTGAAATCAGCCACTGGGGATTTGGAAGCAGACATATTTGCGTTGATTTCCACGGCATAAAACGTCGCCAGTTCAGAAAACAATGGCAAATTACTAAACTAAAATTATCTAATAAATCACAAACCAAAGAGAAGATCGGTGCAGGATGTAGCAATGATCTCCAGATGCGTGTATCGGATGAGGGACATCTTGCTTATGACAGATAAGTTTTCCGGAAGGTTGTTATGGGAGCGAGGTTCTACAAAGGACATGCTACTGAATGAATGAATGAATGACAGAAATCACAAATAGCCAATAAAGGATGGGGTGATTACAACGTCCTGTAAGGACAAGCAACTAACAGTGTTAGAAATGTGTATCAGTTGTGAAAGACAGCACCCGCAGATGGGAAATTGAATGCCCAGCAAGAGAGGCTGAGATAGCAGTAGCGAAAGGAAACCCCAGAGACCTTTATACACATGACAAGGTAGACGGTAGGAAAATATAATCAACCAGGTAGACTAATAAAAAAATTAAAAATGAGAAAGTTCTCACCAACATTAAAGATCAAATGAGCAGATGGGTTGAATACTTTAACGAACTTCTGAAAATACCAATCATAAATGAACTTCCAGATATCTAGCCTGCAGTTGTGGAGCTGGGTATCAACTGTAAGGAACCATGTAAAGAAGAAATTAGAAAAAAAAAAAATCTTTTAAACTTCTGAAGGATGGGAAACCTACTGCTCCAGACAGTATCACAGCAGATGTTTTTAAAGCCAAAATATATAAACAGATTGACTGCACAAATTATTTAGCAGAATCTTGAAGGATTAAGAATCAACTGCATGCTAGAGAGGAGGATACACAGTGAAGGTGCCAAACAAAAGGGGACCTGGAGGAGAGCGAAAATTATAGAGGAATAATGTTATTATCAGGTATTGGAAAAATGTTAAGCAGAAGGGTAAACTTTCTAAAGAGGGTAAAGATATCATTAATGAATAACTAAGGGATGAGTTGAGTTGAGTTGAGTTAAGAACCGACATCACTGCACTCAGGACATTCCCATACGTGCCCCGTCCCTTCGTTCAACAGCCAGCGAAGAGTCATACTACTAATCGTTCCCACGGCTAAGAGATGAACACGCAGGTTTCGGTCTAAATAGAAACCGTACTGACTAAATAGCCACATTATGCTTAGTAATAGAGCAAGGCATTGAAGCGAACTCGCCGCTATGTTGTGGATTTGTGAATTTTGAAAGGCCTTTGACAGACAGTACTGACAGGGAATCCTTTCGTAAATTGACGAGACGCAATAAGATCTGACGGAAAATCATTGATGTAAAAAAGGGGAACATATAAAGACATGAAATACAACAGAGTTCTTAATGAGCAAAAACTAACAGATACACGAAAAAATAAAACATGGGTGCAACAGATATGCTTTTTGTTAACTCTTTTTTTTTCTCTTACTGACTATAGACTGGACTATAAAGACAACAATAACTACCACCAAAGACAGAAGTCATTGGACTCCAACAAAGCAGCTTGATATTCTGGATTTTGCTGACGACATAACCCGAAGTCGCACACAGGAAACCAGGTGCAAGATAAACTAAACACATCTGATAGCAGTTCACAACAATTAGGTCTGGAAATTCACAGAGGAGAAACACAGATAATGAGAATAAATCGAGCACATGATAGTCCGATCTCTCATGGTGAAACCTCGCTTCCAGAGATGGAATCATACACCATTTCGTTAGCTACGTAAACAAAGTTAGGGGAAGAGATGTAGATGCTAAAATAAGAATACACAATACAAGAAGAGCTTTTATATAGCACTACAGCATTTGTGAAAATAAATAGAAGTTTAAACGAATACCAAGTTTAGAATAGTCAACTCTGATTTGAAATCAGTGCTGCTGTCGTTAGTTAGCCGTTAGTCGCGGTTCCAACTTCACGGCAAAGGGTCGTCCCATCATGCTCCGCTCCTATGCCAGCGAGTATCACACAAAATGTTCCAAACTGCCCCATGTGAAACGTGGAACAGACAGGAGTCTCGACAAACCTAAAGTCTCGCCTGGATCTTTTCTCCGGAGCATGTCGGTGGGCTGGGGAATGAACAGGCGGACAGAATGGCTGGCTCTGTAAAATTTGGTGGAGTATTGATGCATGACAAGGCAGACGTGGTTGCGGCCTTGTGGGAGCACGTGTACACCTCGGAAGAGCAAATGGATCATCATGGTCTGGCAAGAATGAGGCAGCGAGGAGTGACGAGGGGATCTGGCTGACGCTCGACGCTCAGAGGAAAGGCGAGACGGACATATAATCAGATTGCTACTGGTACTATTGGTGTCGGAACTCTTCGCTGGCTGCTGAGGATGGGGACTGAGTGCCTATGGGAATACCTCGAATGCTGTGATGTCGGTTCCTAGATCAATCGACCAATCAATCAATGCCGCTGCCAGAATGCCAACACAAACGTCCGCCACAAAAAATACAGTTCATCGTCGATGGAAGCGGCAGTCACTAAAAAACCAGTAGCCATACATTATTGCATACGCAACTCAGTTATTTCAGCGAAATTCACAGCTCACAGTGTCGCTCCACGCACTCAAATAAGTAGCAGGGTGACGGAACCATGCACTACCAGTCCATCATGAGGAACATTCATAAGCAAACCATAGCCACAAGCATAAACACTTACCTAACAACTCAACCGCTTATCCTCCATATTGGGGACCGGAAGCGAGTGCTGCTGTATAGTGGAGAAACACGGAGAACGACTAAAATAGTTACGAATAAACGGATTAGTGATTAGTGAGGAACATCATTGCACACCGGAAAGGTCCACAGGTGCTCCGCTCCGACCTCCTCCTCAGCTCGTCCGCTAGCGTATATCGACTGATTGTACAACTTCCGTGTGGGTTGATCAAATATCTTGTGCTTGTAGTAAAATGTTCCACAGACCACAGATCTATCCGTAAACACCGCTGGGTTGTCCTCTTCAGTGTTTTGGTGTATTAGCGCTGGCTGGTAAATAAGGAATATGTAGCGCGGGTTGTTATACAAGAATATATAACGCGGTATGTTATAATGGAATTTGTAGCGCGGATTGTTATACAAGAATATATAACTCGGTATGTTATAATGGAATTTGTAGCGCGGGATGTTTTACAAGAATATATTACGCGGTATGTTATAATGGAATTTGTAGCGAGGGATGTTATACAAGAATATATAACGCGGGATGTTATAAAGGAATATGTAGCACGGGATGTTTTACAAGAATATATAACGCGGGATGTTATAAAGGAATATGTAACGCGGGTTGTTATTTAAGAATATATAACGCGGGATGTTATAACGGAATATGAAGCGCGGGTTGTTATACAAGAATATATAACGCGGGATGTTATAATGGAATATGTAGCGCGGGTTGTTATACAAAGGGATATATAGCACGGGATGTTATACAAAGGATTATGCAGCGCAGGCTGTTATAGAGGAATATGATCAAAATATGAATAACTACAAACATCCTTTGTAAAATGGTATTACAGCATCGCTAATGAACTTCGGGAGAGAACTCGCCATAATCTATCGAATGAAGAGGTGAGAGAAAGACCATAAGAAAACCTGATAATAATACAATTAGAAAATCCTATCAGTGGAACTGACAGGACGAACGAAGCAGAGGGAAACCTAACAATACACGGGGGAGACAGAGATGAATGATGTGTGGTACAGGGAGCTAATGGCAGGAGATATCACAAGACTGGACTTCGCGGAGTGACATTTTTGAGGATCTATGCTCCAATAGAGGATAAAATTGAGAATAAGACGAAAACAACAGAAAGCGATACTACTACCAGTCCAAACACAAGTTTTTATGTAGTGAATTTGAATAATGAAGACACAAACAATAGACTGCACGATTTATTGCCTGGCATACTTCGCTGCATCTCGCGAGGTACATACTGCAGAATGCAGACGATATAAACTAAAGTAATTAGATAAATCTTTAAAGCTTGAGGGATTTATCTAATTACTGTAGTTTATGTTGTGTGCTTTCTGCTGTACTAGATGACATAGTCATCTACACCGATGGGTCAGTGGTGAGAAACAGACGTAGTGGCTGGGGATTTATTGCAAAGGCTAATGGACGAGTCTTGAAAAAGGAGAGTCTGGCATATGAGACTACGACCTCCAGCATGAGAATGGAGGTGGAGGCAGTAACAGTGGCATTCCGGTGGCTAGAGGAGACTACTGCAACACACGTTGTAGTCATTACGGATTCAAAGGGTATGCTCAGTAAGGTGGAGAAAGGATTGTTTCGTGTGGAATGGCCCTCGTCGCTTCAGAGGTCACCGATTGTGAGAATTGTATGGATATTTTGCCCTGGCCATGCTGGGGTGCGGGGGAATGAACAGGCTGATAGGCCATGCACATCTTGGTGGTAGTTTACCTATGGACAAAGGGAAGGTGGTCGTGCGCTTGTGGGACCAGGTGGAGAAGCCGGAGGAACAGACAGAACCCATATGTGGAAAGAATGAGATTGCGGGGGATCGGCAGGGGTTCTGGAAGAATATCAAAACTGAGAGGGAAGTCCAGGAGAACGTTTAATCAGATAGCGGTTGGAACGATTAGTAGTAAGACTCTTCGCTGTCTGTTGAAAGAGGGGACGGAGCACGTGTGGAAATGTCCTGAGTGCAGTGATGTCGGTTCCTAAGTCAACTCAACTCAACTATTGTACTGCGAGTGTTAGGCAGAAACAGATTATTGGGGGTGTTAAAGACAGACGATAGCAGGAAAGAACATGTTGAATTGGTCGGTTAGAAATTGAACGTAAAGGGAGCAAAGAAAACGGACTGTTTTAGAAGAATATGATCACCCAACGCCGCCCGGCAAGACACACGCGCGTTACAGCATGCTAAAATGTACAGACTGGTTGATAATTCTAGATCATTTATCTACCATGTATATATTGAACATTTGAAACCATGGTAGTGTATTGGCTAGACGCTCGCCTGTCGGCCTGGTTGTCATGAGTTCGAGTACGCATCGATGGGGAGTTTTAAAAGTTGAACTTGGCTCCCAAGCCGATTTAACTTATAACTGGTACAAAGGAATATCTTGGGAAGTAAAAGAGGGTGGAGGGGTACAGATCACATCACTCCTCAGTGCCGACTGTCTTTACAAATACGGGTCTATACCAAATACGTCTAAGTCGGGAGAAAGGACCGTTATTTCTTCTTCTTCTGCTGCGTTCATCCGGATTTTTTTTTTTTCCGGATGTGACTGAGTTGTGCCTGTTTACAGCAGAGCTGCGTTCTTGCGCCGTTAGGCCGACACATCCGACTTCTGCGGGCATTTGTTGACCGGGTTAACCTTCCCGGGGGGACCGTTATTTAATTACTTAATTGTGAGTAATTTATGTATCGCGTTTATATTGAGACTTGGGACTGCCGGAGTAACTAATATCTATTACCTGGAAGAAGCTAGCGAAGCCAAAACATTATATAAAACTATAAGACAGAGACAAACAGCTTTCTTTGGTTATATGATGAGAAGAGAGGCATTGGAGAACATCGTGACAACTGGACAGATCTATGGGAAAAGAGGTAGAGGCAGATTGGAAAAAAAATTCTGGATGGACTGAGACGGTGACATGGAGGAATATTAACGGCAGATGTGACAACAAGGAACGAGATCTTTGGAGAGACGTGATTGCCTATACCAGCTGATAAGGCCCTCGATGATGATGATGATGATGATGATGATGATGATAATGATGATGATGATGATGATGTTGATGAGAAATAAAATATGTTGATCTTATGTTTTCAGAATAACAGCCAATATTGTTTTTTTTTTTTTAAACATATGTTTAGGTAGCAAGCAATGTTTGGTTGTATGACAATGAAACAAAAATGAAAAAACCTTTCCGACGCCCAGAGGAGTATTGGGTATATATGGTGGTACCCATATTTTATAGACCGATCTGCATTTATTGGTGATTTGATCAATATCACACCGGTTGCTTTTACTTCTCAGAGCATCTCCTCGTACCCATTATAAGCAGGGTCGACCTGAGAGGCCAAGGTCATTAAACATGTCCACCTCAATAATCGCCTGGCAGACAAACGTGCTAGCCATTTGGCCACCAGGGCTCCAATGACAATAGAGAGGAACTGGTTAGACCAGTGTTTCCCACCCTTTTTTGTGCTATGCCCCACCTAAGACTTTCTAAAATTCTTAATCCCCCCCCCCCCCCCCCCCCCCCCCACCTAACGTATACATTATTTTTAATATTCAAAAATTGAAATGTTCACTAAAGAAACTTGAATTATAGGTTTTAGGAAGAAATCAATAGGAAATTATTGAGCAAACACAGTAAGTAAATATTCAAAACATATAATGGAGAACTGAAATTCAAGTACAAAATAATTTTAATGAAAGATTTTTCTATATTATTTTAATTATTAGTAATTATTTATTATTTAAATTTAGTGAGATCCTTGCGCTTGATGCTTGCTGCAAACGGATTTTATGTCAGGTTCCAATTTAGTTAACTTCAGTCTCAAGTCTGCCCGTTTTGTTATATCCAGCCGATTTCTTCCATTTTCGAATTGCCCCCCTTAACAATCGAATTGCCCCCCTGTGGGGTGTGGGCCCCACGTTGGGAAACACTGGGTTAGAGGAAGCTGGAATCACACAACCAGGGCCAGAAGCTGCGCCCCGTAGGAAAATAACTTCTGGGAAATGCAAGAATTTAAACTGTTGATTTGCTGCTAACGAGAACATATATAACAAAAACAAAGACGAGAGAGAGAGAGAGAGAGAGAGAGAGAGAGAGAGAGAGAGAGAGAGAGAGAGAGAGAGAGAGAGAGAGGGAGAATAGGTCAATAGATAGTATACACATGGGACTAGACGATATACTCATCAGAGAGGGAGAGAGACAGAGAGAGTGTCAGAAAGAGTTAGAGATAGACAGACACAGACAAACAGATATATATATATATATATATATATATATATATATATATATATATATATATATATATATATATATAGAAAGCTAGACAGACAGACGGACAGACAGACAGACAGACAGCCAGACAGACAGGTAAGTAGAGAGGTAGATAGAGAGATATAAGAGAGGGAGAGATGGAGACAGAGAGAGCGAAAGAGAGAGAGACAGAGAGCGAAAGAGAGAGAGAGAGACAGAGAGCGAAAGAGAAAGAGAGAGACAGAGAGCGAAAGAGAAAGAGAGAGACAGAGAGCGAAAGAGAGAGAGAGAGAATGACAGCTTGAGAGAGAGAGAGAGAGAGAGAGAGAGAGAGAGAGAGAGAGAGAGAGAGAGAGAACGTTTAAATAAATAATATTTAGCAATATATCCAATACAATAATCTCACAGGGAAAATCAACGAAAAAACAATCCCACCAGCAGTTTCTTTACTTAATGAATGACAAAAAACAAGCAGACACTTTAAAGTGAAACACAAAATCATCGGCGCGAAGACATAAGCAGGTTGATAGACACCAAAGACTACAGAATCTCATGAAGAGATAATCGGATCGTCAGGCAACTTCATCAAAGATAAAAAAAAACACACACATATTCCGTACAACTACTGGCGAACGACGAAGTGCATAACAGGTGGTCTCAGCACTTTGAAGATCTTGCGTTTATCACATACCTACCTACCATAACCTACATTTCACCAACAGGAAACAGATAACAATGGCATAGTGTAAAATCAATTTTGGATGGCGGAAACAGAGAAGACTGGCTTTAGGGGGAAGGGGGGGGGGGGGGTTGTGAGAGAAAATATTTGGCTTCCGTCGAGACAGTTATGAATCACACATTGCTTATCTGTTTGTCTGTTTGTGTGTATGCCTTTCCGCCTGCACGCACGCTCAAACAATCACACGCACGCTCAAACAATCACACGCACGCTCGTACGCGTGAATGATAGGTATGCAATGTTTGTAATTGTGTCTGTTTTCCTGCTGTCTATGTCTTGTTTTTGTGCTCGCGTGTGTGCATGCATGTGCGTATATTGCATGTGCGTATATTGCATGTGCGTATATTGCATGTGCGTATATTGCATGTGCGTATATTGCATGTGCGTATATTGCATGTGCGTATATTGCATGTGCGTATATTGCATGTGCGTATATTGCATGTGCGTATATTGCATGTGCGTATATTGCATGTGCGTATATTGCATGTGCGTATATTGCATGTGCGTATATTGCATGTGCGTATATTGCATGTGCGTATATTGCATGTGCGTATATTGCATGTGCGTATATTGCATGTGCAGGCGCGTGTGTATGAGGCAGAGATAGAGACAGTGGGAGATAAAGAGATAGAGAGCCAGGAACGAAGGAACGAACGAACAAACTTTATTTTAAAAGGGTAACAAATTGGGCACGCAGGCCCGTCTTACATTCGGTCCTTTCAATCACCAATCTTTCATTCATCAAATGTGCATGTTACATTAACATAGGGGGAAAAAAACATTGTCAAATGGATTTTGTAAGCATAAACAATGCATATTACGCATGATACATTCACATGAGAAAAAAAAAAAAAAACACATTATCAAATGAAAGTTGTAAACATAAACAGTGCGTATTGCAATGTTGTGAGACACATCCCCCATCCACCCTCATATCCCGCAGCCACTAACACATCCCCCATCCACCAAACCTCCCCCACCCACTCACACATACCTCCACGCACTCACACAGAACCAGGCAAACATACATGCCGCCACCCACCCACTGATCCCCCGTCCACACACATTTCCCCACCCACACACACATCCTCACACACCAAGAAGAAGAAGAAGAAGGAGAAGAAGAAGAAGAAGAAGAAGAAGAAGAAGAAGAAGAAGAAGAAGAAGAAGAAGAAGAAGAAAATTTTAGGTAGCTAGTTATGTCTGTCTGTCCGTCCTTCAGGCTGATTGTCTCTCTACCTCTTTATCTGTCCGTCTGTTTGTATGCCTGTTTTGACTGCTGTCTATGCGTTTCTCTGTTTGTCCGTCTGTCGGTTTGTCTTGTTTGCCAAAAAGAGCAATCTAATTATTTTGAGGGAGGCTAAGCGGCAAAGGCAACTTATCACAAACACCAGAAAGAGACAGTCTTCATATTGTGACCACGTTATGAGAAGACACAAACCGAAACATGTTTTAAAAACTGAAAAAAAAATTAATAAATAAAAATAAATGTCGAACGAGAAATAAAAGAAGGCAGCGAGAGAAAATTCTTGACAGTCTTGGAAGGAAGTCAGCACACGAATTGATAATGTCATTTGTGATCGCAATATGTGGAGAGGCACTTGATGATGATGAGGATTTGTATGTATTGCTACCAATAAAATTCCGGCGTTGTGGCCTGGAGGCAATGAACGCGTTTGACAACTCCCCGAAAAACCAAGTCGAGGGCTCGAAATCAGTTGTCAAAGATTTGGAAGCAAGCTCCATTGCGTTGATTTTGGTGGTACGAGCGTCGGTCGTCTAACCGTGTTTGATTTATCCACTTTAATAATAACTGTTCGACATCTTCAATTGTTTGCGATCTCTGTTTCGTTAGCACATTCATGTCTTTCGCTACATTAGCCTCTTTTATTGCTTCCTTTTTCGCCACAATGGAACTTGTCGTGGATGACGACTTCCCGTACACGCGGCCGATTTCAGCAATCTTAATGCCGCTCTCGTATTTTATTATTAGCATGTGATGCTCACACAACGAAAAACAACGCCAAATTGAGCAGAAGAACGCGTGAGTCCCTTTCTTCTTCTTCTTCTTCTTCTTCTTCTTCTTCTTCTTCTTCTTCTTCTTCTTCTTCTTCTTCTTCTTCTTCTTCAGCTTTACGAGCCATTGAGGTTCTTTGCTGCAAATACAATCCGTCTC
The DNA here is from genome assembly GCA_963921405.1 of Cepaea hortensis. NCBI lineage: Eukaryota > Metazoa > Mollusca > Gastropoda > Stylommatophora > Helicidae > Cepaea > Cepaea hortensis. Next base: position 33,194,211 of record OY992880.1, read on the forward strand.
CATTCGTCTCTCTGGTGGACCTTCTCTTGCCGGTCGTTGATTCCAAGTGCTTGTAGGTCTGTACATGTATTATCTCTCCACCGTCTTCTTGGTCTACCTCGGGGTCTACGGTCATTTATTTCCTGAGTGTAAGCGAGTTTTGTTTCCCTATTATCTTCCATTCTTTCTATATGCCCCAGCCATTGTAGTCTATTAGCCTTCATAAACCCTTTGTTTTCGCAAAATGACCAGCGAGGTCATGTGGGCACGTCGACGAAATCCGAGGCAATCGACGAAAACAGATACAAATTTTTCGTCGAAAAAATCGACGAAACTCGAAACCGACGAAAACCGAAGGCAAGGAAAACCGAGGTTTGACTATACATATAAATATATGAAATTGCGCATCTCACTATCACCTAAGCCACAGACATCGGTTAGTTCTAATAATACAGGTACTCATTCTGGAGATGTTCCTAGGTGAACGGAGTTAAATCGGCGATCCAGATTTCTTAGGATTTCTCCGCACCGCTTCATACTTCTTCTGTGAGAGTCACGTCCTTTCATCTTGGTTAGTTGAATTATTTTTCGGGCAGTAAAAACTGTTACCAACGACAACAGTTCTAAATTTGCCCATTAACATCAGCATATACCAATAAACGCCTGTTAAGACGCTAGTCTGGTTAACGAAAGAGGATCGGCCAAAGACACGTGCCGAGAACTACACAGTTTTCATGCTGCGAGATTGAAAGAAAGTCACAGTAATTTCCTGTGATCTTATTATACAGGGTGTAGTTTTAATGACTGTGGTGTCTTTGAAAATATTGCCGTTCCAAGTTTTGCACTGCCATGGGTTTTAGTTATTATGCCTCTTTGAAGCACAGTGTAACAAACTATCGTCTGCCAAGACGGCAAGGTGCCAATGATGAACTCCACAGAGGGTGAATACAAAACTTGGAACGGCAATATTTTCAAACACCTCACAGTCATTAAAAATACGCTCTATACTTCCAGCACCCACATTTGGCACATACAATTTATCACCTCCTCCTCTTTTTCTAGTTTTTGGCGGTAGCTTTTGTGTTTTTCATAATCCAGTCTATAGTCAGTAAGAACAAAAAAAGGTGACAAGAAGCATCTCTGTTGCACCCCTGTTTTATTTATTTTTGTTTTTAACGTATCTGTTATTTTTGTGTGTGCTAATTAAGAACTATAAATATATATATAAGTATATTAATCAAATGCAATAAGATAGATACCATCAGCTAAAAAATAAACAGTATGAGATCAGCAGTGTAACATTTGCATATTGTACACGATGAAAACCTGATCCGTAGCGAAGTGGTTACGGACGCAGTTCGTAATTCCACAAACCGCGTTCGGAAACAGCTGCGGGCGACTTGGCAGCAGACTGCCCTACGTTGGTTTTTTATGGAAAGGCATGGGGGACGGTCTTTTTCAGAAAGCAATGGCGACCTATTGAACGTAAACTTGCCCTGGAATCACGAACAGCCAACAATTTCTGGGGTTGACTGCTACATCCTGTAACGGATAATCAACTAACTAAAAACAAAAACACGTTGAAATCAAGTGGCAGAAACAATGCAAATAAGAAAAATGAATATACACAAATAATATGGAATTTCATGTTATGTGAAATGTATACGTTCCTGCGTGTGCGCGCACACACGCACACACACACACACACACACACACCCACACACACACACACACACACACACATCTAGACACATCACTAAGACATACATAAATACATGCTTATACTTGAACACCCATACACCCACATATTTTTACACACCACACAACACACTCATCCAGACATAACACCAAGGCAATAAGATGAGATGAGAATAGATATATCCAAGCAATTAGCTATTCCAAGGGAAACTTTGTCCGTAGCAAACATCCCCGCGCTGTGTCCTTCCTGTGTTTGTGATGGTGTAACTCCTGTTTTCACAATTAATTATCGCGTCACCGTAATTCCCCTAGTCTCCTAATATACGGGAATGCATTAATAAAAAAACGCGTGACCTACTTTTCCTGTGCGCCTTCGGCTTGTGTGTAAACTTGTCAGTTTAACACACTGCTCTTGTAGCATGCATTGTACAGACGTGTGTTCCGTTAGATATTTATATGCATCAGGCCACTTAATTCAGACCTATGCAGTTTTCACTGCAGATGTCCTAGGAGGAAGTAACCACTATGAAAAAATCACGAATACGCGACTTTCAAGGACACTAGATACACAGTCAACCTTGGTTGCCAGATTTATTTACAATGCTCGGACCAAATATAATCTTTGATAACATGATGGAGTGGTTGGTATTTACAAGGATTACTCCATTAGTCACCGCCCACTTGGAACTCAAAGAGTTAAAGTCGTTGAAAGATGGAGACATGGCTGTCACTTACGTCGTGATGTTTTTTTTTTCTTCGTGTTGAACGTGTCTTTCGTCTGTCACACGTTTATGTTTATCTGTCTACGTGATTGGGAGACGTTGTAGCTTAATGGATAGCACGCTTGCCTGATGGTAATAAGTTCGAATCCGCATCCAATGGAGTTTTTAAAAATTGTCCTGGACTCCTAAGCCGATCCATCTTAAATGGATGCCAGGAACTGTTCTGGGAAGTAAAAACCCAATCAGTGCGGGTTGGTCTATAACAATATCCAAATATAGGGTGTATTTTTAATGACTGTGCAGTGTTTGAAAATATTGCCGGTCCAAATTATGTATTCACTGTCTAGAATTTTTTTAAATGTTGCATATCCCTTACAGGACGTTGCAGTCATCACCGGCATTTTTCAGCTGCTGTTGATATACTAGGCAAGTTTTTACGTTCAGTAGTTTGCCGTTGATTTCTGAACGACCGGCTCCCATACCAACACGTTATAACACAACGCGGCACGGTCTGCTGTACAGATCGGTCGCGGCTGCATTTCGAACGCCTGGTAAGCGGCTCACGAACCGCGTTTGCAAGCCTTTGACCACGGACACCGGTTAGACCGGAGACCTCTGCAATAGGTAAATACAAAACTTGGACCGGCAATATTTTCAAACACTGCAAAGTCATTAAAAATACACCCTGTACCACGTATACCACAACCGTATAAAACTGTAATGAGAGCAAAGAATAATAGCTTTATAACCAACTATGCATGTTGTAAGAGACGAATAAGAAGGGTTGTCTCGAGCAGGCGGCGTAACTACATCGCCACGGAGGCTTGCAGGGAGAATTGGATGACCATAAATCCGATACAACACAAGACGTGGCAACGGTTCCTTTACTTTGTTAGACTATAGACGAGCACACGCTAAAATATTGTTTATATTTCTCTACATTTAAAGTGTTTTAGACATTGAAAGTTATTACAGCTGGAATCAACTACGTGGGTGGGGGTCGGTGGGTTGGGGGTGGGGTGAAAGGGTATATCATCTGTTACGTGGTCAAGCTGCCTGCCTTACGCTACGAAGGTCGTGGGTTCGTTTTCGGACCCTTGTCATTCGGTTCATGAGAGCTGTGTTTTTCGAGTTCGTATTCAACGTGCGCTCTTTCGGCAGGCCGCTTTGCGGAAAGAAGACCCACCCGTATGGGATAGAACTCGGCACACTTAAGTCGATCTTCTTGCCTTTGACCTCTTGCCTTTAACCTCTAGCCTTTAACCTCTAGCCTTTAGCTCCAAATATATTATCTGTTTAGTTTAGTTTAGTTTAGTCGATGGATCAACATCACGGCACACGGGTGTAACCCATAAGTGATCCGTTCTCCTCCTAACTCAAACCTGGGTCTGGAGAACCTCAGCTGAGTGTACGAGCTCTGTAGCACCGGCGAGGATCCTGAAATACTTTGGGTAGATTTTTAACTCGAAATTTTGCCAGGGCAGCGCCGTTAGGCTACTCTTTTTCGATTTCCAACTGCCAAGGGATATTTTTACGTGCGCAACAATACACACGGGCGTCCGATCTCACTACCCAGAGACCAGGGAAAATTTTATTACTAGAAGCCCACGTGAAAAAATCCCGGTCCTCATCGGGGCATGAACCCAGGACCTCCAGCAATCGAGGCGGACACCATACCTCGAGACCACTTAGCCCCAACAACTATATTATCTGAATTATGTTGTGTGTGTATAGTCTACTCTTGATATAATCTAACTATGCCAATTTTGGTCTCTCTAACTCTGTTACCAAAGTTTCTCTGTTTGTGGGCATTCATAGAGCTTCATTCCCACAGAATGTCCGATCTTCTTTCCCACAGAATATCCGATCTTCATTCTCACAGAATGTCCGATCTTCATTCTCACAGAATGTCCGATCTTCATTCTCACAGAATGTCCGATCTTCATTCCCACAGAATGTCCGATCTTCATTCCCACAGAATGTCCGATCTTCATTCCCACAGAATGTCCGATCTTCATTATCACAGAATGTCCGATCTTCATTCCCACAGAATGTCCGATCTTCATTCTCACAGAAAGTCCGATCTTCATTCCCACAGAATGTCCGATCTTCATTCCCACAGAATGTCCGATCTTCATTCCCACAGACTGTCCGATCTTCATTCCCACAGAATGTCCGATCTTCATTCCCACAGAATGTCCGATCTTCATTCCCACAGAATGTCCGATCTTCATTCCCACAGAATGTCCGATCTTCATTCCCACAGAATGTCCGATCTTCATTCTCACAGAATGTCCGATCTTCATTCCCACAGAATGTCCGATCTTCTTCATTGTCTGTTGTCATCATCATCATTTAGCAGGCCTTTTGCAGAAAGTCACTCTCATCATGGCCAGTCGCAAAGATTCTTGATCCTTTGTCTGTTCTCTTGCCTTATGTATTTTCCTGCCCCGGATATCTGTAATGTCCCGTGTCCATCCTCATGCTTGTCAACCTCTGGAATGTTTTTTCCAGGAACCACGCCGTCCGTCACTGTTCCTTCCAAATCACGTGGTATTTATTGTGGTGAAAGTATTTCAGTTTCCGAGATGTAATGCTGTTTATGCGGCGGTTTTCCCAGATGTTCAGATCTTGCAGATTGGTAGTAATTTTTCTTCTTATTGGTTCACGATATTCTAAGAACTTGTTTGTAACATTTGGCGCTCACCAAACCCGGCACCCCACATTGTGCCAAAGGCATCGGGCGTAAGAGCGCAAGTAGAAGTGTACAAGACTTACCCTAGTGCTAGGAAATCCAACCTAAAGACTAAATCAGGCCCTACGCCTTGGTCGGCAACTGGCCTATTATGGAAGCTCTAACAGGCGGAGTGTTAGAGCATTTCTTTGCCGATCATGCAATTTCTGCAGCTAGTCGTTTTCCTAACATATTGATGTTACCTTTCCTCCGCAGTAAACTAGGCAGGGCGAGAGAGGGACCATGCTGCATGGGCAACACGTGGTCTTTAAATTCAGCCTAGGCTTTGTGCTATGAAGAAGAATAATTCCATTTGCCAAACTATTGTCTATCAAGACGGCAAGGTGCCGGTCTTTTGTAACATTTACGCTCAAAAGCCTTGATTGTTTTCTTTAGTGATTGCGAAATGCTCAATGACTCATTACATCCGTCTGTTGCCACAGGGAAGATACTTGTTCTCAAAACGCTAACCTTACTGTGTTTGCTCGTGATAAGAAATATAGGCTTTCAATACTTAATATTTGTAGTCATTCTA
>OY992880.1:33204878-33367378 GCA_963921405.1 Cepaea hortensis
CAGAGAGACCGGCAGTGGCTACATTAAGACATAATAATAGAATGAGAAGAATGAGGGAAAAAATTGAATAAAAATGTAAAAAAGATATGATTACAAATTTGTGTGCTATCTCGGAATCCTAGTAGCACAAACATTTCTTCCTTTCTTTTTCATTTCCCCATTTTGTTTCATGACTGATTTTTTTTCTTCATTTGTTGTATTTGCTTGTGTTTGTTTGCTGATGGAAACTTGTCGCCGTAACGTGCTTTGTTTTCCATAATTGTGTTTTGCAAAGCTGCTGTATACTTCGTGATCTTAAATTATTTACATTTCACAACTTTTCCTCAGTTCGATTAATTTTATTCTTACCTTAACAAAGCTGTGTACGAAAATAATGAGAAATATATGCAAAAGTATTGATCGGGACCCATAGATGCAGAAAAAAGAAAAGGAGATTGAAGGGCGCGCTTGACAATATAAAAGTATATTTTCCTTGCTATTTCAATAACCCAAAGAATTACCGTCAAGTGTGAAAGATAAATAAATTAAAATATCAAAATTAGGACCCCCAATTAGAACGTTAAATCCCCCTGAAAATTAAATATAAAAAGAAAACTCAGTTTATATTTTAAGAAAATATTATCACAGCCAGACAACAGGAGGATTAAGAAATTATTGTGAGTCAAGGCAACGAGAGCAAAATGGCGTCCATCCGGTGGGAGGTGAAACAGTAACTCTGTGAGGGGAAGAGATGGCGGAGGTGGAGGTGCTCTACGTCACGAATACAGAAATGCTAGGGTTTGACTGGTAACTCTTGTAAGACCTCGCGGTTTACTGGTCTTTTAACGCTATCCACGTGAGCAAACGTAGCTGCGCGAGAATCGGTAGCCCGTTACTAACGTGATATGTGAGCCGGCCGTTCAGAAAGCAATGGCAAACTACTGAGCGTAATCTTGCCAAGAAATAAATAACAGCTGTAAAATTTTGGTGTTGACAGCGATGTCCTGTAATAGGATATGCGAAAAAAACACACTCCTCTTTGAGTTTTCATATATGGTTAAAGTTCCTGAGTCTGATATTTCCAGCTTCAGAGGGGAAGTGTGTGTGTGTGTGTGTGTGTGTGTGTGTGTGTGTGTGTGTGTGGGCGCGCGTGTGTGTGTGTGTGTGTGAGAGAGAGAGAAGAAATGGAGAGAGGGGGAGGGGAGATTGATGTTTAGGTGATTAGGTAGGTAAGCAGAAAAGAAAGAGATAGAGAGAGATTGAGATAGAGCGAGAGAGACAAAGAGATACAGTTTGATATTTAGGTGATTAGGTGGGTAACCAAAGGAGAGAGAGATAGAGCAAGAGAGAAAAAGAGAGGGAGAAAGAGAGGAGATGCAGGCAGAGATTGTTTTGAGGTGATTAGGTAGGTTAACGAACAAGAGAGAGAGAGAGAGAGAGAGAGAGAGAGAGAGAGAGAGAGAGAGAGAGAGAGAGAGAGAGAGAGAGGGATGAGATGGAAAGAGGGGGAGGGGAGATTAATGTTTAGGTGATTAGGTAGGTAAGCAGAAAGGAAAGAGATAGATATAGATTGAGATAAAGCGAGAGACACAAAGAGATACAGTTTAATATTTAGGTGATTAAGTAGGTAAACAAAGAGAGAGAGAGAGAGAGAGAGAGAGAGAGAGAGAGAGAGAGAGAGAGAGAGAAAGAGAGAGAGAGCGAGAGAGAGAGAGAGAGAGAGAGAGAGAGAGAGAGAGAGAAAAAGATTAATCAAACTCTTGAGCTCGGAACACCAATAGTCATATGCGGGATAACAAGTTAGTTGCATTTTCATTTTAGGACGTTGCAATCAACGCCAGAATCTATTGGTTGTTTGTTAGTAACTAGACAATTTTAGTTCAGTAGTTTGTTATTGTTCTCCGAGCAGCCAACGTCTCATACCATGGGAACCAACACAAAGCTGTCTGCTTCGAAATCGCTGACGGCTGATTTCGAATCCTAAACTCGTTATATCGCAGCATTACAGAACTGCTCGTATCACTATCCCGCAGGCCAGAGCGTCGGCAAGGCCGGATAAAGGACAAGGAGGGGTTTCAATGTTAAGGATACGCCTCTGACTCAGTAAATTCAATGTCTGAAAGTAAAGGATACGCCTCTGACTCAGTAAATTCAATGTTTCAATGTAAAGGATACGCCTCTGACTCAGTAAAATCCAGTAGGAACTACCGGTGTGGAATTTTACATAATGAAGAACCCGAGGCTGTTAAAAGTTTAGGAATTAGTGAACATCGCTGGAGAGGCAAGGGACATTTTAAAAATGAAAATGGAAGTCTTATCATATATTCTGGTAGAGACGTCGGAGGCCAGAGCGAAGTTGCAATTTGTCTAGATAAAACAAGTACAAACACTTTAATGGGATATACCCTAGTTAGTGATAGAATCCTCACTATCAGACTTAAAGGCCGTCCAAAAAACACAACTCTTATACAGATATATGCACATAATTCATCAGCAGAGGAATACGAAATTGAAGATTTTTACAGCACACTGCAAGACACATTAAATAAGATTGGTGAAAATGATATAACAGTAATAATGGGGGGTTTTAATTCTAAAGTAGGTACAGGAAGAGCTGAAAACGAGAGACACGTTTTTTGGAAAATTTGGATTGGGAAATAGAAATGATGCATGCGACAAGATAAATGAATTTTGCACAGAAAATGAGTTAACAAAATAGCCAACACACTTTTTTTAAACAACACTAAAGTAGACTCTTCACATGGAAGTCCCCGGACTGTATTACCAAAAGTCAGATAGATTGATTGATTGATTGATCTAGGAACCGACATCACAGCATTCGGGGCATCCCCATAGGCGCTCCGTCCCCATCCTCAGCAGCCAGCGAAGAGTTCCAACACCAATAGTACCAGTAGCAATCTGATTATATGTACGTCTCGCCTTTCCTCTGAGCGCCGAACGCCGGCCAGATCCCCTCGTCACTTCTCGCTGCCTCATTCTTGCCAGACCATGAAGATCCATATGCTCCTCCGAGGTGTACACGTGCTCCCACAAAGCCGCAACCACGTCTGCCTTGTCATGCATCAGTATTCCACCAACTTTTGTAGAGTCAGCCAATCTGTACGTCTGTTCATTCCCCAGCACACCGGCATGCCCCGGAGAAAAGATCCAGGCGATGCTTGCCACCCGTGACCTCCAAAGCGAAGCAAGCCACTTTGCACGAAACATGCCTGTCCTCACCTTCCTCAGCATGCTTTCTGAGTCAGTTACAATCACGATATGTGTGTGTGTATGTGTGTGTGTGTATGTGTGTGTGTGTGTGTGTGTGTGTGTGTGTCGTATTCTCGATCCAGCGGAAAGCTGCAGTGACCGCCTCCACTTCCAATCTTAAGCTAGTTGTTGTGGTATCATATGCCAGGCTCTCCTGCACCAAACGTCGGCCATTAGCTTTTGCTATGAAACTCTCGACACCGAACCATCAGTGCAGATAATCACATCACCCGAGCGAGCATTATGCTGAATTAGTTGCTGAATTTCCCTTCCGTGGCCCCTGCTGGCCACCCCCTGCACTCCCGGCTCAGTGTGATTATAACTCTGCACAAGTCTGACTGCTCCGCAGGCACTCTGATCCACTCCTCTCCTCGCCTAATGTTCTCCAAAATGCACACATGTCTGATCGTATCCTCCGCCTGGGCCATCCATGATTTCCCTCTTATCAGCCGCTGACCCTTAACTGCGTCCAGCGTCTCATGCAAAGGGTGTTCTGTGTCTACAGCTACTCTGAGGTATGCCTTCGCCTGCATCAACTTGAGCCTACCTGCAACAGTCGTCAAACCAAGGATGTAATGCATACACACTACTGGGGTGTCTCTGGTGCATCCCAGAATGAACCGCATAGCTTTGTTCTGTATGCTCTCTAACTTCACCAGCTGACTCTTTGAGACAGTGAGCAGTCCTAGTCCATAATCAATCACCGAGAGGATCAGTGTGAAAAGCATTCTCTGCTCAGTGTCCATTGCAGCCATAGTTTTAAGTGCATTGAGTCCCTTTTGAGATCGTGTCACAACCGTCTCCAATGGTCTTTGAAGCACAGGCTTCTGTCAAATGTGATTCCCAGATACTTCAGTTTGTTCTCTCTGTTGACGTTTCTACCATCTATAGTGAGGATTGGGACACTCACAATCCTGTTGTCCAGAGAGCACCACAAAACAGCCGCCTTTTCCGGGTGGATGACAGCACTCATTTCAGTGTACCAGTCAATCACTTTGACTACTGTCACCTGTAGCTCCTGGGCTGTTTGTACCCTATCTCTCCCCTGCCTATATGCAAGAATATCATCTGCAAATGTTTGTATCCTTCCAACCCCTGGTGCTTCTAGGTTTGCAATCTTCCTCGTATACACGTTAAAGAGCACAGGTGAGATAGCAGATCCCTGTGGCAGTCCCGGGGCTAAAATATGTGGCTCTGAGGTCCATGCACCCAGACGGAGAGCAACCCGACGAGAATGCAGGACGGCTGCTATCCAGTTCACCAACCAGGGATTGACTCTCTTCTCCAGCATACCGTGATACAGATCATCAGTTATTAGAAGCAGATCTGAAATTAAAACTCAAAAAGCTTACCCGAGGACCAAGGCCACTTCGTTTTGATTTCACAAAAATACCAGATGCATACAACGTAGAAGTTAGGAATCGATTTGGGGTCTTGATGTCTGTACAAGAGGAAATGACACTTGATGAACTGGCAGTACAAGCTAGAGATATCTTGATAACAGCAGCCAAAGATTTAATTCCGACCAGGACTAAGCAATCGTGCTTTGTGCGACGCTTTCCGCGCTGCGGAAAGAGACCGAGCCATATGGGATAAAACCCGGTGCAATGAAGTCGACCCTGTCGACTTTTAAGCGACTTTTAAGACACGTTAGAATTAATATAACAACGAAGGGAACTGAAAAAGAATGGAGGTGAATCTGATAACAGCATGATGAAGTATAAATCTTTAACTCGAGAAATATGAAAGAACACAAGAAAGGACAAAAACCAATATATACAAGATTGTTGTATTAAAATAGAGCAATAAGAATTGAAGAGATTACGAAATGTTCGAAGAAATGAAGTTATTGACAAGAAATGTTCAACCTCAATTAAATGTTATCTGTGACAAGTTGGGAAATACCTTAACAGAATCTAGACAAATTCTAGAAAGATGGTAGGAGTACTGCAATGGAATGATATGAATGAGTGTGAGGATATTAATGATGTACATGAACCAATGACAGCAGAGACAGAACCTGAGCCCTCATTAGATGAAATTGCATGGGCAATAAAGAACCTGAAGAATGGTAAATCACCTGGATGTTATGAGATACCAGCTGAACTAATTAAAGCGGGAGGAGAAGAAAGCATACAAATTTATCACGCATTATGTAGAAAGATATGGAAATATGGTATATGACCAACAGATTGGAAGAGAACTATCTTCATTCCAATATCAAAAAAGGGCAACTTGAAATTATACACCAACTATTGAATTGTTGCCCTGATTAATCATGCAAGCAAAATTCTACTATAAATCATAATGGGAAGACTTCGTAAGAAAATGGAAGAAGAGCTTAACGTGGTTTAAGCTGGATTTAGACTAAGAAGTGGAACAAGAGATCACATACTCAACACGCGTTTAATAATAGAGAAGTGCAGATAATTTAATGTAAACCTATTCTCATGTTTTGTGGATTATTTAACGGCATTTAATTGTGTACGACATCAGCAACTTTGGGAAATAATGAGGAATATGGGCTTTCCATCACATGTAGTACAACTCATAACAATGCTCTATCTAGAACAACAACCTGCAGTTAGAATAGATGGCGAGACATCAGACTGGTTTGACATCAAGCAAGGAGTCCGTCAGGGCTGTGTGCTGTCACCCTATTTGTTTAACCTGAACGCCAAAACATATAATGAGAAATGTCATAGATGATATAACCAGGAAGCAATATGATGCCCTAAATATCGGTTGTCAAGAAACACCAGAGATTCGAAATTCTGATGATACAGTATTGCTATCCACATCACAGAATAGTATATAAAACTTAATAACCTCAACCCAAAGAAATACTGAAAATCACAATTTATATCTTAACATAGCAAAAACAAAGATGATGCATACAGACTAAACTTCTATGGAGAAAGAAATATATGTTCATGAGGAAAGATTGGAGGTGGTGGACTATCAATTGCTCTTCAGAGACTAAAACAACTGAATAAACTATGGAGTGGGGCAGATAGAACTACAAAAATTAGATTTTTAACAGCATGCATCTTTCCCATTGCGCATACGCCTTTGAGACCTGGACACTTACTAAACAAGCTGAACAGCGCATAAATGCCTTTGAATAAAAATGTTATAGACGAGTTCTAAGAATATCTTGGGTAAAAAAAAAGAACAAATGCATCTATACTTCAAGAGCTGAATATTGAAGAGGGTTGACTATTAAAGACGATAAAACAAAGAAAATTGAAATATTTTGGTCACTTGAAACGTCATGAAAGTTCGGAAAGAATAATAATGGAGGGGTATATGCCTGGGAAGAGAGGAAGTGGAAGGCCAAAGAGAAGATGGGTGCAAGATGTGGCGGATGATCTCCAGATGGGTGCATCGGACGCGGGACATCTTGCTTGTGACCGAGAAGAGTTCCAGAAGGTTGTTATGGGACATGCTACTGAATGAATGAATCTTCACGTAGTGGATTGGATATCTAGCTTTCTTAGATACAGGCGAAAAAACATAATACGAGCAGTCGTATGCACATTGCGTAGGTTAATAATCCATCGGCTTGTAGAATTCGAAGAGTAGGTCAGATACTGCACTGCCCAGGAAAAATGTCAAAACTAAAAAAAAAAAACATCTTCTTATCTAAAAATATAACCCGTGTAAAGTAACAGTTAAGAGCATATTTTCAGGCGTTGTGGGGTATAGGGTATATGGTGTTAGAATCGTAAGACCAATCGGTGTGATGTGTGATGTGTGATGTGTGACATCTCATGCTGGCTGCCTTTACTTTCAAAGACCTTTCCTGGTATCCATTTTAGACTGGGGCTACCTGGGAGCAGTTCGTAATTTCGCATCCGCTTTCGAAAGTCAGCTGCGGGCGATTTGGCAGCAAACCGCCTTGCGTTGGTTTCCGGTAGTTTGGAAAGCCACGGCAAACTACTGAACGTAAACTTGCCAAGAAACCACAGACAGCTAAAATTGCTAGGGTTGTAAAGGCCTGTAAAGGATATGCAGCTAACTAACTACCAGGAAGTTTGGGATTGACTGCGACGACCTTTAAAGGATATGCAACTAATATACCACTGTGAAAATCAAACGCAAAGTTGTCTGCCAACGTCACAGGCATGAAATCTGCTACACAGAAAAGTCAACTCACAGACACAGAAGGAAAAGAATCTAAGACCGCGTTATGAAAGACCTCAATTATAACCAATGCTGAAGAGTCGGTTGAAAAAGGTGAAAAGTGTTTTTTCCCTGTTCTACAAATCGAATCGGACGGAACCATTAAATAAATGTATTCATTGTGAGGTAAGCATCCACTTGGGATTTGAAAGGTAAGAAATTATTGTAGATTCATTTAGTGGCTAGAAAATGAGGACTGACTCAACTTCCAGCAACCTTTTGCGGATCTAAACTGTCAACGATCGTTGGATATATGTTCCTGCTGACCTCTTCCAACGGTGAATATCCGGGTTCAGTTCCTATTATTCAGAGGGTTGTTGACTTTTACGCACATGCGCCTAATTCGGATTCGGTGTTGTTTAGTGGGAAGTGTACTCGTCGGGCTACACATCGGTCCTGCGTTCGATTCCCCGAAGTTGTGGCATTTTCTGTTTTTATTTTAAAAAAAAGTTAGCTGCATATCTTTTACAGGACGTAGCAATCTACCTCAGCGTTTTTTGTACTGTTTGTGATTTCTTGGTAAGTTTACATTCGGTAAGTTTAAGTTTGCCATCGTTTTCTGAACGACCTTCACTCATACCATTGTGTGGGAACCAACACAAGGCAGCCTGTTTCCAAATCGCCCGCAGCTGTGTTTCAAACGCGCTATGCGTGATTGCGAATTGCATTCGTAATTCCTTCATCACAGCACCGGTTTTATCAAAATGGTATCCCATAAAACGAGTACGAGGTTCTGTTTGAAAGTAATGGCTGTCAGTGTAAGAAATGCGAAGGTTGAAAGTAATGGCTATCAGTGTAAGAAAGGTGAAGGTAGGTCCTTGACAGCTTCTACCGTTGGGATGTGAAGTGATTGGTCTTCACGAATTCTAGACTATGACATAATAAAGTGAGGTGGTCAGTACCCTTCATCGCCGCTATTTTTCCCATGAAATTATCTGGAACGACCCGACCCCAGGACACTACTGGCTGGAAAACACAAATATTCCTACCACTATCGTGGACTCAGCCAGGGACGCTGTCTCAGCTCCCATCATATTGAACCAAGGCCACTGTCTCAACTCCCATCAGTGTTTAAGTAAAGTTAAAAACATATTCTGAGTATATGTAAAAAGACTGACACCAGACACTGTCTTAAACAGAGTTGTAATGCTTGGACATAATGGAACAGAACTAAAGGTGGCCCCTGCAAATGATGAATTGATAGAAAATCTGAGGCTACGTATACCAGCATGTATGAAGCACTCAGGAAAACCCATGTTGGGCTTGTCTTCTTGGGCTAATGTTAAAAGGCAAATTAGATATAGAGAATTAAAGAAGATAAATCCATACTCCAGGAAGTAAAAACAGAAAAATAAGACATGCGATACAGCGGGAAGAGTAAAACATCACTAATAGTACAGATTAAAAGGCCCACACAAAGTGGCTGTTATCCATGCAAATATGCTGCAAAGATTAATATCAGCAGCGTTGTAATCAACAACAGTAGCAATAATACATGCATAAATGTTGAAAGAACAGACTACAAAGAAGCTTTGGTATGAACAGATGCTGTAAAAAAACTGACAGATCAGATTCATTGGGATCAAACAAAATATTTGCATTGATGCTGCAACGAATAAACAATTCAGTAGCGTTGTTATCAACAGCAGCGGTTAAAGCAGCAGCAGAAACAAAAAATACAGCAGCAGCAATAACAAAAACCACCTCAACTACAACAGCAACAGCAGCAGCAACAAAAAACACAGCACAGCAATAACAACATCCACAGCATTAACAGCAGCAGCAACGACAGCAACAGCAGCAGCAACAACAATAACCACACCACCAGCAACAAAAACAGCCACAGCCACAGCAACAACAACAACAACAATCCACGCCAAGACAGTAACGCAATCATCGACAAACAAAACCAACGGAAACACGGAACTTCGGTTATCTGGACAATTACATGTTTCACATGAGCGTTGGAGCTAGCAAAGATCAGGCATTGCATGAAATAAACGAACAATGAGGACGCCGACAAACCAGACTATCACAGAATAAACATGCAAGCATGCACGGAAGAGAATACAACATAAACAATCTAAATATAACTCGCATCTTTCGTCTGTCGAGCCCTCTAGTCATATAGTATGGGAACGTGTTTAATATTACCCGAATCATAAGCTGGTTTCACAAGCAAATAGTCGACTGTTGTTAGAAGAACAGGGGTGTTCTTTACAAAGGAGAGCAATTGTCGTTTTTTGGGTGGTTTATTTTCTAAAGGCCAAAGGTACTCTAGGTGGAATTATCTAGTGGTGAAATGGTTAATTAGGACGTTGGTAATGGTATGAGTGCGGAGAAACTAGAGTCGATGTCAGCTCTCGACGTTCGGTAGGGGAGAGAAAGACTGACCACTTATTCCTTCCGGCACTCAGGTCTACACACTGTGGTGGTCCTAACACTTCCCATGCCCACAACAGGTTTCTGCCAGTGGACTTGTGTGTGTGTGTGTGTGTGTGTGTGTGTGTGTGTGTGTGTTGTGTGTGTGTGTGTGAGAGAGAGAGCGAGAGAGAGAATGAGAATGTGTGGGTGTGTGTGTGTGAGAGAGAGAGAGAGAGAGAGAGAGAGAGAGAGAGAGAGAGAGCATAAGGAACATCCTTGCATCGTTCAGCGGCTGGCCGAGTGGCGAGAACGCTGGGTTCTCCTTAAGAAGATCCGGGTTCGAATCCTCGATAAGGTGGTCGGGGGCAAAAAGAAAACCCTAACCTGCACAGTTCGTGGTGACTGCACTAGCCAGGCGACCTTTATTCCTCAGGCTCAAGATCCCCCCCCCCCCCTCCCCCTCTCCCTGTCTTACACCGCAAGGTCATATATGTAGTATATGCCAGTTTTTTGACAGTTTGCATCGTGACGAGGAGAAACATCTGTAAGAGAAACTAACCCTCCAGGGGGAGAGGGGAGGGGTACTATGGCTGAGTGGTCACGGTGTCGGCTCGGGCGTATAAGGTACATGGTTCATTCACATCATAGGGCTGGACATTTTGTCAAGATCCTGATCTCTTGGGTAGTGAGATTGGATATCCAGCCGCCTCGGATGAAAGTGAAAAATAAGAGGTCCCTGCACAAATTGTGAACGTTAAACATCTCACGGCTGTTGAAAATCGCAAAGAGTAGGCCATAAAACCGCTTCTCTGGTAAAATTCTTAGGAAAGATAACCTAGCCACGGGCAGATAACTTGGAAGGAATCTGTCTAGAGTAAGCAAACCTTAAGCAAATACATTACCGAAGTCGGACACATTGACCTTTGAGGTGTGCAGCTAAATGTGGTAGCGGAACGAAGAAGGTGATGATGAAGATGAAGAAGATAATGATAATGATGAAGAAGAAGAAAAAGAAGAAGAAGGTTGTGGAAAAAACATCACTACTAAAGACATTCGGCATGAGCTATACAAATAAGGAAAACTAAATACAATCGATGTAGGGAGTGATGTCTTTGATATTGTTGTTATATTGTAATAATGACAGGAAATGTTGGTCCGGCTCAATGAACAGGAAGCCTTGGGTGTCAGTCTTGCGGTTGTGAATGTACCTCGTGTCCAGAACTGGGTAAAGCGAGAGGATCCCGGGCTCCTGAATACGACTCACGGCTGACCAGACTACCATTGAGAGGGCAGCCCAAGAGAACGGCAGTGAATAATGGAATATGAACAACATTAAGACGAGTTTGGAGGTAACAGAGGTACGGTTTCTGAAGCGCAATTTACGAATATATTGGGTACCCATAGCAACTAACAACACCTTGCATGAGAAAGATGAATGAAAGTAGAACAATATACACAACTATAAGAAGGAGACATCTTTGGTAATGTAATGAGAAGAAAATCATTGCTTGATGGAATTAGACGATGGCGTGGAATAATAGCATCAATAGAATTGGTCCTGAACACCAAGGACCGTGATATGTAGAGATTTATGAACCATTTTTAGAGAACATGATGCCGTAGAGTCGTAGACAACATAGCTAATACCTAGGCGAAGGGGCGAAGAAACGCAACTGTTTCCTTCACGTAACGACGACAGCATAGGGAAATACCAAACAATAATAACTGTAGAAATAACTAATATCTGTGTGATGACGGGCCGAAACACAATTGTTTCCTTCACATAACGATGACAGCTTAGGGAAATAACAATCATAACTGTACACATAACTAATATCTGTGTGAAGAAGGAATAGAAAAAGGAAGGAACGAGGAGGAAGAGAAGAGAAGGACAAGGAGGAGGAGGAGCAAGAAAAGAAGAAGAAGAAGAAGAAGAAGAAGAAGAAGAAGAAGAAGAAAAAGGAGGAGGAGGAGGACAATAATGAAGAGGAGAAGAAGAAGAAAAGAAATGGCGAAAGAAGTAACATTTAATTATGTATTTGAATAGTGC
Source organism: Cepaea hortensis (assembly GCA_963921405.1). Lineage (NCBI taxonomy): Eukaryota > Metazoa > Mollusca > Gastropoda > Stylommatophora > Helicidae > Cepaea > Cepaea hortensis. The sequence goes on from OY992880.1 coordinate 33,216,727, forward strand.
GTGACGAAAACAATCGCCATTTTAACACAAAAAGGTAAAAAGCCAGTATTTGAGTCTGATATTTTCCAGTGTTTATTGAACTTGTTTGGTATAAATTTTAATGATCCATTTTATTTCACTGAAACAACTAAATAAATTATGGAGTGGGACAGTTAGAGCTACAAAAATTAGGTTTGTAAGAGCACGCATCTTCCCCATTGCAACATACGCCTGTGAGTCCTGGACACTTACTAAACAAGCTGAACAACGCATAAATAAATGAATTTGAATATAAATGTTACTGACGGGTTCTAATAATATCTTGGATAAAGAAAAGAACAAATGCATCCATACTTCAAGAAGTATTGAAGAAGGTAGGCTATTAAAGACGATAAAACGAAGAAAATTGAGAAGAATAATGGAGGGGTATATGCCTGGGAAGAGAGGGAGGAAGGCCAAAGAGAAGATGGGTGCAGGATGTGGCGGATGATCTCCACACGTAGGACGTGGGACATTTTGCTTATGATCGAGAAGTTTTCTGGAAGGTTGTTATGCGAGCGAGATTCTGCAAAGGGCATGCTACTGAATGAATGAATGAATGAATGAATGAATTTTATTCCAAATACAACCCCCCCCCCCCCCCTTTCGGCATAATTACGCCGTTAAGTGTTTCTATTTAAAGCCACGGGGCCTTGGAAATAACTGTATTGAAAGGCATTATTCCTGGAGGAAGAGCCGACTAGCAGGATGGTGAATACAGAACATTACAGACATCTTGGGCGTGAGGATGCACGAGTCAGTTAAATGTTACAGTAGAGCAGGATGGTGAATACAGGACATTACATCCACCTTGGGCGTGAGGGTGCACGAGTCAGTTAAATGTTACAGTAGCATGAGGCATCAAACATTACAGTGGGTGTAACAAAACTGGACCGGATCCTCAGTGTATGTAGCTAAGGTATATTGGGCTATAGTTGCCTCTTCTGTCCCCCTCAATGAATTACCCCCGGTATTAGGTCCTGGGCGCTACACTCCCTTTCAGACGACTAAAGACACAGTCAGACATCTAACTAACTATGAAGATAACACAATTTGAGGGTACGAAAAGAATCTTCAATAGAGAATCAATCTCTCCGTGGCCTTTCCAAGAACAGGGAAAAGAAAACAATACTGTCAGAGTGAGATGAGTGCCTGGGCTGAGTCATCACACAACTCCTGGAGAGGTAGTTTTGGACAGTATGCTATGTGTACAGAGCTGCTGGGTGTAGGAGAGGAGATCACCTGATACTGTGTCACGTTAGATTTGTGTCCTCTGTCTCGTCTCTGGTCTGACTATCGGACCTCTTCCCTGGCCTGGACTCGGGTTCTACGCTTAATGTTTCTTCGGAGTGACTTGCATTGATAGCCCAGTCGGGTTCTGGGCTGACTGGAGGTGTGAACGCTTCTCTCTAGCCTTCACCAACACAGGTGTTCCTTTAACTTATGAAATACACAGCCAGCAGTATTTGAAAGGATAGCTTCAAAGGCCTACTTCAAAGGACTACTGCGGTTTCCCAGATGATGCTTGGCTAGTCGCGGCCTCTTCTTAGCAGTGACAGACTATGGAATGATCTTTCTGGTCTGGTCAGGAAGTATGAATACTCAATTACGGAATACCCCCGAAAGCCTCCGAGATAGTCTACACGAAGGTGATGGCAGCTCACGATTCCCAAAGTATGTCCGAATATACGACTTTCATTATAATAGTATCTACGCACATTCAGACAGTTGAGTTCTGTTTCTCGGGACTATTGAAGTTCACTAGATCCCTATTACAGGACTCTCGAGAATTAAGGGAACTGTCCTAGCTCGTCTAGACCAGTAGAAATCCACACACACGTGATGAAGCCACATGAAAGGGTTAGATAAACTGTTGAGCCGTCTGAGGCCCACTTTGGTTTTGTGACAGTGGGTTGGGAAAAACAGTGATGCAAGATACAGTTCCTAGTTAGTTAGTTAGTTAGTCGACAGATCATCCTCATTGCACATTGAACCATTCTGTCCATAAGTGCTCGGATCCCCTCCTCAGCAAATCCCGCAGCGTGTAGCGGCTAACGACACCAGTTCTGTGTTGGTTTATCAATCTTCTTTGGCTTCCTGCGTAGTGTTCTTGTTTGGCCACCCCTCTTTTAATTTGCTGCTCTCGCAGTCTGGCCATGGTTGTAGATTCACAGTCATCACTTGGTTCTCGCAAAAGTCTTACTTCTCGTAGAGCATTCAGAATGTCAGCCTGGTCCATGGCGCGTCCGCCCTCCACAGTAGCCTCACCTGCGAGCTTGTCAGCCCGCTCATTTCCTTGTACTCCCGCATGCCCTGGCACGAAGATGAAACTAATCTTTGCCAGCCGAGACCGCTCCAGAGGCAGCAACCATTCTCTTCGGATCGACCCCTCCTCTATCCTCTTGATCATGTTCATTGAGTCGCTAAGGAAACAAGCTAAGTTCCTAGGAGAGGCAGAACGCGGCTAGCACAGAGAAGGGCACAGTACATTGCCGACACCTTTGGCACGAGGGTGCATGAGGCGGGGGAAATGGCCAGGGATCGAGAAAATTGTCATGGCGATGTGATGAGAGCGACGTTCTGCAAAGGATCTGCTATATGATGTTAAGAATACCAAGATTATTTTGAAAATCCTTGGAAAATTAACCATTAATTTGTAGCAGTTGGATCCATTAGCAGTATGACTCTTCGCTAGCTGTTGAACGAGGGGACGGAGCGCGTATGGGAATGTCCTGAATGCAGCGATGCCGTTTCTTTGCTCAACTCAACTCATCTCAGCTCATCTCAGCTCATCCTGTAGCAGTATATTATAACTCAGAAAGAAACATCCTGCGCCAAATCCTTACGTCCTATAAGAGTTTATGTCTTGTGTTTTTTGTTTGTGTATACTTGCTGCCACCCGGAAACACTTAAGTCAGTCAGTATAAGTTACCTTTGAAATGAAATTCTTCATAGTTCCTACTTATGATTGACAACAGGTTGCACATGTATTTTTACTTCCGAAATCCAGGTCGGGTTTATGATTTGTTGCGGTTCGGTGTTATTGCTGCCTTTGAAGTCTACTTGATGAGGTGAAGATATTCGCCTGTTTCCATAATGACGCTTTGAAGCTCGTCTCTGTAGTTTTATACTTGATTTAATTGGAAATTATCTGGAAGCTTCCGCGCCAACTTTAATACGTTGCTACTGCAAAGGTTTTGTGTGTGTGTGTGTGTATGTGTGTGTGTGTGTGTGTGTGTGTGTGTGTGTGTGTGTGTGTGTGCGTGTTTTTGAGTGTGTGTGTGTTTAAAGAAAAACGTGGGAGAGGGTGTTCATATATATTTTAACTTGAAGTGAAATATGAAATTTGGACACAAGAATCACCATCACGGGACTTTCCAAACCTCATTCATTCATTCATTCATTCATTCATTCATTCATTCATTCATTCATTCATTCATTCATTCAGTAGCATGTCCTTTGCAGAACCTCGCTCCCATAACAACCTTCCGGAAAACCTCTCGATCATAAGCAAAATGTACCGCGTCCGATAAACTCATCTGGAGATCATCCGCCACATTCTGCACCCATCTTCTCTTTGGCATTTCTCTTCCTCTCTTCCCAGGCATATACCCCTCAATTATTGTTCTCTCCAAACTTTCGTGACGATTCAAGTGACCAAAATATTTCAATTTTCTATGTTTTATCGTCATTAATAGCCAACTTTCTTCAATATTCAGCTGTTGAAGTATCGATGCATTTCTAAACCTGCTCGGCCTTTGTCTACATTAGCCAGCTGTTGGCAAAGACTCGATCTGTAGTCGCGCCATATCGCACCAGTAATATCCGCGTGTTGACGTATGGTTGGTTGTCTATTGATGTTTTGTTGTCACAGCATTAGTCGGGCTGGGGGGCTTCCGCAGGAGGTAGGCAGCGGTTCACTGGAGGGACCGACCGGCCTAGCACACTGACGTCGACAGGAAGCTTCCGAAGGAGAAATGCTGCGGTCCGTTGGAGGGGACAGCCGGAGTAGTACATCTGAGGTAACTGCTAATGCTGTGGCTAGGGGTTTATAGTGGTACTCGTAAATGTTCTCAGAGGCCAATGATTGTCAAGGTCAAGTTCTTCAACAAAGCTGCAGAAAGGAGACTCAAAGAAGTCGGTGGTGCCTGTGTGCTGACTGCTTAAATATCTCAATAAATGATTATTAACTTAAAAAAGAACAGCTAGTTTGAGTATTATCGCATGATAGGAATGGCTGTAGGAGTTATGCACTACTGGAAAAATAATCGTTATTATGAGGGGCATGAGAGTCTATGATTTGCTATGATTGTATAGTTGAATGACAGAGATGGACTTCATCACTCATCTGATGACTCGTCGGGTATGTTCAATATATACCTTATTTTAAAGACTTGCCAGTGGATTGTTCCTTGACTGCTGTGTTGAACAATATTGTTGGGCAGTCTCAGCTGGAGATCTTTCATGTTCGGTTATTAGGTGCCACACATTTTTTACAATTCCGTTTGGTCATGACAGGCACGACAAAATCTTGGGATGCCGAGTGTGGATCTTTTAAATTCATACTTATGACGTTCCCGGAACTGAAGCCGTTCATTTGATTCAGTCACAGTTACAGGATCGTTTAGAACGCACTGCTCTCAGTTTTGAATCGTTTCAAATTGGAGATTTTTAAATCCACCTCTATTCTTCTACAGTTTACAGTTATTTGGAAAACCTCTCGTCAAACCGTCAATATGTTGAATACGGCAAACTCTCTCTCTCTCTCTCTCTCTCTCTCTCTCTCTCTCTCTCTTCTCTCTCTCTCTCTCTCTCTCTCTCTCTCTCTCTCTCTCTCTCTCTCTCTATATATATATATATATATATATATATATATATATATATATATATACTAGCTGACCCTGCCCGGCTTCGCCCAGACCCTGGTGGGGAGCATCTCATTTAATTCATATAAGTAGTCATATAAGTTCTCGTTCCCGTTACCGACTGTCTGTCTGTCTGTCTGTCTGTCTGTCTGTCTGTCTGTCTGTCTGTCTGTCTGACCCGGCCCGGCATTTCCCAGCTCCTGATGTGGAGCATCTCATTTAATTCATATAAGTAGTCATATAAGTTCCCGTTCCCGACTGTCTATCTGTCTGTCTATCTGTCTGCCTGACCCTGTCCGGCTTCATTAAATTCATACAACAAAAAAAGTAACTTAAAAGAACGTTCTTCTACACACCATCCATTATTTTTAATGAAAACTCTTTCTAATCACCTGCATGACTACAGTAACTTCTTAAGCAAAAAAAGATGAGTTACAATGTTATGCATTGTGCATCATTTTTATGAAAACTTTGAAAATGCCTTACAGATTGTATCATTATTTATTATAACTCATATGCCAGTACATAACTATGGACAAAGAGTTTATAAATCTTTGAAAACGATGCCACAATATGACTATAAGTTATACAGAAAAGTTATGCCCCTTGAAATAACTTTTACAGAGTTAGGTCCCCTGAAATATATGAAATTATGATGAAAAATGAAAAATGAAATAATACTGAGTAAGCAGGCGATTTCACACTAACAAAATATCACAGTTGTCAGCTCTGGAATGAAAGGAAGGCGTGTAGAAAATTTCATCTCAATCGGATGGGCCGTTCGCGAACAAATAAAGGCCATACGGACAGAGATACATAAATACATACAGAGATACATACGCACAAGTCTTTTTTATATATAAGAAGATATATATATATATATATATATATATATATATATATATATATATATATATATATATAAGTAAATGACGTTAGTTTGAGGCAAGTGCAGAAATTCAGATATCTAAGCACATGGATAACAGCGTATGCCTCACCGAGATAGAAACCAGAATATGACAAGCAAAAACTGTATTATATCAAATGAAGAACATTTTGTGCTATAAGTCATTCTCCTTGAACGTTTAAAAATAGTCCTTGCATGTTACATAGAACCAGTTTTAACATACTGCTGCGAATCCTAAAAATTCAGTAAACACGAGAAAAAATCTCCGGAAGCCTTGGAGATGTTGTTTTATAGAGGAATGGTGAAAATTCATTGGACAGCCAAAATGAGCATTTGGACATTTTGAGGGAACCTAAGTCGCATAGACAACATATCACAAACACCAGAAAGAAGTAGTCATAATTTTGTTTTCGACATTATGAGATGACGAAGACACAAACAATAGATTGCACGATTTATTGCCTGGCATATTTCGCTGCATCTCGTCAGGTACATACTGAATTAATTAGATAAATCCTTCAAACTGAAATATACACATGTTCGCACAGTAATGTCGATTGTCTACCACGGTAATTTTAAACTGACTAACATGTCTTTCTGCTTACACAAGGACGGTTTACGAAGGTTGATTAGTATAGCTTCAGCAAACTTTAACAATAGACTACTTTGTGTGTTGAACAACACACGGAAGGCACTGTCTCTTTCAACCACGTGGCCACTCTCGAGCACATGTCTCCCGACCGATGAAGCCAGACTTTTCAGGTGTGTCGGCCTGCCTAGGCTACCATCTTCTGTGTGTAGTATCTTGTCCAACCAATTCGGAATATGTTCCGAAACCCTGCAATGTAACTGTCGCTCAGTTCTGCCTATGTAGATGGCCTCGCATCTGCATGTAAATTGGTAAATACAATTTGATTTGGCGTACAAAGCTACATGTTCTTTTACTGCTGGGACTGGGATTGGTGTGTTTCTGTACCTGATGACTAGAGCTGCAGCACAGAATGTTCGCTCGACTGTTGTGGTGAGCCGGTCCCGCAGACGTTGCATTACATCATCTCCTCGGAAGGTTAGCTGGATGAATACTTTGAGTTTAGGCACTGTAGTTACTTCTGATAACAGCCCAAACCGAAATCAGAAGTAACTACAGTCCCTAAACTCAAAGTATTCATCCAGCTAACCTTCCGAGGAGATGACGTAATGCAACGTCTGCGGGACCGGCTCACCACAACAGTCGAGCGAACATTCTGTGCTGCAGCTCTAGTCATCAGGTACAGAAACACACCAATCCCAGTCCCAGCAGTAAAAGAACATGTAGCTTTGTACGCCAAATCAAATTGTATTACCAATTTACATGCAGATGCGAGGCCATCTACATAGGCAGAACTGAGCGACAGTTACATTGCAGGGTTTCGGAACATATTCCGAATTGGTTGGACAAGATACTACACACAGAAGATGGTAGCCTAGGCAGGCCGACACACCGGCAAAGTCTGGCTTCATCGGTCGGGAGACATGTGCTCGAGAGTGGCCACGTGGTTGAAAGAGACAGTGCCTTCCGTATGTTGTTCAACACACAAAGTAGTCGATTGTTAAAGTTTGCTGAAGCTATACTAATCAACCTTCGTAAACCGCCCTTGTGTAAGCAGAAAGACATGTTAGTCAGTTTAAAATTACCGTGGTAGACAATCGACATTACTGTGCGAACATGTGTATATTTCAGTTTGAAGGATTTATCTAATTAATTCACGTAAGTTGTGTGATTTCTGCAGTATGTACCTGACGAGATGCAGCGAAATATGTCAGGCAATAAATAGTGCAATCTATTGTTTGTGTCTTCGTTATTCAAATTCATCACGGGAAAACATTGTTTTGAATTATGAGATGACAAATACTGGAACACGTGACAACCGGAAAGATTTGTGGAAAAAGATATATGGGAAGACAGCGTGAGAAAATTCTTGACAATCTTGTGTCATGCATGGCATGCATTGACCCATGTCGCCAGAGATCGCAATTTGTGTGTATATATATAACCCACATATTTACATGGACAATTGGAGGCGTTTGGTTTAGGTTTATAAAATCTCTCTTCATTGCACACTCGGATAACTGCATAAATGCTTCACTGGCCTCCCATAGAACACAGAAGGAAGTTTATGACAAAGCTGGTAAACCCCGAGCACCGGAGCAAATTAAAAATGTGCATATTATAACCAGGTAAAGGTAACGGTAAAAACAACCCTTTGCCAGACATTGCTGTTGGGGTATGAAGTGTTAGGTCTCCGTATATTCTAGATCATGGCATAATGAGGTGGATGGTCAGCTTCCTTCCTCACCACTTTTACTTTTCAGAGAATTCCTAGAAAATTCCACAAGTTATCCGGCGTCCACATTCCGAGGCTGGGTTGATCCTGGAGCCGGACTGGTCGGAACAATAATTTACTGTTTCTAGGAGATGAACACAAACCACTTTCATGGCTGGCTAACTAGCATAATAACCACTATCTCCATGGCAACGTGGTTAAGCGGCCTGCTTCTGATGCTCATGGGTTGGTTTCCAGATTTCGTCATTCGGTTGACAAGCGCAATCTCCTCGGAGATTCCTGAGGGTCGTCGCTGGAGCTACGGAGTTCGGGCTCAGTGCGACGCTTTTGACAGGCCGCACTACAGAAAGAGACTGAGCCTTATGGGATGAAACCCGGTGCAGTGAAGTTTATCCTCTAGTCTTTAACTCTTAAACTAACCACCGTGGAACAGCGGTTCCCTCTATAGTGTAGCTTTTCTAGCTTTGATATTTATTCTGGGCCAGCTGCCAATTCCTTCTACCCTTTTAGAATTTTAACAGCCAGGGGTGTGTTAATATACCCAACACGCACAAGAGCACATCCGTGGTTTTTTTCTTTTTGAGTGGCCTTATCTGAAAAGGTAAAAAGTTCGATACACTACCACAGGATCAGTGAAGAGGATATAATCCTGGTGTTTCTTTCTTCTTCTTCTTCTTCTTTTTTTTTTTTTTTTTCAAAACGCACACTATACACCTAACCCGATTTTTGAGAAAATTGAAAACTATTTTCTGACTTGAGTTCCACTCTGAAGCCAGAAGTCATGCCATTGAGCCACTATTCCCCCAGTGGGAGTTAAACACAAAGTAGGAATACAGAAGTGACAAATCTGCTTGAGCCATCGGCAGGAGCCGTAACATCTGATCTAATAGCTTTGGTTTCTTATTCTGTTATCACTACATGAAGGAAACAGTTGTGTTTCAGCACTTCGTCACATAATTATTATCTTTCTCACATTAACAGACATGGCTATTAACAGACTGTTATAAAACATCATCATCATCATACAGTGGTTTTCCGTGTGCAAAGCTTTGCTTCCATAAACGTCTTTCTAAACGTCTCTCTGCCATTAAGCAGATGTTCTTTCGTTGTTACTGTCATGTACAAATTATCTATCACGTGTTTCTCTTCTCCGCCTTACCGGTACACCTCCCTCCATAGCGATCTTTCCCAGATATTCATGTCATTTTACCTGCCAGCAATATTTCATTTCCTAAACTCTCTTTGTCTTAATATAGACTAGCGTGGCCGAGACGTTTATCGCTCCCTCGCTTAAACTTCCTGCGGTGGAGTAGTGGGCTCATTCCACACCCGGTCACTTGAACTTAAACGTTGACTTCTCGTTCAGAAAGCAATGGCAAACTACTGAAAGTAAAACTACTTAGAAAATTAACTTGGTGTCAATCGCAACGTCTTGTAATAGACATGAAATAGTTTACATTTGTCTTAAAAAGCAATCTTCTTCAACACTGATGTCCTTTTAGACATATATATTTGTTATCATTTTCGTTCATTGAATTTCTAACACAAGCACCACGCGTCTGCGGCTTCCGTTGATTTACCGTGCCTTCTTTTTCTGTATAAAAATAGACTAGAGGAAAAATCGATGGTAGGCGAGTAAGAGGTAGACAGTGATACATATGGTATGATGTTACCAGGAGATGGACAAACAGCAGTCTGTCAGAGTGTAGCATTAGAGCGAGAGATAGGAAATGTTGGCCATCCACTGCATTCAACCTTCACTGCGGAGGCGGCTCTTGGTTCACGAGGAGATATTGAGACATGAATAACATCTAGTTACTTAGAATTCACTAGGAAACGAACGCAAAGTAAAAAACAATACATGAATTAAAGGTTAAATGATGATCGACTTCATTGCTTCTGCTTTTACCCCATATGACTAGGTCTTTCTGTCTGCTGAACGTTAAGCATCCCCGAGAGACCTCGGCACAAAGCACAAACTCCCACGTGTCTCCGGAAAAAATGCACCGGTGGAATGAACGATGGTGTCCTAAAACGAATCCAAGATCTTCATAGCAGGAAGCAGACTGTTTGGCCACATCCCAAAAGAGACTCCTTAAAATGTCGCATTTACGCCCATTGTTAGTTGAAGTATTCCCTTATTAAAAAAAAACAAAAAAACAACAGCACAAAAACTGACGAGTTAATGAAATAAATGCAAAACCCTCCACCTGCATTAAATAAACGTGCACTAAATGTAACGCTATGATCGCAGTTTGCATCAACAAATCAACGCCGGGGAACAACATCAACATGCTCTCGTCATGTGTTTGTTCGTTCATTTGTTAGTTCACTAATCAAGAATAACTGGTCGAAAAATTCCGATTAAATAAAAACCTTAGCAACCCGGTGAAAGTTTCACTAATTTCATTTTACACGACGTTGCAATAATTTATTACCTGTATATGATTGTCTAGGCAATTTTATTTTTAGTAGTTTTCCATTGTATTATTAACAGCCAACGCTCATACAATTTTGAAAATCAACGCAAAACAATCTTTTACCAAATCGCCTGTCGCTGACTTAAAACTCTGTATGTTGGGATTGTAAAAGTACGTTCACTATCCCTTTACAGACATATTCTTTCACAGTATCACTATAACGGTAACTCTATGACAGTGACTCTATGACAGTTACTTTATGTTCGTTACTCTATGACAGTTACTTTGTGATAGTGACTCTATGATAGTACTTTTTGGCAGGTAATCTGTGACAGTAACTCTATGACAGTAACTCAATGACAGCAACTCTATAACAGTAACTTTATGACAGTTAAAAAAAACACACCAAATAAATTAAGTACTCCAAGCCAGTTACTCCATGTCAGTTACTATGGACCAAATACTCTGTGATAGTACTCTATGCCAGTTACTATGGGACAATTACTCTGTGATAGTACTCTATATGCCGGCTTCCTGGCCTAGAGGTTAGCGACTTTTCTCCGTAATCTCGTATACTCTCGTAAGTAACGTGACGACGGTGAGAATCAGCAGTGGTTCAAATCGCGTCGGTAACTTACGGGGTATGTGAGCCGGCCGCTCAGAAAGCAATGGCAAACTACTGAGCGTAATCTTGCCAAGAAATCAACAATAAGCTGAAAGATGCTGATGTTGACAGCAATGTCCTGTAAAGGATATCCAAACATTGATGTTTTAGTACTCTATGCCAGTTACTTCACGCCAGTTACTCTGGACCAAATACTCTGTGATAGTACTCTATGCCAGTTACTTCACGCCAGTTACTATGGGCCAGTTACTCTATGACAGTTACTCCATGCCAGTTACTATGGACCAAATACTCTGTGATATCACTCTTTGACAGTTACTTCATGCCAGTTTCTATGGACCAATTACTCTGTGATAGTACTCTATGCCAGTTACTATGATCCAATGTAGGTCAGCATGGCCGAATGAATAAGAACCCGTGTTCTTAAACATCCGGTGTGCTGATGCCGAGGTAAGAGGTTCAGCCCCTACACCGGACAGCTGGACTAAAATGTTGACCTGTCGTCCTTGACATGGGGACGTTATTTACAAGTACCTCTGAAGTAGTAGTGGGTTCGCCTGATGGCGAGTTACACTGTTAATAGGGAAAGCTAATCCACATGCAAATTTCAGTCCAGCACTACTTGAAGTAGTGTGTATAGACTACACTTGAGTTCAAAGCGAGCGAGCGCAAAAAACAAACAAACTAGGGGCCAATTATTCTATGCCAGTTACTCCATGCCAGTTACTCCATGCCAGTTACTCCATGCCAGTTACTCCATGCCAGTTACTCCATGCCAGTTACTCCATGCCAGTTACTCCATGCCAGTTACTCCATGCCAGTTACTCCATGCCAGTTACTCCATGCCAGTTACTCCATGCCAGTTACTCCATGCCAGTTACTCCATGCCAGTTACTCCATGCCAGTTACTCCATGCCAGTTACTCCATGCCAGTTACTCCATGCCAGTTACTCCATGCCAGTTACTCCATGCCAGTTACTCCATGCCAGTTACTCCATGCCAGTTACTCCATGCCAGTTACTCCATGCCAGTTACTCCATGCCAGTTACTCCATGCCAGTTACTCCATGCCAGTTACTCCATGCCAGTTACTCCATGCCAGTTACTCCATGCCAGTTACTCCATGCCAGTTACTCCATGCCAGTTACTCCATGCCAGTTACTCCATGCCAGTTACTCCATGCCAGTTACTCCATGCCAGTTACTCCATGCCAGTTACTCCATGCCAGTTACTCCATGCCAGTTACTCCATGCCAATTATTCCATGCCAGTTACTCCATGCCAGTTACTCCATGCCAGTTACTCCATGCCAATTATTCCATGCCAGTTACTCCATGCCAGTTACTCCATGCCAGTTACTCCATGCCAGTTACTCCATGCCAGTTACTCCATGCCAGTTACTCCATGCCAATTATTCCATGCCAGTTACTCTATGCCAGTTACTCCATGCCAGTTACTCCATGCCAGTTACTCCATGCCAGTTACTCCATGCCAGTTACTCCATGCCAGTTACTCCATGCCAGTTACTCCATGCCAGTTACTCCATGCCAGTTACTCCATGCCAATTATTCCATGCCAGTTACTCCATGCCAGTTACTCCATGCCAGTTACTTCATGCCAGTTACTCCATGCCAATTATTCCATGCCAGTTACTCCATGCCAGTTACTCCATGCCAATTACTCCATGCCAGTTACTCCATGCCAGTTACTCCATGCCAGTTACTCCATGCCAATTATTCCATGCCAGTTACTCCATGCCAGTTACTCCATGCCAGTTACTCCATGCCAATTATTCCATGCCAGTTACTCCATGCCAGTTACTCCATGCCAGTTACTCCATGCCAGTTACTCCATGCCAATTATTCCATGCCAGTTACTCCATGCCAGTTACTCTATGCCAGTTACTCCATGCCAGTTACTCCATGCCAGTTACTCCATGCCAGTTACTCCATGCCAGTTACTCCATGCCAGTTACTCCATGCCAGTTACTCCATGCCAGTTACTCCATGCCAGTTACTCCATGCCAATTATTCCATGCCAGTTACTCCATGCCAGTTACCCCATGCCAGTTACTCCATGCCAGTTACTCCATGCCAATTATTCCATGCCAGTTACTCCATGCCAGTTACTCCATGCCAATTACTCCATGCCAGTTACTCCATGCCAGTTACTCCATGCCAGTTACTCCATGCCAGTTACTCCATGCCAGTTACTCCATGCCAATTATTCCATGCCAGTTACTCCATGCCAGTTACTCTATGCCAGTTACTCCATGCCAGTTACTCCATGCCAGTTACTCCATGCCAGTTACTCCATGCCAGTTACTCCATGCCAGTTACTCCATGCCAGTTACTCCATGCCAGTTACTCTATGCCAGTTACTCCATGCCAATTATTCCATGCCAGTTACTCCATGCCAGTTACTCCATGCCAGTTACTCCATGCCAGTTACTCCATGCCAGTTACTCCATGCCAGTTACTCCATGCCAGTTACTCCATGCCAGTTACTCCATGCCAGTTACTCCATGCCAGTTACTCCATGCCAGTTACTTCATGCCAGTTACTTCATGCCAGTTACTCCATGCCAGTTACTCCATGCCAGTTACTCCATGCCAGTTACTCCATGCCAGTTACTCCATGCCAGTTACTCCATGCCAGTTACTCCATGCCAGTTACTCCATGCCAGTTACTCCATGCCAGTTACTCCATACCAGTTATTCCATGCCAGTTACTCCATGCCAGTTACTCCATGCCAGTTACTCCATGCCAGTTACTCCATGCCAATTATTCCATGCCAATTATTCCATGCCAGTTACTCCATGCCAGTTACTCCATGCCAGTTACTCCATGCCAGTTACTCCATGCCAGTTACTCCATGCCAGTTACTCCATGCCAGTTACTCCATGCCAGTTACTCCATGACAATTATTCCATGCCAGTTACTCCATGCCAGTTACTCCATGCCAGTTACTCCATGCCAGTTACTCCATGCCAGTTACTCCATGCCAGTTACTCCATGCCAGTTACTCCATGCCAATTATTCCATGCCAGTTACTCCATGCCAGTTACTCTATGCCAGTTACTCCATGCCAGTTACTCCATGCCAGTTACTCCATGCCAGTTACTCCATGCCAGTTACTCCATGCCAGTTACTCCATGCCAGTTACTCCATGCCAGTTACTCCATGCCAGTTACTCCATGCCAGTTACTCCATGCCAGTTACTCCATGCCAGTTACTCCATGCCAGTTACTCCATGCCAGTTACTCCATGCCAGTTACTCCATGCCAGTTACTCCATGCCAGTTACTCCATGCCAATTATTCCATGCCAGTTACTCCATGCCAGTTACTCCATGCCAGTTACTCCATGCCAGTTACTCCATGCCAGTTACTCCATGCCAGTTACTCCATGCCAGTTACTCCATGCCAGTTACTCCATGCCAGTTACTCCATGCCAGTTACTCCATGCCAGTTACTCCATGCCAGTTACTCCATGCCAGTTACTCCATGCCAGTTACTCCATGCCAGTTACTCCATGCCAGTTACTCCATGCCAGTTACTTCATGCCAGTTACTCCATGCCAGTTACTCCATGCCAGTTACTCCATGCCAGTTACTCCATGCCAGTTACTCCATGCCAGTTACTCCATGCCAGTTACTCCATGCCAGTTACTCCATGCCAGTTACTCCATGCCAGTTACTCCATGCCAGTTACTCCATGCCAGTTACTCCATGCCAGTTACTCCATGCCAGTTACTCCATGCCAGTTACTCCATGCCAGTTACTCCATGCCAGTTACTCCATGCCAGTTACTCCATGCCAGTTACTCCATGCCAGTTACTCCCTGCCAGTTACCCCATGCCAGTTACTCCATGCCAGTTACTCCATGCCAGTTACTCCCTGCCAGTTACTCCATGCCAGTTACTTCATGCCAGTTACTTCATGCCAGTTACTCCATGCCAGTTACTCCATGCCAGTTACCCCATGCCAGTTACTCCATGCCAGTTACTCCATGCCAGTTACTCCATGCCAGTTACTCCATGCCAGTTATTCCATGCCAGTTACTCCATGCCAGTTACTCCATGCCAGTTACTCCATGCCAGTTACTCCATGCCAGTTACTCCATGCCAGTTACTCCATGCCAGTTACTCCATGCCAGTTACTCCATGCCAGTTACTCCATGCCAGTTACTCCATGCCAGTTACTCCATGCCAGTTACTCCATGCCAGTTACTCCATGCCAGTTACTCCATGCCAGTTACTCCATGCCAGTTACTCCATGCCAGTTACTCCATGCCAGTTACTTCATGCCAGTTACTTCATGCCAGTTACTCCATGCCAGTTACTCCATGCCAGTTACTCCATGCCAGTTACTCCATGCCAGTTACTCCATGCCAGTTACTTCATGCCAGTTACTCCATGCCAGTTACTCCATGCCAGTTACTCCATGCCAGTTACTCCATGCCAGTTACTCCATGCCAGTTACTCCATGCCAGTTACTCCATGCCAGTTACTCCATGCCAGTTACTCCATGCCAGTTACTCCATGCCAGTTACTCCATGCCAGTTACTCCATGCCAGTTACTCCATGCCAGTTACTCCATGCCAGTTACTCCATGCCAGTTACTCCATGCCAGTTACTCCATGCCAGTTACTCCATGCCAGTTACTCCATGCCAGTTACTCCATGCCAGTTACTCCATGCCAGTTACTCCATGCCAGTTACTCCATGCCAGTTACTCCATGCCAGTTACTCCATGCCAGTTACTCCATGCCAGTTACTCCATGCCAGTTATTCCATGCCAGTTACTCCATGCCAGTTATTATGGACCAAATACTCTGTGATAGTACGCAATGCTAGTTAACTTAAGCCAGTTAATTTATGTCATCCAGTCTATGCCAGCTGCTCTAGGCCAGCTTCTCTGTGCCAGCTACTCTATGCCATTTGGTCTATGTCAGCTACTCTATGACATTTGATCTATGTCAGTTACTATGTCACCAACTTTATACCGGCTATTCTTTGCTGTTTGATCTAAGTCAACTACGTTATGTCACACACTCTATGCCAGCTGCTCTACGCCATTTTATCTATGTCAGCTACTCTGTGTCACCTACTTTATGCCAGCTACTCTATGTCACCCACTGTATGCCGGTTAATCTATGACTTATAATATGTCTCAGCTACACCACACATGTTAACTATATGTCAGTTAATCTAACCTATTTACTCTATGCCAATTAATCTATGCCAGTGAATCTAATCCATTACTCTATGGAAATTAATCTATGCCAGTGAATCTAATCCATTTACTTTATGACAAGTAATCTATGCCAGTTAATCTAATCCATTTACTATATGCGAAAGAGACGTGCCTTGTGAAATAAACCAATGAAGTAGATTCTCTTGCCTTTTAAACCTGTTTTTAAACTCTTTTTCTATGTCTGTTCTATATAACATGTATTCTATTTCAGTTTTTTCTTACTATTTTTTCCTGGAATAAACTTTAGCCTGAGCCACGCGGAATGTATATTGATAAAACCGTTCAGTAAAAACAAATACAATTAATTCACCTCGGAACTCTTAAAACAACATAGTTTGTGGTAAACCAGAGGAGCCTACTGGGACATCAAAAGAAATAATAGCTAGCTCTCGTGGCCAGAGTGAAATTACTACGGCAAAGAAAAATGATGAATCGCATCACAGCATGTTCACCAGATAGAAAATGGTTGTGGTAATGGTAAAGATTTAATACAACCACCCTTCAAAGCGAAGATGACACCGAGGGAGGCGAGAACACTTTTAAAAAGATGAACATAGCTTAGGGTTGCCAGTAACTGAGAAGCCGGGTCATTTCTCTTAAGCACAGAAAGAATAAAAATGTTACACTAGTTAATATTGTCACTATTGACAATAATAATAATAATAATAATAATAATAATAATAATAATAATAATAATAATAATTCACACCGTACACTGAAACTGAATTATACTGCGTCTGGTAATACTTTCTGAGCTTTTACCTCTACTTTTTTTTATACACTGCGGTTTCGAATTTTTCATATCCAATAGTTCTACCATCTGAAAATCGAGACATAGTTTAATTAAATTAAATGTATTATTTACCAAGATAAACAGCCGGACACATTGGCGTCTCGAGAGAATATTTCAATTTTTTGGTACAGTGAATTGTCATAAATAACTAGAGCTGTCCAGGAAAACCGGGACGAATGGCAATCCTATCATAGCTACTTTATAACAAGATCATAGAAATTCATCGTCCTAGCTATTATAACAACGCATCCACATGCACCACAATACTATAATACAACTGAGACAATCCTATAAGAGTATATTAAGATCCCACGAAGAAACATCACCATATGAGTTGGAATTTATTGTTTCTCGATAGGATTTTAACATGTCGAGTTTTTCTCATTACTTGTAGATTCGCAATGTAATGTCGTATCCCCCCCCCCCCCCCCCCCCACACACACTCCTCCCCAGTGTAATATTTGTTATTATTCGCAAACGATGTAACATGAAATATATTGGCCAGATCGGTAGGAGCCTAGCCGACCGCTTTAGGAAACACCTTAGGGATATTCAAAACTCTGACAAATCTGTCCCTAACCATTTCGATTTTTCTATTGACAACTGAGTCGCCGATGTATGGATCACAGCATTAAAGCCACACCACTGTGATAGCATAATTAGGCTTAAAATTGAAAGCCAGTTAACTCTTTGGGATGCCAGCGGGAGTCAATTCTGTTGTAGATGCCACTGTATAACTCTGCTGACTTCTATCTAACTGTTTGCACACCTTCGGCTCCACATTTTCTTATTTGGCACATTTCAGAACTGAACTTCTGCGCGGCCTTCCTAGCAACGAAGCACGCGTAATGGCCTAGCAATGTTTCATTCCTATATTTTTGTGTTTAAGTTTTATGTTTTAATTAATTTTTCTATTTTCATATTTTTCTTTAGATCTGTTTGTGTTGTTCCCGACGAAGATCATTATGATCGAAACGTCGAATTCTTATTTTATGGTGTGTTATCATCGTTCACCCCCCACCCCCAAATCCGTTTCCTTGTGATTTACTTTTGCCGTATTGGATGGAGTTCGTTGTAAGATACGTACAATGTGTCTGTGGTTATTATCTCTCACTTTTTCGCAAGAGCTACACCAACCTGGCATTTTTACGTTCAGTTGTTATATCCTGCTGCAGCCGTTATGTCTCCTATCACAAAGATCAGACCTACGTGTTTTAAACTAATGAAATACACGATAGTTCAGTCTCTTGTGTCCTGTTAGCAGTCAAACAATTATCATCTGATCCTACTTTGAATATTTAGATCAGCTCGTTTTTATGGTCAGAGAGGTCGTTTTGCCCTCTAGTTTCTCCTGAAATAAGCTTTTATGGAGATTGTTGCTGTTTCACAAGTTGTGTTTAAATCATTTTGTTGCTGTTTCACAAGTTGTGTTTAAATCATTTTGTTGTAGAGATGCAAACAGCTATGCTTGTCTATCTGCTTTCTCAAATCTCCGAGGGCTACAGTGGGAAGGTATCGTGAGTTTGTTGAGAATTTTGGTTTCTAGGGAGAGAATAATTTCATTTAGACCCCTGGCTCTTTCTTTCTTTCTTTCTTTCTTTCTTTCTTTCTTTCTTTCTTTCTTTCTTTCTTTCTTTCTTTCTTTCTTTCTTTCTTTCTTTCCTTTCTTTCTTTCTTTCTTTCTTTCTTTCTTTCTTTCTTTCTTTCTTTCTTTCTGTCTGTCTGTCTGCCTGCCTGCCTGCCTGCCTGCCTGCCTGCCTGCCTGCCTGCCTGCCTGCCTGCCTGTCTGTCTGTCTGTCTGTCTGTCTGTCTGTCTGTCTGCTGTCTGTCTGTCTGTCTGTCTGTCTGTCTGTCTGTCTGTCTGTCTGTCTGTCTGTCTGTCTGTCTGTCTGTCTGTCTGTCTGTCTGTCTGTCTGTCTGTCTGTCTGTCTGTCTGTCTGTCTAGCCAGGGGTCTAAATGAATTGATTCTCTTTCTGGGAGTCTGTGGCGAAGTGGTCGAGCCGTTTGACTCTGGCTCTGAAGGTTGTGGGTTAGATTCCGGGCCGCGTCCTTCGGTTCACGAGTGAATGTTTCGGAGACTCCTGTGGGTCGTCGCTAGAGCTACGGAGTTCGTGATTTGTACGACGCTTTCCGCGCTGCGGAAAGAGACCGAGTCATATGGGACAAAACCAGGTGCAATTAAGTCGACCCTGTCGACTTTTAAGCGTCTGTCTGTCTGTCTGTCTGTCTGTCTGTCTGTCTGTCTGTCTTTATAAGGACATTTATTATGGATATTAATCAGTTATTAATATATTTAATCGATCTGCGCTTTTCTCTATGTGTTTGTCTGGGGATCTTTGTTGCTACTGTCCGCTATAAAGGATTTCTGCTATAATAACTTGTTTTCCGTGAGTAATCTTTGTTGTTTGGTATTTTTTGATGGAAGTAAAAACGCTAACTGATTATAATTCCAACAAAATGCGCCCAAAACCACAATTGTTGCTTTCTGGTAAAATTGTGTTTAAATAATGTATATATCTATGAAGTATAATCACAGAGGACGGTAGAATAGACAGAGAAATTGAAATCATATGTCAAAAATAATTGAGCTTGCTTATATAACAACTACCACCCATACTGAAACATCCAAATTTATGTCCGCAAAACGACAGATGATAAATAAACAGCATATTCATCCCAACCCTATTCTACCAATGTCAAACTTGAACTTAATCCAAATTACACTTACGCAAAATCAACACCTGCGAGATAAGATGTTTGAGAAGTTAAAAGTTAGTTGCATATCCTTTACTGGACGTAGCAGTCAACTCCAGCATATTTTGGCTGTTCGTGATTCCTGGGCAAGTTTACGTTCAGTAGTTTGCGATTGCTTTCTGAACGACCGGCACCCATTCCATTTCATAAAAATCCAACGTAAGACGGTCTGCTGCCAAATCGCCCACAGTTTAAACAGTGGGAAAACCACCTTGTGCTACATAAATTGAAATGCTTGTTAATATTCCGTCAATGTTGTCTGTTGTCACGAAGCTTTCTTGTTTACTTTTACGCATAACGTGCCCATAAAGTCTTGACTGCGACTGGTTTCTCTAATCAGTGTACGGTTGTCATGTTTGTTTTCTGAAGCTGTCTCGTGTTTTCAGCCATCCATTGTATTGTTTGCATGTTCCTCAGAAATCCCACGTCAACTGTCGTCTGATGTTTCTCAGCTTGTCTGCAGATTGTCCATGATTCACATGCATATACCAGTATAGGTTCTAAATAACACTTTAAAACTCAATTTCTCGCTGCTATGAACAGCTTTTTGATAGTATGTTTTCCATCTGGCAAAAGGCTACGTTTGCCATGGCGATTCTTGTTAGATCTGCACGAGGCAAATGGTCAAGTCGTCTGCCTCAGGTTCCGAATGTTGTGGGTTCGATTCCGGGCCGCATTCTTCTGTTCACGAGTGAAGTTTTTCGGAGACGCCCGAGAGTCGTCGCTGGAGCTACGGAGTCTTTGCTTTGTGCGACGCTTTCCGCGCTGCGGAAAAAGACTGAGCCTTATGGGATAAACACCCGGTGCAATGAAGTCGACCCTGTCGACTTCTAAGCGATTTTTTTTTCAGCCAGGCGTCGTATTATATCGTCACATATTAGTTAGTTAGTTAGTTAGTTAGTTAGTTATCAGTTGGGGTATCTTCGTTGCACTCCGGACATGTCCATAGGTGCTCAGATCCTCCCCCCAGCATATGCATCAGCGTCCGGTGGCTAATAGTGCCAGTTCTGTGTTGGTTGACGAGGCGCTTTGTTTTCCCGATGTACCTCTCGCGTCTGGCTGTGCCGATTCTTACTCCCAGGTCTTTCATCCTGGAAAGCGATGTGGAATCACTGGCGTCAAAATCCTCTGTTCTCGCCATATCTTTAAGGGCGTTAATAACATCGGCACGATCCATGGGCTGGCCATCTACAGGGGGTGCAGAGCCAGCCAATTTATCAGCTCGTTCATTTCCCTCGATTCCCGCATGTCCCGGGACGAAGATGAAGGTGACTTTGCGGACAACAGACTTCCGCAGCGACCCAGTCCACTGTCTACGTACAGATCCAGCTTCGACCTTCTGAATCATGCTCATTGAATCACTTAGTACACACACGTTGGTATAATGCTGTGATTCCAGCCATATGAAAGCCTGCGTAACTGCCATCACCTCCATCGTCATGCTGCTCGTGGTCATAGAGTGGGCACCACTGGATTCTTGAACGGTTCGGCCCGCTGAACGGGCTGTAAATGCCCACGCACTTCTCTGCTGCTTTACATAGACGTTAACGATTACAAGCTGCACTGGTGTCATTATTCTTAATGCCTGCACTTGCAGGGCATCACTGTTCCAGGCGGACATATCGATCTCAGACACTAGTATGTTGTCGCGGACCAGAATGGCCTGTCCGAGGTGCCGCCTGTTAAAGAAACCCTGAAATCCCGCAACATTGACTGTTCCGTCGGTGAGCTGTGTTTCTTGCAAGACTACAATATCGTTTCCGTAGAGTAGTTTTTCAAGAATGGGTCGGCGTTGACTAAATGATGCACAGTTCCAGTACAGTACTCGAACATTTCCGATACCCAATCTGTCACATTTTAAGCACCACGTTGTGTCCTAGCTGGTCGTCTGGCCGTCATGTTAGGCTTAACTATCGCCACCGGGCGCCGATGATACGCCGAAAGAAGACCGGACACGCGTGCACGAACTCCGTTGCACGGTCCGAACTCCATTTCACCACGAAAAAACACTTAATCCATACACATTTCGGAAAAAACACGTTCCATTTTACGGGACGAAGAAATGTCCCGCCATCTTGCTCCATCGTCACATATACTAGTGGTTAACCCGCTTGCTTACCAAAACAGTGGTATGGGTTCAATCGCCAACAGCGACAGATTTTATTCTTTTGCTACCAGTATCACAATGGAGTCGATCTAGTCTCATAAAAAGGTATCCGAATAATTTTCAGTATTTTCTGAGAAGAAAATGCCGTGAGGAGGGAAACTGGTCACCTGACCCCATTAAACGGCTGCGTACAACATGCGACGCCCTAACACTTAACACTCCAGCGGCCTTAAATGCCATGGAACTAGAAAAGCAGACGAATCGGCAAGAAATGAAACCGTCATTGAGTTGACACCGTAAAAATGTAAATGCAGGAATCTATCACAGAAAGACGATACAACTAAACACTTACAGACTAGAGAAGCCACTGGGGTGTCAGATCCCATCATGTGGGGAACTTAAAAGATCCGGAAATTTAGCACGAAATCATCACAGAATAGACGAATGCTCTTAACTTTTAATAGATGTATGTCTTTTGTGTAGGAGATGTGCCACGGGATAAAAGGAAATAAAAAGGACAACACAAAGCTGCATTTTATACAGTGGTTATTACCTTACGTGATATGTCCTTATCATTGGAAGTTGGAGAGGGGGACTCTTGCGTGCTGTACTGAATTGATTATCTGGTTGTGGATCTTGGGCACGACCGTATGTTACCATGGTGCATTAGGGAAGCAAGGAATAGTAGCGGTGTAACCTACCATGCATGTCGAAAGAGGCGACTAAGGAAGGTTGACGCGAGACTGGCTATCTCATGTCTTGAGAAACTTTGCTTCAGAATTCCACGAATCCTGAACAAGTATACAACCGTCTTGGCATGGGCTGATTAAACATATATGCTCCATTTACAGTTGAAAGAAGGGAAAAAAAGAAAAAGAAGAAGAAGAAGAAGAGGAAGAAGAAGAAGAAGAAGAAGAAGTAGTAGTAGTAGTAGTAGTAGTAGTAGTAGTAGTAGTAGTAGTAGTAGTAGTAGTAGTAGTAGTAGTAGTAGTAGTAGTAGTAGTAGTAGTTACTAAACTACACGTCAGTTCTCCTTATTTCACACCCTCTTCCATATCACCTCCTCTTCCCCTTCTTCGTCCCATTCCTCTAATTAATTAACTATCTGACGGCGCTGAAAAAGAGAAAGAGAAAGAAGAGTAGAAAGAGAAGATGGTGCGGCAGAATGAGGTGAAAGCAGGTGAACAATTATCGTGAGGGTTAACTAATTGGACAGATTCGAGATGTGTTTAAAACTAAAGGATCCATGTTTACAACATGAGAAGTAATAATTAAATGGTGCTTTCCCCATATCTGTAGACATATCGCCACTGGATGGGTGATGGGGTCAATATCACACCGCCCGCCTTTACTTCCAAGACATTTCCTGATGCCCAGTTTGGGCTGGGTCAGCCTGGGAGCCTTTTAGTGAAACAGAATGTCCGTCTCGAAGGGGATTCGAACACATGCCCGCCGAGCTAGTAGTCTAAAGTGCTCATCATCATGTGCCATGCCGATAAGCGTAGGCAGTCATGTTTCGCCATCCCGCACGATCAGTAGAGTCGTTGATTAGCTGTGATCTTGCCTCGACCATATCATGTGACCAAGCCATGTGACCAAACCATGTGACCAAGCCATCCATATACAAGGTATATGTTTAATGACTGTGCAGTGTTTAAAAATATTGCGGGTCCAAGTTTTTTATTTACCTATTATGTTGCGTGAACTTTACAGAGGGTGAATACAAAACTTGAAGCGGCAATACTTTCAAATTCTGCGCAGTCATTAAAAATATACCCTTTATTTACTTCTCTGCTAGCCACTGCTCTATCGCGGCTCCCATAATTGTTTAATGGTGGCGTTTAAAAGAAGAGTTAAAGGTAAGCGGGTCGACTTCATTGTACCGGGTTTTATCCCGGGTTCGGTCTCTTTCCGCAGAGAGGCATACCAAAAGTGTGATGTGTACAAAACAAACTTCGCAGATCCATCTACGACCACCAAGGAGTCTTCGAAATAACTGCACTCGTGAATCTAATCGGAGTTCGTTAACGAACCTACGCCTTTCGGAACGCGAGGCAGGCACAGGTTGTGTACATCTGGTATAAATATAATCACCTTCTTTATTTCCTTGACAAAGACTACTCCCTCGTTGGTTAAAACACCCCGAACATCAATGGCGGTGGGGGTGTCTTTTAATGAAATATCTTTTCTAATTTTCAATTTCCCGAACCAGTGTGGCAGATCTGGCAGAAAGACGCAAAGACAATCGCTGGATTGTGTTCTATGTTATGAATGAAAGTCGTCTAGGAGCGCCAAGTGTAGCAACAACAGGAAAACGAAACCTGAAAGACTCGTTTCCTCGCATTGGGGGTGTTTAAATATATAGAACACAAGTCGAAGACCACGTTACATACCTTGATGTGTAATTAGAAGACCACGTTACATACCTTGATGTGTAATTAGAAGACCACGTTACATACCTTGATGTGTAATTAGAAGACCACGTTACATACCTTGATGTGTAATTAGAAGACCACGTTACATACCTTGATGTGTAATTAGAAGACCACGTTACATACCTTGATGTGTAATTAGAAGACCACGTTACATACCTTGATGTGTAATTAGAAGACCACGTTACATACCTTGATGTGTAATTAGAAGACCACGTTACATACCTTGATGTGTAATTAGAAGACCACGTTACATACCTTGATGTGTAATTAGAAGACCACGTTACATACCTGGATGTGTAATTATAAGACCACGTTACATACCTGGATGTGTAATTAGAAGACCACGTTACATACCTGGATGTGTAATTAGAAGACCACGTTACATACCTTGATGTGTAATTAGAAGACCACGTTACATACCTTCAAGTGTAATTGGATATATAGGACAACAATAGAGGACCATTTCACCCGCCTTGATGTGTATTGGATATACAGTACAAAACAAACGAAAATTTTACAAGCTATTATGTCTATTGGATATATAGAGTGCAAAGTAAACGAACATTTTACACGCATTTATGTGAATTAGATATATTTTTTCCCCTCGCATATCCTTTACAGGACATTGCAGTCAACACTAGTAATTTTCAGCTGCTTTGGTGTCTTGGCAAGTTTTACGTTCAGTACTTTGTCATTGCTTTCTGAAAGACCGGCTCACATATCGCCGTAAGTAACCAGCGAGACGCGATCCGCTGCCGAATCTCGCGCAGCTGTGTTTCACACGTGAGCATACGGGATTACGAACAACGTCCTTAATCCCTTCGCCAGGAAGACCGGCACTTGATATATAGTAACTAAAAATAAAGGACCATTTTACAAGCCTTGTGACGTATTTCGTATATCGTGCCAACACAATATTTTTATTAACCAGTCGGCACTCGATGACTTCGGGTTGTTTTGATTTGAATTGGAAATTCATCACACATTATTTAACTATTTGGTGATATATTTCTAATTGAGTAATGTTGCCAAAGCAGCTGCCTATCCGGCCTGCACTGTCCCATGTCCAACTGCCGAGGGATTATTTCAACGTACTCAACCATCTTCTGAGGTTTTCGCCTTTATCCCCCCCAAAAAAAGTCTAGTTATTCGATCCACTACCCCACGATCAGGTGGACGGGGAATATACTGACCTTGTTCTTATTTTTACGCATATCCATACAGTCAACACCGTTAGATGAACCTGGTCTACCTGAACCAGTGGGGACACCTCTGATCTACACGGTGTATTTTTAATAACTGTGCAGTATTTGAAAATATTACCGGTCCAAGTTTTCTATTTATCTATTATGTTGCATGAACTTTACAGGGGGTGAATACAAAACTTGGACCGGCAATATTTTCAAACACTGCACAGTCATTAAAAATACACCCTATACTTCACCCCCTTTAACCACTAACTCCTTGGGTGATGTGATCACTATTAAGTGTGCGGGGTGTCGCTTTTACTCCCCAGCTAGTCAGGATTGACCTAGGCCTTGAGATCAGTGGAAAAAGAAGATTCGAACACTTAACCACCATACCGAATGGCAACGGTACTAGTCCGCCCCCTTCACTATTGTGTATTTGGAGTGTATGCAAATTCAGACCAGGTAATTAATTTTCACTGTACTGCTTGACTGAGAAAACATGACACAGGATGATTTATAGCCCAGAACCGTTGTCTTCAGTTTTTCTATAGCCTGAAAAATTACCCTCCCTGTTTACTTTCAGAGAACGCTTTCATTATATCCGTGCTATAAATACTTCTAAGAAATTCCGCGTTTTACCGGTCTCACCTCATAAATGTTTATTTCATAAACTTTCCTGCTCAATGTTTATGAACTGTACTAGCTCTTCTTAAATGAATGAACTGTGTTCGTACGTGCTTGAAATGACACCAGCCAAGAGGATAGACGCCAGTGTGAGAGAATGGTTAGTCTCATTGGAGGATTAAAACCTGCAGGTGGCAGCGTATAATTTGAATGAGTTCTGTTTTTATTTTGGTCGGCGATGTGGCTCAGGGGCAGTGAACGCGTATCACAGTTTCACGACACACCCTGGCGAGGGTTCGAAATATGCTGCGGACGATTTGGAAGCAGACTGCCTTGCGTTGATTTAGATGTTATGAGTGTCGGTCGTTCAGAAAGCAATGGCAAACTACTGAACGTAAACTTGCCAAAAAATCACAAACAGCCAAAAAAAAAAAAAAAAAAAAAAAAATGAAGGGACTGACTGCGACGTACTATAATGGATATGTAACTAGCTATTATAAAATCACAAACAGCCAAACATGCTGGGGTTTATTGCGACGACGTGTAAAGGACATACAACTAACTGTATGGTATTTAGGAGCCGCCGTGGCCCAGTGCCTAAACTGTCGCCAGCCGACCCGGAGGTCATGTGATCCATCCGCATGGGGAAGGGTTCGAATTAAAATAAAATTGCCCTGGGCTACCAGGTCGACTCAACCTAAAGTGAGTACCTGGAAATGTCATGGGAAGTAAAGATGGCGGGCATGATATTGACCACATCAGCCACGAAGTGCCGGTTGGTCCATAAAAATATGTCTAGAACTATATGTCTTAAGGCGTGGAAACAGGTCCCTTTGTTTTCTTAATGTATTTGTGAGTGGCATTGTCATAGAGAAAGTGGCGGCAGTATGTGACATTTATACTACAGAAAAATAAATTAGTAGACAGGCAAAGGTTATACATCATAAGAAAGGTATTGGCGATTGGAAACGACCCACTCTTCTGTCCCTCTTCATTATGACAACATACTGACTTTGTTAACTAACAGGCTCTTTAATCATTGATATGACCTTCCGGAGGAGGAGGATGGAGAGAGAGGCACATACGTAGTGGGAGGAAGAGAGTACACAAAAGTGAGAGAGATGGGGGGGGGGGAGAGTGACAGTACACCGATAGACAGAGGGAGATATAAAGACACGGAGAGTGAGTGGTACGGAAAGATATACGAGATTGAGAGAGAGATGTATGTGTGTATATATATATATATATATATATATATATATATATATATATATATATATATATATATATATATATATATATATATATATATATATATATATATAATTATTAGAGAGATAGACTAGATAGACAGATACATAGACAATCAGGAAGGCAAATAGACAAGCAGACATCTTGATTATTGGATAGATAAATGGATTGATAGATAAACGGATTATCAGAAATCTAAACAGAGAGAGAGAGAGAGAGAGAGAGAGAGGGGGGGGGGGGGGTCACACACAGAGAGAAAGAGGGAGAGCGAGAAAAGCTGAGAAGGAAAGTCGAACAGGCCTCACTAGATGGTGCAATAATGGAGAAGGCACTAACTTAAATAAAGAACCTTCTTACAAGTCTAAGTCGCACTGGGCTTATGGTGCTAGCCCCATATGTTTATAGACCAGTCAGTGTGGTCAATTTAACGTCCACCGTCTATACTTCACGGAAGCCCAGGTCAATTAAAACAATCAGAGACAACAACATGACTCTCTTTATATTTTGTGTGGAGCAGTTCAACCAAAGAAAACTGGTTGAGAATCAACAACATGTACAGAAAGGCCCCGCTATACGTCGCTTCGGTTTACGTCGTTTCGCTATAACGGCCCTGTCACAGTGGGACATAACTTCACTTTACTTCGCTACGATCCGCTATAACGTTGTCACCTGTGTAGTTATGCTGCGTTAACGTCGCCATTTTACATTTTGTGCAGTGCGTTTTCCCGGGATTTTATCGTGTATAAACTCATAATTATGAGTTCAAAGCGTACAGTAAGTTCTGATAGTGTGTCTAGTTGTAAGAGAACCAGGAAAAGTGTTACTCTTGAGGTGAAGATAGATGTGTTACGTCGTTTTGAGGCTGGCCATCGGGCTGTTGATATCGGTAAAGTCCACTGTTTACCTCCAACCACGGTAAGGACAATTCGTGCAAGTGCTGATAAAATCAAAGAGGGTGCTAAAAATGTAACCCCTTTGAGTGCTTCCAGAAGTACTCTTATGGAGAACATGGAAGCACTATTGGCCGTCTGTATTGAAGACCAGAACC
Organism: Cepaea hortensis; assembly: GCA_963921405.1. Lineage (NCBI taxonomy): Eukaryota > Metazoa > Mollusca > Gastropoda > Stylommatophora > Helicidae > Cepaea > Cepaea hortensis. The sequence continues at coordinate 33,245,341 of OY992880.1, forward strand.
AACGGAATATGCCTGTGAGCAAGATGGCTTTCCAAGAGAAAGCAAAGTCTCTCTATGAAGATCTAGCTAAGAAAGCGGGTGAGAGCAGTACTAGTAGTGCTGGTGATAGTTTTGGAGCGAGTCGTGGTTTTAATGCCTCTACGACCCAATAATTCTACCACTCACCCTCCAACCCACCTCTATTTAGCCGATAAATATCAACAACCATCAAAATAAACATTACATAATACACTGTATTTCATTTTATTCAATGCGAAATAGTGTTTCTCTATACGTTGTTTCACTTAAAGTCGCGTTTTCCAAGAACGTAACCCAGACGTTAACAGGGGCCTTCCTTTATTGGAAACGGATCCGTGTCCAGGGGTATAACCTTCTCGCCACGAAGGCTCACAAAATATTCCGAAGATAATCTGGTACAACAATATTAAACAAATAAAAGAAAGTATGTTGGGAACATGAAACATACCATCTGATGTGGTTGGAAAAGAACAGACAGACATAATGGCTGTTGCCGCATCATTAAGGGGTGATTTGATGCATGATAATGTAGATGTGGTGAAGGCCCTCTGGGAGAATGTCATTATCCCAGAAGATCAGATGGACTATCATGGTCTAGAGCAGTGGTTCTCAACCTGTGGGGATCCCCCCAGGTGGGAATTTTAGGATTTCCAGGGGGTGGGGGGTGGGGTGGGGGGGGGGGGGTGGGGGGGGGGGGGTGGGGGGTGGGGGTGGAATTAAGATTATTTCAGCATCGCGTTAATACAAGAACCGATTACTTTATATTGTTTTTCCCTTCATACTGTACGGTTATGTACGTCTCACCCTTCTAAAATTCATTTTATAAAGTAAGTAAACCCAAAAATCACGTTTTATGTGGACGTCTAGACTTGTTTTAGTATGTGCTATTAAATTTAGCTTCCATTATTACGTATACTGTGTAGGAACGGGGGCAGGATTTTTAGGTAGGAAATACGAAAGGGGAGAATGACGTTCTGAAAATATTATGAAGAGGTGAACGGGCCAAATTTTTAGATAGGAAGTACGAAAGGGGGGGGGGGGGGCGGGATGACGTTCTGAAAATATGGTGAAGGGGGGCACGGGTAAAAAAAGGTTGAGAACCGCTGGTCTAGAGAGAATACAGCAGCAAGGGTGGTCAGAGGAACTGTTCGACAGTCGTCATTCAGAGGTAAAGCAAGAAGGACATATAATCAGATTGCAACGGCACCATTAGTTTTGGAACTTTACGCTGGCTGTTGAAGATGAGGACTGAGCGCTTATGGGAATGCCCCGAATGCAGTGATGTCGATTTTTGAATCAACTCAACTCAGCCCATGAAACATAAAGATGTGAAGCGTGGACCGTTTCACAAACACAAAGAAGAAGAACACTGAGGCTCTTGAACTTCAATGTTACAGAGAAATTCTTAGAATGTCGCGGTTTAAGTGAAACAAAAGTAATGACATTCTATAAAACCTAAACATTCAAGAAAATTGCTATATAAACAATATAGTTTCTCGAAAACTAACATAATTTGCAGCACAGAACTACACAGCGGCATTGCAAGAATACTTAATGGGAGGTGTGGTAACTGGAAGAGAGGCAGGGGCCAAATAACATAGCAATGGACATACGGGCATCATAGACAGCCTGGGCGTGAAAGCCAGCATTTGGCTGGGGAACTGGACAAAGATTGAGAGTATTTCTGCAGGATTAACTGATTCAGCGCCGAAGGATAATATATCACCAAATGTGACCTCTCATATGGACAGGAGGACGCTATATCGCCATAATAGGGTCATCGCTTTATTTAGTTTGTTTCGTGTATCCAACACAATTTCAATGCTCAGTGAACGGAGATGTACATTTTAATATTTTCTCATTTGATTGTGTACCATGTGTTGCTTCCAGATACACTTTTTGTTTATCACTGAACCAGTTGAGAGAAGTGCGACGTTCTGCACAGGATTTGTTACATTATATATATATATATATATATATATATATATATATATATATATATATATATATATATATATATATATAACACACATAGGCAATACTCATATATAACATCCAGACAACACTCATAGACAACACGCATATAACACTCATGTACAACATATGAAACCTTCTTATGTTCACTGTTATGTACATAATTATTTGCAGCCCTATACCATGGGCAGTATGCAAGAGATGGAGCGCCTTCTCCGAGCCAAGGATGACTTCATCAAAGAACTTCAGAAAATTCTCGAGGAGAAGGATGAGAAGATCATGCAGCTGAGGAGCAAACTGGACAAGTTCCAATCGATACTTCCACAGACACAAAACAACTTTATAGTCGGTCCGAGGAAGCAGCGGGCACAGGGCATCAGCGCGGAGTCTCAGTCTCTTAGAAGTCTGGATGACTTCAACAAGTCAACATTTAGAAAATATTCTAAAACTGACAGGTATGAGTATGTGTTCTTGTATGTGAATATCCAGCGGCATTCTGTAGACATTCCGCTGTAGCATGGTGGCTAAAATACTCCTGTCTGCTGGCCCGTGCTCGTATGTTCCAGTCCACTTTGAGGCGGTGGATTTCTTTTTCTTTTGCCTGGGCTCTTAGATCGACCTAGCCTGAAGAAGTGAACCAGGAAATTTTCTGGGAAATAAAGGCGGTAGGTGTGATATTGATTACACTATCTAGCGATTGATCTAGAAATATGAGGATAGCACCATACACCTTTTACGCTTCATGGTGGGAAAATGCGTCTTTTATCTTTACTATTCCTGTACTCATTACCACAAACAACGCTGTCAGATAGCATTAGTTGCTATCTTCACAAGAAAGATCGAGTACACCGATTCATCCATATTCCTTATCTGTTGGCAATTCCATCAAGGATGAACTGTATGTTTCGTAGAGGACTTTTGTGGTGACATTCTGGCGGTGGCATTTTGCACAGTGTGCATGAGCGGGCCGTTGTTTATCGAGACTCCTGTCTTTTCCACTTTTCACATGGATCAGTGGGGAACATTTTGTGTGATATTCACTGGCACGGGAACGGAGCATAATGTTGGAACCGCGACTAACGACTAGTGCTAATGTTGCCATTGTGGCGGAATCTTAAATCTTCTTAGCTGTCGGTCACTTGATATTTTCTAATCACTTAAATCGAGGTAATTGTCTGGCACGTGTGTTGTCCACCTTTACCTCTAGTCTAATTTTCACAAAGGTGTTGTCTTTTTATATTAACAACACTATAAATAGCACCAATACTGCAACCGCAAATAACATTATAACAACCAAAACTTTAAGAGCTAAAACCAACTACTGTCACTAGCTCAACTAATTTTACTATAACACAATGGTCACTCCAATTTCCTTCCCTGTTTTTTTTTTCTTTCAAGACCAACGCACACTACTAAAATTAATCTGGAACCTCTAATGCCTGTTAACTGATACATTTATGAGAATATATTTCCCCTCATTTACCATTATTATCTCCCCTGACATGGCCTCTGCTAAATCAGGGCTTCTCAAACTGTTCTATCATATCACAATGTAAGCCTCGCTGGACGAAGAGCTTTACGTCCAAATTATTTTAAGCTGTGTGATCTGGAAAGGTAACAGTAAATAAAGTTCATAAATAAATTCGCATGTATTGTTTGGCACTCACAGGAATTGAAGAAAGAAGTAGAGATTAGAGGACACATTAGACAACATAACAATTGATTTCGTTTTAAAGTTGAGAATACCGAGGGCATAACAAATGCTCCACATTCAAACAATACACGTGATTATTTCTTTTATGTTATACAGCTAAAGTATTATTAATTTATTCACTTCATATAGTCATATGGTATATTCGCCCTTCAGTATGCCCCTGACGAGATATAACGAAATATGGCAGGCCATAACTCGTGCTTCTGTGTGTAATCAAAAATAGAAAGCTATAGTTACTCCGCATGGATTCGAACCTGCCTCCAAATGGCTATAATACAAGCAGCATCCAATATCACTGTTGAAACACGAAGGTATAAACGCCTCAAAAGGGGCTCATCACAATTAATCCTGTTAACATTCATTTATGTACCGGGACCCTGGGACGTGAGCAAGGCAACGGGCGAGGCGGTCGTTTCGTGGACAGACGGTAATCGAGGAGGGAAGGGCAATGAGTGGGCTAGACATCATCATCATCATCATCATCATCATCATCATCATCATCATCATCATCATCAAATGTCATGCAAGCTGGCGTAGCGATCATATCTCTCCACATATCCCGGTCTTTGGTGTTCTGGATCAATTCTACTGCTGACATTCCTCCATGCCACCGTCTCAATCCAACCAGCATAATTTCTCTTGGTCTGCCTCTCTTCCCCTCCATCTTACCAGTTGTCACGATGTTCCCCAATGCCCCTCTTCTCATCACATGACCAAAGAAAGGTGTTTGTCTCTTTCTTATTGTCCTATAGACATCATCAAAGCCATAAGAAGCGCAGAATGAACAAATGACTTTAAGTACATTTGGGAATCTACTTCCTTGTCTAGAGGGAGGGAGTTTGACGGGCCGCTGCCAGACATGAACATTTTGTCAAGGGAACAAGAAACTTGACGGTAGACGTGAGTTCGAACCTCACCAGAAGGGGTCGTAAAATATTTTTAAAAATGACATGGGCTCCCAGGTCTACCCAGCATACAGTGGACACCAGGACTTGTGTTGGGAAGTAAAGACCACCGACGTGATACTGACCACAAGATACTTTGATAAATATGTGACCAATACACTATGGGGTTAGAACTATATGGCAATACACTATGGGGTTAGAACTATATGGCCAATACACTATAGGGTTAGAACTATATGGCAATACGCTATGGGGTTAGAACTATATAGCCAATACACTATAGGGTTAGAACTATATGGCAATACGCTATAGGGTTAGAACTATATGGCCAATACACTATGGGGTTAGAACTATATGGCAATACACTATGGGGTTAGAACTATATGGCCAATACACTAAAGGGTTAGAACTATATGGCAATACACTATGGGGTTAGAACTATATGGCAATACACTATGGGGTTAGAACTATATGGCAATACACTATGGGGTTAGAACTATATGGCCAATACACTATAGGGTTAGAACTATATGGCAATACACTATGGGGTTAGAACTATATGGCAATACACTATGGGGTTAGAACTATATGGCCAATACACTATAGGGTTAGAACTATATGGCAATACGCTATAGGGTTAGAACTATATGGCCAATACACTATGGGGTTAGAACTATATGGCCAATACACTATGGGGTTAGAACTATATGGCCAATACACTATGGGGTTAGAACTATATGGCAATACACTATGGGGTTAGAACTATATGGCCAATACGCTATGGGGTTAGAACTATATGGCCAATACACTATGGGGTTAGAACTATATGGCCAATACACTATGGGGTTAGAACTATATGGCAATACACTATGGGGTTAGAACTATATGGCCAATACGCTATGGGGTTAGAACTATATGGCCAATACACTATGGGGTTAGAACTATATGGCAATACACTATGGGGTTAGAACTATATGGCCAATACACTATGGGGTTAGAACTATATGGCCAATACACTATGGGGTTAGAACTATATGGCCAATACACTATGGGGTTAGAACTATATGGCAATACACTATGGGGTTAGAACTATATGGCCAATACACTATGGGGTTAGAACTATATGGCCAATACACTATGGGGTCAGAACTATATGGCAATACACTATGGGGTTAGAACTATATGGCAATACACTATGGGGTTAGAACTATATGGCAATACACTATGGGGTTAGAACTATATGGCAATACACTATGGGGTTAGAACTATATGGCGAATACACTATAGGGTTAGAACTATATGGCAATACACTATGGGGTCAGAACTATATGGCCAATACACTATAGGGTCAGAACTATATGGCCAATACACTATGGGGTTAGAACTATATGGCCAATACACTATGGGGTTAGAACTATATGGCCAATACACTATGGGGTTAGAACTATATGGCCAATACACTATAGGGTTAGAACTATATGGCAATACACTATGGGGTCAGAACTATATGGCCAATACACTATAGGGTCAGAACTATATGGCCAATACACTATGGGGTTAGAACTATATGGCAATACGCTATGGGGTTAGAACTATATGGCCAATACGCTATAGGATTAGAACTATATGGCCAATACGCTATAGGGTTAGAACTATATGGCCAATACGCTATAGGATTAGAACTATATGGCCAATACACTATGGGGTTAGAACTATATGGCCAATACGATATGGGGTTAGAACTATATGGCCAATACGCTATAGGGTTAGAACTATATGGCCAATACACTATAGGGTTAGAACTATATGGCCAATACACTATGGGGTTAGAACTATATGGCCAATACGATATGGGGTTAGAACTATATGGCCAATACGCTATAGGGTTAGAACTATATGGCCAATACACTATGGGGTTAGAACTATATGGCCAATACGATATAGGGTTAGAACTATATGGCCAATACACTATAGGGTTAGAACTATATGGCCAATACGATATAGGGTTAGAACTATATGGCCAGCACGTTCTACTGCGGCTACTGTGTGTTTATATAGTCATGTAGGTCAAGGACTTATTTAAACCCCTTATGGCGTATTCTGCTTGTGGTGCTAGACCCATCTTTTCATAGACCAATCAACACCCCAGGGGGGGGGATGTGGTCGGAACCACACCGGCTGCCTTTACTTCCCAAAAGATTTACTGGTACCCAATTTAGGCTGGGTCGCCGACCTAGGAGCCCAGACCAAATTTAAAAAAAATCACTCCCGCCCTGATGAGGATCACACACACATGACCAGGGAACAGGTAAGCGAGTGTCTAGAGATTACACCACCGCGCCTCCCATGTATTTATATTGTCGTCTTTAATTTAGTAGGTTATCTTTTCTATCGAGCTGGTACAAAGATTACTGAATTACCAAGGGGATTCATATGAAAACCCTAAAAGTGTGATATAAATGACAATAACCATGCCGTTGTCTTGTAACCTGTCAATATTGTTGTTAAGGATGTTAAGAGGGTTAAGTATGTGACATCACGGTGCAGGCAAACACAGTGACGTCATAAGGACAGTTTAAAGATGGCCGCCCACTTTTAACATGCACCAAAGAGGACCAGTGTTCTGTTATCAGTCGTTTTTCTTTTTTTAAAATCAGTTAAGGGGTGAAACCAATAGAAATTCATCAGCGAATGAAAGTCCTGTAAGGTGATGCACGCCTGTCTGTCCAGTAAGTGTAAGAGTGGAGTAGGAAGTTTGAAAATGGCCTTGACTTCTAGGATAGACTGTTCGCAACTGGGTCAGGGGCACCGAGTAGTGACTCCAGAGTCGACTTTCCTACAGGATTCCAAGCACTTTATCTGCGCTGGCGGACTTCCATTGAACGCAGTGGTGACTACATCAAACAATGATACAGTTGTTCTCTACTTTTTCAGAATATATTTTAAAAAAAAACAAAAACAGTTAAGGTTTTAATTTGAAGCCCTTTCATAACATCGACAATGACATGGAATAACACTATCCTATGTAACCAACGGACGCAGGAATGTCAACTATTCCACCTCACGAGCTTGACAACAAAAGTGGTAGAAGAAGATGATGATAATGATGAATTTTTCTAGAATTTTACAGTTAAGAATCAAATAAGCGGCTGTATAGGTATGCGATTAGATCGGTTTGCCTGTTGGCACGAATGTCACTTTTCTTTGGCATTTCTCTGTTTACCCTGATTATCAAAAATGACGGAGCCAAAATGATCTCCTCTCTAGTGTTGAAAAAGATCACTGCTTGCAGAGAAAAACAAAATACCCGTACTATTTGTTAGATAAATAATGTTCCGTTTTAAGGAGTTGAGGGTTGAGGGATGTGAATTAATTGCCAACGATTTTCAGTGCTTTATATATAGCTACATGGAGAAATATTATATTCAGCCGTTTGCAAGCCAAACTAATGCCTGTAATTTACGTACTTGAAAATGTATTCTTTGTCGTCCGCTTTTCAAAAACGAAGAGATTCAAACCATTATATCCGGAGCTTCTTCTCTCTTTCTCTCTCGCTGCCTCTATCTGCCTCTCCCAATTGTTATATCTCAAATTCTCTCTCTCTCTCTCTCTCTCTCTCTCTCTCTCTCTCTCTCTCTCTGCATTTGGGCTTTCATAATTCTCTCCCATCTTCCCCCAGGTTTAATTCTTTCTCTTATTCCCTCTCTTATTCATTCTGTCTCTTTCAGGATTCCTCTCTCCCGTTTTCTGCTTTACTTCTGTCTGTCTGTCTGTCTGTCTGTCTCTCTCTCTCTCTCTCTCTCTCCCCCCCCCCCTCTCTCTCTCTCTCTAGGGCTATTTCGCACGCTCTCTCTCGCTCTTTCACTCTCTTCTCTCTCTCTCTTACTCTCTTTCATTCGCTCGCTCTCTGTCACCCATGGTATCTTTACTTCGCGTTATCTCTTTTCAACTTTCCTTCTTTCCCGCCTACCATTTCTCTCTCTCTCTCTCTCTCTCTCTCTCTCTCTCTCTCTCTCTCTCTCTCTCTCTCTCTCTCCCTCCCTCTCACTCACCCATTCTTTCTTCTAATCTGTTGATTTTCTCTATCTGCTATATCTGCTGTACTCCACTAGCGTACATTAACATGTTTTTGTCACAATAACAGCATGTAAGCTTCACTCCCGATGCGACGTGTCCTACTGACCTAGATGTTAATTGACTAAAGTGGAGCGATTAATATCCACATGAAAGAAAGCCACCATCAATTAGCAAGTTGATACAGTAAGACTGAATACCAGTTTCCACTAGTTTTGTTTGCTATTTATCTAATCGGGACAAGTAAGTGACAAAGTGACGATGCTTTTCTCCCGACGTGAACTCTCAAGGTTCAAACCTAAGTTCTGACCTTGGTTCCCCTAAGCTAACCGTCACAGTGTCTCGTGTATTTTTGTTGTTGTTGCTGTTTTGATCTCTTGGCAAGTTTACGTTCAGTAGTTTGCCATTGCTTTCTGAACGACCGGCAACCCATACCATTTCGTAAACAACCAACGCAAGACGGTCTACTGCCAAATCGCCTGCAGCTTTGTTTAGAACGTGGGTAAGCCGGATTACGAACTGCGACCGTAACCCCTATCTCGTGTATGAAGTACCCTAATGTAAGCATCAACACTCAGGGTAAACTAACCAGCATACCATTTCATATTAAGGGTACTTATTCTAGCGGGACCTCCCAGTGTTTTATGTCATCATCATCAAGTGCCGTGCCGGCTGGCTTAGGCGTTCATGGCTCTCCATAGATCTCGGTCTTTGGTTTTCTGGATCAACTCTGCTGCTGATATTCCTCCATGCCACCGTCTCAATCCATCCAGCATCACTTCTCTTGGTCTACCTCTGCCTCTCTTCCCCTCGATCTTTCCAGTTGTTACGATGTTCTCCAATGCCTCTCTTCTCATCACATGACCGAGGAAAGCTGTTTGTCTCTGTCTTATTGTTGTATATAATGTTCTAGTTTCGTTAGCCTGTTTCAGGCAGTCGTCGTTAGTTACTCTGGCAGTCCAAGGAATTCGCAACATTCGTCTCAGGAACCACATCTCTGTTGCTTCTAATTTCTTCTTAATTTGTTCATTTACATTCCAAGATTCACTGCCATACAGCAAAACTGGTTCTACATAGCATTTCAGCACTCTCTTTCTTACATTCAGTGATAGTGACTTATTGCATAAGATACTCTTCATTTTCTGAAATGCGGCTTTTGCCTGCCCTATTCTGCTCCTAATCTCTGTTGTACATCTTCCATCTGATGTTATAAATGCCCCTAGGTATCTAAAATTATCCACTTGGTTAAGGATTTTCCCTTCTATTTCTATGTCACATTTTGGTGTCACCATTTTCTTTGATATTACCATTGTTACTGTTTTCTTGATATTCAAGGAGAGTCCTTTCCTTGCACTCTCTGTTACTACAACGTCTAATAATTGTTGTAGGTCTGTTGAATTATCCGCCACCAATACTGTGTCATCTGCATAGCGTATATTATTTATATTATAACCTCCAACTAGTATTCCTGGCATCTCTTTGATCTCTCTCATTATTACTTCGCTATACAGGGAGAAAAGATCTGGTGACAAGACACACCCTTGTCGTACTCCTAGCTTTATCTGTTCGTAACTACCCTCTTTATTTCCCATTTTAATTGCTGCTACTTGGTTCCAGTAAATATTCTTTATTATTCTTAAATCTTTTCCATCAGTGTTGATATCTTCCAACATTTTAATCAGTTCATCATGTTTTAAGGGGTACTTTAATGGAAACAGTAACACCCAGTGTAAGCCAGCCATGTTAGTATATATTGTAGGATTGCCATGGTGGAAGCATCAGCTTCAGTGTAAACTAACCATCGTTGAGTTTCATGTAGGGAACCCACACGAATCAACACTCACTGTAGGCTAATCATCTTTGTATTTCATGTAGGGAGGATTATGTAAGCCGAATAAAGAGAGAGGGAGAGAGAGAGAGAGAGAGAGAGAGAGAGAGAGAGAGAGAGAGAGAGAGAGAGAGAGATGAGGGGAGTGAGGGAAGGGAGAGAGAGAAACAAGAAAGATTGAGCCAATTTGAGATATAGGGTGTATGTGTAATGACTGTGCAGTGTTTGAAAATATTGCCGATCCCAGTTTTGTATTCACCCTCTAAAAAGTTCGTGCAACATAATAGGTAAATACAAAACTTGGACCGGCAATATTTTCAAACACTGCACAGTCATTAGAAATACACCATGTAGAACCTAATGGAAGCATCAACACTCAGCGCAACATAACAATCAAAGGATGTCATACGAAGGTTCAAGTCCGTGTTACACACCTTCGTGCACAATGGGCATGTGGTGCTAGATCTAGATGTTACAGATCAATCCGCACTGAGTGGGTGATGTGGTTAGTACTACGCCGAGCCTCTTTACTTCTCAAGACCATTATTATTTTCTATTTTGTCTTTTTAGGGAGACATGATACGGTCTATAAATCATCGCCCGTTGCTTTAGAAAACACACATTCATGACTACACGTGTCTAAGACTGATGGGATGAGGAATCGTTACTGGTTGTCCAACAGTTACTCATTACTGGCTATTCAACATTTACTAATTACTGGTTGTCCAACATTTATTCATTACTGGTTGTCCGACATTTACTCATTACTGGTTGTCCAACATTTACTAATTACTTTCTGTCCACCAGTTATTCATTTCTGGCTGGCCAACATTTACATCCATACAGCATAATAAACACTACGTAATATGTGTGGAGGATATATTGGACCATATCTTATATATAAATTAGGATGTGCGTATGTATCTCTGTATGTATTTATGTATCTCTGTCCGTATGTCCTTTATTTGTTCGCGAACGGCCCATCCGATTGAGATGAAATTTTCTACACGCCTTCCTTTCATTCCAGAGATGCCAACTGTAATATTTTTTTAGTGTGAAATCGCCTGCTTACCCAGTATTATTTCATTTTTCATTTTTCATTGTAATTTCATATATCTCAGGGGACCTAACTCTATAAAAGTTATTTCAAGGGGCATAACTTTTCTGTATAACTTATAGTCATATTGTGGCATCGTTTTCAAAGATTTATAAACTCTTTGTCCATAGTTATGTACCGGCATATGAGTTATAATAAATAATGATACAATCTGTAAGGTATTTTCAAAGTTTTCATAAAAATGATGCACAATGCATAACATTGTAACTCATCTTTTTTTGCTTAAGAAGTTACTGTAGTCATGCAGGTGATTAGAAAGCGTTTTCATTAAAAATAATGGATGGTGTGTGGAAGGGCATTTTTTTAAGTTACTTTTTTTTATTGTATGAATTTAATGAGACGCTACCCGCCAGGAGCTGGGCGAAGTCACGCCGGGTCAGATAGATAGACAGACCCACCTTTTCGCTGCAGTTGTCTACTCCTCCTTTTCCTTCTTCTGCTGATGCTGCTGCCGCCGCTCCATTTACCCAAGTTAATTGTTGGGGGAAGATGTAAAGATCTTTCAAGTGCTCTTTCTAATGCTTTTTGTAAGTTGGTCTTCGTTTATCTAAGGTTGTTCTAACTGCAACCAATAAATGATTAGACAGACAGGCAGACAGACAGACAGAGAGGGACGGACGGACAGACAGACAGACAGACAGACAGTCGGTAACGGGAACAGGAACTTATATGACTACTTATATGAATTAAATGAGATGCTCCCCACCAAGGACTGGGCGATGCCGGGTCAGACAGACAGACAGACAGACAGACAGACAGACAGACAGACAGTCGGTAACGGGAACGTGAGCTTATATGACTACTTATATGAATTAAATGAGATGCTCCCCACCAAGGACTGGGCGAAGCCGGGCCGAGTCAGCTAGTAGTTTAATAAAGCATGTCCTTATTAGTACGGTGCGATCAACTTCAGGTTGATTTTCTAGGTAATTTCACGTCCAGTTTTCTGAACGAGAGGTCATCGTTTAAGTTCAATTTAATGCCAGTATTACTAACAACAATATTTGCATATGCAACTTAATTCAAACCTATTACGCACTTTTAACGAAAACCAAATTGTCTGCCTGTTTAGTAGCTCCGTGTTCGTGTCCTCCAAGTCGTGACCGTGAATGTGTTGCTTCATTTGTGAGTCGGTTTGTACCAGGTTCCGGGTGTCAGCAAAACAGGAAAAGCCGGCTTAAGACCACTCCAGACCTGTTCTGTAATGCATGCTTGCCGGGCTGACCAATGAACAAACATATTCGTAAATATCTTAAGATGTTGTTATCATTATTTACGTTGAACAAAACTGGTTATGTCTTGTTCAACTCAAGATATAATTGATAAGAGTATTCGGTGTTGTTGTTTCTGATATTCGGGTTTGTGTATTCATGGTGTGCCATTGCAAAGGTAGCCTTTTGCAAGATGAAAAACATACTGACCAACAAAAAGATATAAATTGAAACGAGAAAAAGAATGTTGAGATGCTACATAGAACCTATACTTTTGTATGGATGTGAAGCGTGGACAATAAGCAGTCAAGCTGAAAAACAACTAGTGGCTGTGGAAATGTGGCCTCTGAGGAAAATGCAAAGAATACCATGGACAGACAGAAAAACCAATGAACAAGTTCTTCAAGAAACAAATGAAGATCGTAAAGTGATTACAGTCAATAGACGTAGACAGTCAAAATTTTTTGGGCATGTTATGAGAAGAAATGAATTGGAGAACTTGGTGACAACTAGCAAGATCGAAGAGAAGAGACCAAGGGGAAGACCTAGAAGCAAATACCTGGATGGCTTGGCCACGTGGCATGGTCGAGACAGGAACACAGAGCTGATCCACGACTCTGGTGATCGAGTGAGATGGCAGAACATGACCGCCCACGCTTACCGGCATGGCACAAGATGGATGGATGGTATTCATGGTTTTCATATGATCTTACTAGTCATAGAATGCCTCTCAAATTCTACATAGTGGTTGTTGTCTTGATTCTTTCTGTGTTAGTATTCCACAGTTTATTATTTCTCTTTCTTCATTTCTCTTGCGAGGGAATGCGTTACGTCTAATAATGCACCTCCTACATCAAAGAAACATTTCATGCCAGGTAACTGTCCTTATATACCTTCTATTTCTTATTCTTCCATTTCTTCTCACTTTTATCTATCATGACGTTAGGCCCACAGAAAACTCACGCCAGCCATCTTATCCTTTGTCATCTTCTGTAGCTCCCTCAATGTTCTCACCTTATTATTCATCTCAGTCTCAAATTATTTCTCCTAGTTGTTTTTAGATTTATATTTCTCAACCTTCCGTGTTCATGATCCCTATAGCAGTAATTATGTTTTCGTTAGAGTTAAATATGCAGTTCTTTTCTATATTTAATTTCTTTTTCACTTTCACATCCTTCTTAGTGATATGATTCCTCAGCTTGCTTGTACTATTATTAATATAATTAATCTATCTGTTCCCCTAACGTTGTCTACATTGCTACCTAAATATTTTACGTGTGTTGATTTCATCTTTGATAACTAATTTCTGCTGTAATTCAGCTGAGATGTTTATATATTTTTGTGTTTGTTTTTGAGCTCGCTCACTTTGAATTCAAGCGTAGTCCATAAACACTATTTATAGTAGTGCTGGACTAAATTTTGCGTGTAAATTAGCTTTCCCTATTAACAGTTTCCCTCGCCATCAGGCGAACCCACTCAGACTTCAGAGGTACTTGTAATTTACGTTCCCAAGTCAAGGACGGAAGGTCAACATTTTAGTCCAGCTGTCTTATATAGGGCTTGAACCGCTTACCTCGGTATCGGCACAACGGATGTTTAAGAACACGCGTTCTTACCCATTCGACCATGCTGACCTGCTTGTTTATATTGACTTTAACAGCTTTTGCTAAGATACCACTCTGACTAGCAGTTTTCCTATCTGTCGGGAATATCGTAGCTTTTCTATTTTCTTCTTTAGATTGTTTCTCATAGTTAATATCCATTTGCTGTTCTGTAGGCTGGATATCTTGAGAATCTCTTGGGACGGGCCTCTTCAGAAGTACTACAAAGTTCTCAGCCCATCTTATCATTTGGTTGTTAACTTTCACAGTACCATTTTTGCACACGTGATTAATTATATGTTCCTGCTATCTTCCTTGTGTTATAAAGGTATTCGAGTTTTCTTTTCCCTGATGCTACTAAATGCCTCTCATGCAAGGCCATCTAAATTTGTTTATTTTCCTCTTCCTTATCGACTTACTAAATTATATATTATCGTCTGTATATATTTTTTTTTATTGGAGCTTAGTTTTAGTAGCTTTAGTTTTATTGTTATTTAAAATTGCTTTCCCCCTTCCCTTTTCTTTTGTTTGAAAGCGTTTGTAGCGTTATCCGTTCCAATTTTCAAATTATTCCTATACATGCTTCGTAAAAAGAAAGACACTATGATGTAATCAGTACAATTACACACTTCGAGGGATAGAAATACAAGTGTGTTTCGTATTTAGTTACTGTTGTTGCTATCATATATTCATCATCATAATGTGCCATGTCGATAAGTGTGGGCCGTCATGTTTCGCCATATCACACGATCACCAGAGTCGTGGATCAGCTCTGAGTTTTTGTCTCGATTATGCCATGTGGCCAAGCCATCCTTATATTTACTTCTCGGCCTTCCCCATGTTGTTTTCCCTTCAATCTTGCCTGTTGTCACCAAGTTCTCGAGTTTATTTCTTCTTGTAATGTGCCCAAAATAATCTTGATTGTGTATGTCCAATTTTTCAAATTAGTTTACGATTTTCATTTGTTTCTTGCTGGACTTGCTTAATGTTTTTTTTCTGTTTATATATCATGTATTGCTGTTGTTTAAATGTACGTTTTTACTTTTCTTTTATTCTATTTTGAGAAGTTTCAAGCGGTGTCCATGTTTTGTGTTTTCGTACCCCTTACTCAAGTTCTCTACGTGCTTTATTCAGAAGAAACTCTATGACGTGTTTAGTATTTAGTTACTACCTTGAACAGTTACATACTTCCACGATATAGAAACACAAGTGATTATATATTTTGTTGTTTATATTATATATTTCAAATAAAGTAAACCAAATATTATTATTGTTTTAAAATACTGTCGACATTTCAAACATTATCTGGACACTTTCAACTTTTGGTCGTCTGGTTCCCAGTCTCCACCACTTAGTTCAACATGTTGCCAGTTTGTTTATGTGTGCCGTGCAGATAATCCAACTATAGGAAATACATTACTGGTATGTTTGATAAGTATCTGGGTACCTTCCTTGATGCCATAAAGCACAGTAACCCACTGTTTATTCTGTGAAAACATTGAGAGATATCGACATCAGTCGGGTTTACGTAATGGAGAATGGCGTAACAAACAGGGCAAGTTGTGCTTACAAATACAACAAATGTACACTAAAAAATAAATATAGCTATTAAAATAACTTAGTTGTTTATCCTATACATGACGTCGCAGTCAGCCCCAGCACTTTTAACTGTTTGTGATTTCTTGGCGTGTTCGTTTTTGCTGATAACGCTTGGCGTTTTCAGTAGCTTGCCATTGCTTTCGGAACGACCGCCACCCATACCATTATTTGAAAAATCGCCCGAAGCTGCGCCCCGAACGCATTTTGTGGGACTGCGATTTGTGTTCGTAACCACGTCGCCACGACGCCGGCTAAGTAACTATAGACAAAGGGTCACTGCAACATGTGTACCATTGCTGGTGTCTGCAGACAGGGTTTTCTGAGCTAAGCGGGGTAAAAACCGCTTGCCCAGGCAGTCGCCACACGTGGGCAGGCTCATCATCATCATGTAGCAGGGACTTTTGAAGAATTTCTCTCACATCACGACCCAGGGAAAAAAAATTCCCGATCCTTTGGCAGTGCTCATGCATATTAACGCTAGAGATGTCTGCAATGCCCCATGTTCATTTTCGTAGTGGTCGACCCCTTCCGCGTCTTCCAGGACCCATGCCTTACATCAGTGTACTTTCTAAAACTCTGTGACGTTTCATGTGGTCACAGGATTTCAGTACACAACATCTAGCTTAAGAATGGAGGCGGAGGCGGTCAATGCAGCTTTCCGCTAGATAGAGAACACGATACATACACACATTGTGATTGTAACTGACTCAGAAAGCATGCTGAGGAGAGTGAGGACAGGCAAGCTTCGTGCAGAGTGGCTTGCTTCGCTTCGGAGGTCACAGGTAGCAAGCATCACCTGGATCTATTCTCCAGAGCATGCCGGTGAGCTGGGGAATGATCGGGCGGACAGATTGGCTGGCTCGGCAAAACTTGGTGGAGTATTGATGCGTGAGAAGACAGACGTGGTTGCGGCCTTGTGGGAGCACGTGTACACCTCGGAGGAGCAAATGGATCACCATAGTCTGGTAAGAATGCGACAGTGTGGAGTGATGAGGGGATCTGGCCGATGCTCGACGCTTAGAGGAAAGGCGAGACGGACATATAATCAGATTGCTACTGGAACTATTAGTGTTGGAACTCTTCGCTGGCTGCTGAGGATGGGGACGGAGCGCTTAAGGTAATGTCCCGAATGCTGTGATGTCGGTTCCTAAATCAATCAATCAACAGGATTTCAGTTTCAGAGACATCATGCTATTTATGCGCCACTTGTCTTCGATACTTGAATCTTCTAGAATGTCCTTATGTCTTCTTCTTGGTGCCCGCAGGTAAGCGGGCTTACGAATCGCGTACGCAAGTTCTTAGCCACGTAGACCGGTCATTTGCATGCTACCATAGGAAATATGCATGTTGTCACAAATTGTACGTTAATTGTACGTTGCTTACTGATGAATGTGCCTTAGGTTCTTCATACTGTTTAACCTCGGCACTACTACTGTTTAACCACTGCACAGACCCACAGGTCTACACAATGCCAAGGTTCTGCCACAGCACAGACCCACAGCGGGTTCCTACTTCTGGAGAATTTTATATTTTTTTTCGAGGATATTTGTCCGGGGACATTTTTATTTAGTTTAGTCCGTGGACATTGTTTATTTAGTTTTGTCCGTGGACACTTTTTATGTAGTTTCGCCTGTGAACATTTGTTATACAGTTTTGTCCATAACATGTTTTTATGTAGTTTTGTCCGTGGACATTTTTTATGTAGCTTTGTCCGTGGACATTCTTTAAAAATTTATAAGTTCAGATTTTGATTTTCACTGTGTCGGCGCGGTGGCAAAGAGGTTACGAACGCAATTCGCAGTCCTGCATACCGCTTTCGAAACACAGTTGCGGGCGATTTGGAAGCTCACCACCTTGCGCTGTTTTCATACAGTGGTATGAGTTCCGGTGGTTCAGAAGCAATGTCAAACTACTGAACGTAAACTTGCCAAGAAATCACAAACAGTAAAAAATGGTGGGGATGACTGCGACCTCCTGTAAGGATATGCAACTAACTCACCCTTAGCAGACATGATTAACTCTTCCTATTCCCTGACGTTATATGAAAACCTTTCTGTTACTGTCCATAAATACTGACACCCCTTGTCTTTGAGTTATTAGTATCTACGTGAATTATTTTTCTTATCTTTCTGGAAACGTGTACGTCCGTTCCGTCACATATACAAGCCGAGGATGACGAGAGAAGTCAGCGAGTGTCTGCACATTAGTGTAGCTGTTATCAGCGAGGCTCAGGTGTTATCTGCTAATACTATACGTTCCTAGTGTATCGCGACAGGCTATCAACATTTTCACTGCTGGGATCTGAACGGTTCTTAGTTCTAGTGTTACCTGTAGCAATGGTTCCCAAATCATTTTTCTGTAGGCCCTGGGGACTTAAAAAAGTAGTGGTACTAAATTGATATGCTTTTCTTCTTCTTCTTCGTTCATCCGGAGTTTTTTTCTTTCGGATGTGATTGCATTGTGCCTGTTTACAGCAGAGCTGCGTTCTTGCGCCGTTAGGCCGACACATCCGACTTCTGCGGGCATTTGTTGACCGGGTTAACCTTCCCGGGGGATATGCTTTTTATGAATACAAAATGTCCTACAGCAATCAAGGTCTATTAATGGCTTATAAATAAGACAGTGTACACACAATTTTAAGCGCAATTGTATAAATTACATACATTTAAACAGGATGTATTTTTAATGACTGTGCAGTGTTTGAAAATATTGCCGGTCCAAGTTTTGTATTTACCTTTTATGTTGCATGAACTTTACAGAGGGTGAATACAAAACTTGGACCGGCAGTATTTTCAAACACTGCACAGTTATTAAAAATACACCATATATCTGGAGGGTTATTGATGAAATAAACTTCTAGTTGACATGAAAGCCGGCAATGCGACGAAAGTATTACCAACACAATTCGCAGTCCCGCATACAACGTTCAACCAGCTGCGAGAGTTTAGGAAGCGGATCGCGTTGTGCGTTTTCATGCAATGGTAATAATGCTGGTCGTTCAGAAAGCAATGGCAAACTAATGAAGGTAAACTTCCCAAGAATTGACAAACAGACAAAAATGCTGGGGTTGACAGCGACATCCTATAAATGATATGCAACTTACTTTTTTGACATACAAGTAGTCATGTCGCAGAATGATTCTCGAAACGTCTGGAAATTTCTAGAAGTTCATTCTCTCTCTCTCTCTCTCTCTCTCTCTCTCTCTCTCTCTCTCTCTCTCTCTCTCTCTCTTTCTCTCTCTCTCTCTCTCTCACACACACACACGCGCGCGCACGCACGCAAGCATGCACTCACGCACACACGCACTCACGCACACACACGCGCGCGCACGTGCGAGCGCATACACATATATGAGAAACATAAAACATTAACAAGTATCAAATAGGTAAAGCCACATGAAAATGAAATATCCAGTTCCTGAATGCGAGTCATTGCTTTACCTCACAATTCACCCAGAACACAACCTCGGAACAACATAAGGATAAATAAACAACTGAGAAATGAGTTAATAAGTAGTGATCAACACTCACAGAAAGAAGTACGAGGCAAAATGAGGTGTTCCCTGATCTCTGCTTCCGTCGTTTCCTTCTATAGGGACCGAGCAATGTCTGTTACACAATTTCTCATCCAATTTAATGGTCTGCGGGCGTCCCAGTATCTGTGTAGTACAGAGAGGAATGAACAATACAACTCCGACATCACAAAGTACTCACATTCAAGTAGTGACAAGTAAAAGTAAAGAACCAATTTGCACGTCCTCACTGATTCAGTACCAAACAAAATGTAGGTTTGGACCAAACATGGCACACAATGAAATTAACAAGTATTATAATGTAAAGTTCTGCTCCCTGGGCATTGAAACTGGGGAAGATACCACGAAACACTAAAAATAGCACGGTGACTCTAGTATGGCGGTATATCGTCCTTCTGTCCAAATGGGAGGTCACATGTGGTGATATGTTATCCTTCAGCACTGAATCTGCTAAGGGTTATTGGATACATGGTGCTAAATCCATAATTGTATAACTATTCGGTATTCGGTGGGTGGTGTAGTCATTGTCCCACCGGCCGCATTTACTTTCAAAAGTGTGACAGTTACATGTTAATACAGCACAATGTACACTTATTGTATGAATCACCAAATAAACAAAAACAAAAAGAGAAGTAGATTGTGAGCTTTACTAGAACACGATTACAATAAACAAAATAGACGTTGAGGCCAAAGCCTTCGTCAGCACGGAATAAACAAACATGGACACACAACTACAAGAAAACACTACATGGAAACACAAAGGCTACTTATTTGAATCCATGTTTGGCTCAATACGTCTTAAGCGCTTAACGTTTTGGGTGTGGGCGGAAACACAATAATGTAACCTTATTGTACTGTGTGATACTGAAGCCTTTGTGAAGTAATGAACCCTTTTACGTTCTTTAGGAGTATTGAGTATATAGTGCGGACACATACTTTCACAGACCAATGGACAATTCAAGGGTGGCGTGGTCAATACCTGGATGGCCAACTTCACTTCCCAATACATATTTTGGTACCTGTTTTTGGCCGTGTCAACACGGGAACCAAGATCAATTTAAAAAAAATCAGCTTCGATTGGGATTCGAACTCCTGACTCAGGAGCTGGCAGGCGAGGTGCTAGCAGCTAAGCTACATGTTCCCACAATCAGTGAGAGGTATCAGGTGATTGTGAAAGAAAATTGATTATTCTCTCTCCTTGAACTCATGCGTAGTTCATACATGTGCTACTACTTCTATTGCACTGGACGGATCTTTACGTATAGATTTATCATCACCACGTATCATGCCGATAAGCGTGTGCGGTCATGTTTCACTATCTCACACTATCACCAGAGTCGTGGATCAGCACTGTGTTCTCGTGGCCAAGCCATCTAGGTATTTACTTCTCTGCCTTCCCGTGTTCTTTTCTCCCCAATCTTGCCAGTTGTCAGCAAGTTCTCTAATTTATTTCTTGTCATAACGTGTCCCAAAAATTTTAGATTAGCTTTTCCTATTACTAGTGTCACTCACCATCAGACAAACCCACTCCGACTTCTGAGGTGCTTGTAATTTACGTCCCCAAGTCAAGAACGAGAAGTCAACATTTTAGTCCAGCTGACCGGTGCAGGGGCTGAACCCGCTACCTCAGCATCAGCATATCTGGAGATCATTAAGTGTCTGCGAGTCTTGCAGTCACACCTGCACCCCCTCGCTAGTCTGGCACATGGAATCGTCTGGGGACCATGGCTGTCGGCGGTACTGAAGTACTACTGGAGATATGAGAACGATTTTAATCATAACCAACTATAGATGTACATCTAATGAAGAGGGTTTGCTGTTTTTAATTGGTCTCTTTTTTGCCCTGCAGCCCTCGGATAGATTCTTTTAATTGAGCCCTGATTCCTGTTTCTCTTCCACTACTCACTTCGTGTTTCTTTTTTCCTTTTCCTTCCTTCTGATCTCCTCCCGACTCTATGTCGACCAAGCATAAAGTGTGTATTAGAACATTTTCTGGGAAGTAAAGGCAGCAATTACTAGAGAATTTGGGTACAACTGGCAAGATTGAGAGGAAAAGAATAAAGGGAAAGCAGAAAAGTAAGAACACGGAAGAGATCAACGACTCTGGTGATCGTGTAAGACCGCGGAACATGACCGCCGAAGTTTATCGGCATGGCACGTGATGATGATGATGAGTATTATATATATATATATATATATATTCCATGTCATTCCATGTGATTGTACAATGTCTTTGATGTCGTCAATCCATTTTCTTCTTGGGCGTCCTCTTGGTCTCGTCTCTTCTTTTTTATTTGCACTCGCTGGCTTTGAACTCCAGCGTAGTACATACAAGCTACTTCAGGTAGCACTGAACTGAGATTTGTGTGTGGGTTACCAATTATTACCAATGTCCCTCGCCATCTAGCGAACCCACTCCTACTTCAGAGGTACTTGTAATTTACGCCCTCCCCCCCAAGTCAAGGACGAGAAGTCAACATTTTAGTCCAACTGATCCGTGTAGAGGCTGAACCCTTACCTCAGCATCAGCACACCGGATGTTTAAGAGCTTGCGCTCGTATGCATTCGTTGATGCTGACCTCCTCAATAAGTTGTGATTGTCTTTACTAATGTTTTCTCTAACATTCCTTACGATATTTTCAGTATGTACGTTAAACAGACAAGGTGACAAAATGCAATTCTGTCTGACTCCCAGGTCTATAAAAACCAATGTGTTGCACAGAGTGTATATTTAATGAATGTGCAGTGTTTGAAAATATTGCGGGTCCAAATTTTGTATTTACCTATTATGTTGCAAGAACTATACAGAGGGCAAATACAAAACGTGGATCGGCAATATTTTCAAACACTCAATCAATCTTGTGCCATGCCGGAAAGCGTGGGCTGTCATGGCTCGCCATTTCACTCGATCACCAGAGTCGTGGATCAGCTCAGCGTTCCTGTCTCGTCCATGCCACGTGGCCAAGCCATCCAGGTATTTTCCTCTCTGTCTTCCTCTTGGTCTATTCCCCTCGATCTTGCCAGTTTTCAATAAGTTCTCCAATCCATTTCTTCTCATAACATGTCCAAAAAATGTTGACTGTCTTCGTCTAATTTCTCTATTCAGTCTACGATTTTCATTTGTCTCCTGTAGTACTTGGTCATTGGTTTTTCTATATGTCCATGGTACTCTTTGCATTTTCCTCAGAAACCACATTTCTGTAGCCATCAAATGTTTTTCAGCTTGACTGCACATTGTCAAAGTTTCACATCCATACAAAAGAACAGGCTCTATGTACCCCCTCAACACTATTTTTCTCGTTTCAATTGACATCTTTTTATTGGTCAGAATGTATTTAATCTTGCTGAAGGCTAATTTCTTGTTCTAATCTCTTCAAGGCATCCATCAGATGTTATGACTGTTCCGAGATAATTGTATCGATTCACTTGTTGAAGAATATTCCCATTTACTTGTATATTACATTGTGGTACTTCGTTCTTCCTAATGACGACGACTTTCAAACACTGTACAGTCAATAAAAATACACCCTATATCATCAGATTAACTGATTCAGTGCGGACGGATAATAATCGTCAAATGTGACCTTCCATCTGAACAGAAGGACGATATATCACCATATTAGAGTCATCGTATTATTTCTTTCGTTTCATGATATCTTCCGCAATTTCAATGCTTAGGTCAAGGAAATTCAGGTTATAATGCTTGTTCATTTGATTGTGCACCAAATTTTGTCCAAACCTACTTTTGTTTGGCACTGCATCAGTTTACATGGATTATTGAAAGTTTTAAAAACAACACGACGTCAGACAAGAATTGCGTTATCTGATCGCCCGACGAATCCATTGAGAACAATTAGTACACTTGTATATGTCTGGTGTATAAATATTCGTTTTTGCCTTTGTATTTGTTTTCTGCCTGCTAATGAATAGTTAATCACTGTAACGCCCACTCTGTTATTTGAAATTGCTTTCTTGTAAAATTGTTGCGCGTTGTGTTGTTAATTTATTCATTGTTGTTCATTTATTAATTTTGTTGTTCATTTATTCAATGTGTTGTTCATTTATTAATTGTATTGTTCATTTATTAATTGTGTTGTTCATTTATTCATTGTGATGTTCACTTATTCATTGTGATGTTCATTTATTCATTGTGTTGTTTATTTATTCATTGTTATTCATTTATCCATTGTGATGTTCATTTTTTTAATTGTTGTTCATTTATTCATTGTGTTGTTAATTTATTCATTATGTTGTTCATTTATTCATTTTGTTGTTAATTCATTCGTTGTGTTGTTATTTATTCATTGTGTTGTTCACTATTGTTATTCATTTATCCATTGTGATGTTCATTTTTTTAATTGTTGTTCATTTATTCATTGTGTTGTTAATTTATTCATTATGTTGTTCATTTATTCATTGTGTTGTTAATTCATTCATTGTGTTGTTAATTCATTCGTTGTGTTGTTATTTATTCATTGTGTTGTTCACTTATTCATTGTGATGCTTGTTTATTCATTGTATTGTTCATTTATTAATTGTGATGTTCATTAATCCATTGTTGTTCATTTATTCTTTGTGCTGTTCATTTATTCATTGTGTTGTTAATTTATTCATTGTGCTGTTCATTTATTCATTGTATTGTTCACTTATTCATTGTGATGTTAATTTATTCATTGTAATGTTCACTTATTCATTGTGATGTTAATTTATTCACTGTAATGTTCACTTATTCACTGTGATGCTCGTTTATTCATTGTGTTGTTTAATTATTCATTGTGACGTTCGTTTATTCATACTGCTGTTCATTTACTCATTGTGTTGTCCATTTACTCCTATTTTACAGCTTTACTGTAGTTTACTTCTGTCCACTTTGCTGGTTTCTCAACCAAAACAGAATTCTGTAAGCTTAAAAAAGCACAGGTCTTAGCTGTTTAAAATGCTAGATGTACATAACACATTGAACATTTTACACACTTGGCTTTCGCTGTCTTGTGTCTAGTGTTTAGCGTTAGAGAATTTTGACTCGAATTTTTTGGCCGAAAAAAAAGAAGAATTTTCTGTGTCTAGTTTTGTGTTAAAGAATTTTGAATCAACACCGATAAAACCCTGGGTTCAAGCATTTTAGATCCTCATTGTTACTAACGTATTATTATAGAAACAATTGTGCTCTGGAAGAGCTGTAACACACTCTGTTTCGATATTTGTAACTGTCTTCAGATCATCATCATCATCATCATCATCATCATCATCATCATCATCATCATCATCATCATCATCATCATCATCATCATCATCATCATCATCATCATGTACCATGCTAATAGGCGCTATCTCACACGATCACAAGAGTTGTGCATCAGCTCCTCGTTCTTGTCTCGACCATGCCACGTGGCCAAGCCATCCAGATATTTACTTCTCTGGCTTCTCCTTGTTCTTTTTACCTACATTTTGCCAGTTGTTATATAATTGTCTAATTTATTTCTTCTTTTATCGTGTTAAAAATATTGACTGTCTACATCTAATTTTTCTAAACAGTCGTATATTTAAATATATCGTATATTTAAGTCGTATATATTAATGTAGGCTGATATGTTGCCTGTGAAGAAGCTACCAGCTGCTGGCTAGTGTAGGGTCTGACGGGGACGTCAATATTTTGTCACTTGCGTGTGTGCTAAGTGGTGGTTTTCAGGGAAACGTGTGAAATGTAAGTGAGGATATGAGAGGCTGTTTTACAAATAAAATGCATGTCTTTGCAGGACGTTGCATTAACTAAAGTCCCCATTGGATGTGTGAATTACTAGGCAAATTTATTGACTGTTTTTGATATACCAGTCAATTTTATTGACTTTCTGAGCTTTACCAGACAATATTTTTGGCGGTTTATGATTTACTGGTCAATTTTACGCTTAGTAGTTTGCCACTGCCTTCTGAACGAGTGTCAACATTTAAGTCCCAGCTTAAGAAAAAGAAAGGTCCCGATAAGAACTCTCAGGCCCCCGACATCTATTGACTGTTTCTGATTTCATCCTCATCATGTGCGTGCCAATAAATGGGACGTGTCGATAAGCATGGACGGTCTTGTTTAACGCGATCACCAAAGTGGTGGATCAGCTCTTTGTTATTGTCTCGATTATGCCATGTTGTCAAGCCATCCAGATATCTACTTCTTTGCTTTCCCCTTGTTTTTTCCCCCTTTAGTCTTGCTAGTTGCCATCAAGGTTTCCAGCAATTTATTTCTTCTCATAACGTGCCGCGCCCCCCCCCCCCTTTTCCCCCCACAAAAAAAATCTTGACATTTTGTCAAATTTTGTTAGTGATTTTCCAAACAATATTACATTCAGTAATTTACCATTGCTTTCTGATCGAGTAGTAAACATTTAAGTCCCATCTTAAGAAAAAGAGATATCCCAATTAAAATTCATTTGGCCAGACTATATACGTCACTGTGGTCAGATTTTGTAATCAGTTTCTGATTTCACCATCATTACCAGCCATGCCGAGCTGAGTAGGTGATCATGATTTGTCACAAACAGCTGTTCTTTCTGTGTTCTTGATGTTTAAAATTTGATACTCTTCCGTACTATTTTTTGCTAATCCACCCATCTCTCTCTCTCTCTCTCTCTCTCTCTCCTCTCTCTCTCTCTCTCTCTCTCTCTCTCTCTCTCTCTCTCTCTCTCTGTGTGTGTGTGTGTGTCAACCTATGTGTATAACAACTTCGGTCTTCACGAGTATCATGGCGATGGAGGTGTTGCCAGTATCACGAGCTTTTATATGGCTGGAATCACAGAACTATACCAACGCTTGTGTGTTAAGTGATTCAATGAAGCACAATCAGAAAGGTCGAGGCGGGTTCTGTCACAGACAATGTATTAAATCGTTGCGGAGGTCTGTTGTCCATACAGGCACCTTCATCTTCGTTCGGGGACATGCGGGAGGTGATCTTTCGTCTTCCACTATATGTGACATAAATTGTGGATCAAACTATTTGTCTGATAATATCATGTCTTACTTTGAAGAAGAATACAATGTAATAACATTAATAATTGCTACTACCTTATGGATTAGGCAGCTTTGTGGCGAAGGATTTGCGAATGCCTGGACCGTCTTGCGTTGGTTTCCATACACAGTACGAGTGCCGGTCGTTCAGAGAAACAATGGCAAACTACTGAACGAAAACTTGCCAACAATCAGAAAGAGTCAAAATACTGGGGTTGACCACGACGTAATGTAAAGGATATGCAACTACCTTTAACCTTATGGATTGGCAGCTCGTCCCAGGGCTCACGTGTACCCCCACGTCTCATCTGTCATGGCCATATATATTAGATGGTGTTTCCATGCTAATGAAAATCTTGCGGACACCATGAAAAACGACTCTGTCCCTTGAGTCTTAGAGCTGGCTGCTAACTGCAGCAATGACGCACAAACATGCTGCAGTCGCCATCTCTCATTTCATTGGAAGAACAGCTCATCCGTCTTGCAGCTATATAACTATGTGGTTATTTAGAAAGCATTTGGGAGAAATGAAACTTAATTCCGACAGTGCATAAAAACTCAGCCTACAAGATTGTGCAAGCAACACGGAGTCCAAAAAGGCGACGCATAAATGTGTACCGTTTAAATCTCACCAAAAGAAAATGAAACCGGAAACATGTTTTAACTACATAATACCATCTTACAGATCATCATCATCATCCAATCCTTGACGGCTGGCGTGGGCGATCATGCCTCTCCACAACTTGCGATCTCCGACGGCATGGATCAATTCGTGTGTTGACTCTGTTCCGTGCTACTGACATGTAAGGAAAACAATGTAGGAGAGTAGGATCGCCGATTCCTCCGAAGTCGGAGAGTATCTGCCTGTACGGCGAGGAACCACCAGTCTGCACACCAATAAGCCAGACATGGGACAACGGATACTCACGCAAAACTCAGGTCCTGTATGACATCACACTGATGTTGGACAACAGGATGCCTTCATCCGACATACAGGACTTCGCGTTGGAGCTCAAGCCAACGAACGTAAGCAAGCAAGCAAGCTGACATGTAGATATGATTAGCTGAGAGTTTTCTTCACAGGTCAATATCAACACGTTGGAAGTCCTTTTGAGAATGTCACTGTCATCCTGCTGGATAGACTCGATCGCTTGCTGTTTCCCTTGGTTCATGCCTGTCCATGCCTGGGTGTCCATAAAGGTGTGTGTCTACTGTTGTCTAGGCGAGCCTTTGTCTTATCTTCCAGCTACCAATCCTTCTACTATTTACTTACTGGTCCCTTGCCGTCTTGACAGAAGATAGTTTGTTACATTGTGCTCCAACAAAGGCACAATAACTACAAACAATAGCAGGACCCAGGAATCGAGGTTACATCTCCATATCCTAGGCTGAATTGTAGAGTCCATATGTTGTTCAGGCAGCATGATCTCTCTCTCTCTCTCTCTCTCTCTCTCTCTCTCTCTCTCTCTCTCTCTCTCTCTCCATCTCTCTCTCTCTCTCTCTCTCCATCTCTCTCTCTCTCCATCTCTCTCTCTCTCTCCATCTCTCTCTCTCTCCATCTCTCTCTCTCCATCTCTCTCTCTCTCTCCATCTCTCTCTCTCTCCATCTCTCTCTCTCTCTCCATCTCTCTCTCTCTCTCTCTCTCTCTCTCTCTCTCTCCATCTCTCTCTCTCTCTCCATCTCTCTCTCTCTCCATCTCTCTCTCTCTCCATCTCTCTCTCTCTCTCTCTCTCTCTCTCCATCTCTCTCTCTCTCTCTCCATCTCTCTCTCTCTCCATCTCTCTCTCTCTCCATCTCTCTCTCTCTCTCGCTCCATCTCTCTCTCTCTCTCTCTCTCTCTCTCTCTCTCCATCTCTCTCTCTCTCTCTCCATCTCTCTCTCTCTCCATCTCTCTCTCTCTCTCCATCTCTCTCTCTCCATCTCTCTCTCTCCATCTCTCTCTCTCTCTCTCCATCTCTCTCTCTCTCCATCTCTCTCTCTCTCTCCATCTCTCTCTCTCTCTCTCTCTCTCCATCTCTCTCTCTCTCTCTCCATCTCTCTCTCTCTCCATCTCTCTCTCTCTCTCTCTCTCTCTCTCTCTCTCTCTCTCGGCCTGCCTAGTTTACTCCAGAGGAAAGGTTACACCAGTA
This sequence comes from Cepaea hortensis, assembly GCA_963921405.1. Taxonomy (NCBI): domain Eukaryota; kingdom Metazoa; phylum Mollusca; class Gastropoda; order Stylommatophora; family Helicidae; genus Cepaea; species Cepaea hortensis. Next base: position 33,274,040 of record OY992880.1, read on the forward strand.
CATATGGAACAAGACAAGCTGCAGTAGCTACCGGAGCCACAAAGAAATGCTGTAACTGTCCGCCTGCCCGAGCCTCGATCCTCCTTCTTCTTCTTACGCGTTCATCCGGAGTCTTTTTTTTCGGATGTAATTGCGTTGTGTCTGTTTACAGCGGAGCTGCGATACTGCGCCTTGAGGCCGACACACCCGACTTCTGCGGCGTCTGATGACCGGGTTAACCTCCCCGGGGGAGCCTCGATCCTAGACCAATTGCCGATCAAGGCTTAGGGCCTGATCTGCCCTCCATAACATTTAGTCTTTAGGTTTGCATTTCCTCGCACTAGAGTAAGACTTGTACCTTCCCAGTTGAGCTCGTCGCCCGAAGCCGTTGACATAATGTGGGATGCTGGGTTTGGTGATCGCCGCCCAACATTCGGCGCTAGCAGAAAGCAGTTGTACCGTCTATTTCCTTCCGGTTCGTGCGCAATGAATCACTTAGTAAACGTTACTTGCTTCTTCCTGCTGCTTTTGATCATACAAAATGCACCACTGACTTCCTAAACAATTTGCTACGTACAAATGGCAGCGCAAGCACACTTTTGTATATACATAGCTTGTAACCCGCCACTTTCTGTATCGTCTTCACCATGAAATGTTTTCTAATCCTCCATGTCTACTCGGCTTCCTCGTTCGTCTAATGTGTTATGTCTTTCAGTGAGTTTCAAATGTTCGTCTCTCTTAGACTTCCGTTGCCAAACTTGCCTGAGACACTGAAACCTGGGTCAAGTTGGTCAACGTGGTTGGTCATTCTGACGCTTATGACCTGTTGAAAACTCTCTTGGCAGAAATTAACAGATTGCTTACGAGGGTTAGACGGGATACATCGGCTTCTTCCTTCATGTTTGGCTTGGGAAGGAGGAGGGAAGCGAAGCACAGGTTAATTCAGTGGTTCCTAGACTGTGATTTCTCTCGACCACACTTTCTGTGTGAATATGTGCTCTATCAGCTCCTGCCTATTTGGTTGGTTCAGTGTTGTTATTGTACGAAGTTCATTCTACCACATGTTTCACTCTTGTCTGAATTACCAGAACTGGAAACTGGCTTCGGGAAGAGAACCAACGTGGGTCAAGCCGTCTGCCGCACGCTTCGAATGTTTTGGATTCGCTTTTGGACTGTGATTCAATTCATGAATGCCAGTTCTTTTCCAGAGATCATTGGGAAGTTGGGGGGGGGGGGGGAGAGAAGGAAGACGTTGTCATTAGGGCTACGTAATTCCTGTTTTGTGCGACGCTTTCGGCAGACAACACTGCAGAAAGAAACCGATCCACATGGGATAAAACCCGGGTCAACGAAGTTAATGTTCTTGCTCTTATTCCCCTTTCCAGACAAGCAACACCCTTTTTTCCGAACATGCTCTTAAGCTCCCCTTGTAGGACTTAGAGACAGATTCAAATAATTATCTATACTGCCCGTTATAAACTGGACCCCCTGAGTGAAACACTGGTATTCTGTCCTCATGAGCTCCCTATTGTCCTACCCAGTCGTCCTCTTCTCCAATAACCCCACCCCGCTCAACCTCAAAAGATAAGTTATAATTAGGATGTTTCTGCAGATTAATAATCCTGTGACGGAATCAGCCAGATTTCGGATATTAATCTGAAAGGGATTATAGTCCATGGGTATAATGTAATTCTAATGTGTCGTTACTGGCTCGTTCTTATAATCTGTGTCGCTCCGCCCTGTTTGGGAATCACTGAGAAAGATACAATACAGGAGTGGAGTGTTGCCCGAGTCTGTGTAGACGATAGCGTCAAGTGTGACATGATCTGCATGGCGTGTGTGAGACGGCCAGGAGGTGGCAGATTGATTCTTGAGGGAGTAGTTTACCTGTGTGAATTATTGTGCGTACCTGTGAGACGGAGAGAGAGAGAGAGAGAGAGAGAGAGAGAGAGAGAGAGAGAGAGAGAGAGAGAGAGAAAGGGGACAGGAAGAGGGGAGAGATGGGAGAAAGTGGGGAGAGAGAGGAAGAGAGGAAACAAGAAAAAGAGAGAGCTGAGAGAGGGCGATAGAGGGCGATAGAGGGAAGGGGAGAGGAAGAGAGAGAGAGAGAGAGAGAGAGAGAGAGAGAGAGAGAGAGAGAGAGGGGGAGATAGAGAAAGAGATAGAAGCGAGAGAGAAGGGGAGAAAGAAAGATAGAGATAAGGAGAGAGAGAGGGAGATAGAGAATGCAGAGAAGGAGAGAGAAAGGTAGAGATAAGGGAGAGAGCAGAGAGAGGGCAGAGATAGGGAGAGGGAAGATAAGAGAGGAGAGAGAGAGAGAGAGGAAAGAGAGGGAGAGAGTGAGGCGGAGAGAGGGAGTTAGAGAATGGAGAGATGGAGAGAGGAAGATAAAGACAAGGGATAGTGAGGAGACAGGGCGAGAGGTAAGAGAGAGAGAGAGAGAGAGAGAGAGAGAGGAGAGAGAGGAAGAGAGATAGGAAAAATAGAGAGAGTGAGAGGGGAGAGATGTAGAGAGCGAATGTGAGAGAGAGTTAGCGAGGGAGAGAGAACGAGACAGAGAGAGAGAAAGAGAGAGAGAGAGAAAGAAAGAGAGAGAGAGAGAGAAAGAGAGAGAGAGAGAGAGAGAGAGAGAGAGAGTGTGTGTGTGTGTGTTATTTTAATACAATAAGATTTGCTTTTACTATGCACCCCCTCCTTTTCTGGACAGTTGTTATTATGCAAGAAGCTATTTGTGTAGGGAAGCTTACAAGCGAAGGTTAAGACGGGAGCGTAGCGGATCCGCGTATATGCACGTGCACACACTCGCAAAATTAGGTTAGGCACGATTATTAGCCCGGCCTTCACAAATTGACTTGGGTTCTCCGATTGACCCGGCCAGGAATGGATACCAGAAAATATCACCCACCGAGTGCCGGTTGGTCTGTCCAGCAAACCAGAAATGCGCTAGAGACAGCCATAAATGTACTATAGAAAACCAGAAATGCGCTAGAGACAGCCATAAATGTACTATAGAAAACCAGAAATGCGCTAGAGAAAGCCATAAATGTACTATAGAAAACCAGAAATGTGCTAGAGGCAGCCTAAATGTTCGATAGAAAACCAGAAATGTGCTAGAGGCAGTCATAAATGTTCTATAGAAAACCAGAAATGTGCTAGAGACAGCCGTAAATGTACTATAGAAAACCAGAAATGTGCTAGAGACAGCCATAAATGTACTATAGAAAACCAGAAATGTGCTAGAGGCAGTCATAAATGTTCTATAGAAAACCAGAAATGCGCTAAAGACAGCCATAAATGTACTATAGAAAACTATTGTACACTCACTATGAAAGCAAGCGTAGACCATATTACACATGGTACTACTTCTTGTGCCGGTCTCTCTGGCCGAGGGGTTACAACACTTTCTCCGTAATCCCGTTTATCACGCAGAGTCTCGTAGCGGGCGAGAACTGGGAGCGGTTCGACCCCCGCTGGTGACTTGCGGGATACTGAGCCGGCCGCTCAGAAAGCAGTGGCAAACTACTGAGCGTAATCTTGCCAAGAAATCAACAGACAGCTGAAAGATGCTGCTGTTGACAGCGATGTCCTGTAAAGGATATGCAAAAAAAAAACAAAACAAAAAAAAACTACTTCTTGTGCACTGGAATGATTTGTGCGTGGGGATTAACTTTCCCTATTACGAGTGTCCCTCGCCATCAGGCGCCACCCCGGCTCCAGATGTACTTGTAATTTACATTCCCAAGTCAAGGACGAGAAGTCAACATTTTAATCCAACTGATTCTGTGTAGGCGTTGAACCCGCTATCTCGACATTAGCACACCGGATGTTTAAGAACAAGCGGTCTTATCCATTCCGCCATGGTGGCCTCCTTATTTATCATTGTGTTCATTAAATAGCCTACCCAACTGACCTAACAAGCTGACCTTGTCGTCTGAACAACCACAAAAGGTCACCGTAGGGTCAAATGACAACGATACTCACGAAAAGGGTCCATACATTTCATTACTGGCTCTTTATGTCTGAATAAATTATGCTTGGTCGAGTGAACAAGGACGGCGTATAATACAGTTCCTAACAAAACAAGTAACCGCTGTCGGGGAAGTAGTGCTGGCTGGGGAGGTGGTAGTTACTGCTAGTGCAAGTCTGGAGTAATATGGGGGTACGAAAGTTAGACAAGGATCACGGTGTCTTTATTTTCCCAGAGACTTTGACAAAGACAGTAAAACACTGCCATGAATACCATTTACACGGACATGTTAGTTCAAGAGTTAAACAGCTGACTTGTTGACGGGATGTTATATGTTTCCGTATAGATGGTCGCCGTATACTGTCTGTCTGTCTGTCTGTCTGTCTGTCTGTCTGTCTGTCTGTCTGTCTGTCTGTCTGTCTGTCTGTCTGTCTGTCTGTCTGTCTGTCTGTCTGTCTGTCTGTCTGTCTGTCTGTCTGTCTGTCTGTCTGTCTGTCTGTCTGTCTGTCTGTCTGTCTGTCTGTCTGTCTGTCTGTCTGTCTGTCTGTCTGTCTGTCTGTCTGTCTGTCTGTCTGTCTGTCTGTCTGTCTGTCTGTCTGTCTGTCTGTCTGTCTCACCCGTCTACCTGTCTGTCTGTCCCACCCGTCTACCTGTCTGTCCCACCTATCTGTCCCACCCGTCTACCTGTCTGTCTGTCCCACCTGTATACCTGTCTCTCCCCTCTGTCTGTCTGTCCCACGTGTCTACCTGTCTCTCCCATCTAGATACCTGTCTGTCTGTCTGTCTGTCTGTTCCATATGTCTGCCTGTCTGTCTGTCCCACCTGTGTATCTGTCTATCTGTCTGTCCCACCGGTCTGTCTGTCCCACCTTCTGCCTAACTGTCCCATCTGTCTGTCTGTCCCACCTGTCTACCTGTCTCTCCCCTCTGTCTGTCTGTCCCACGTGTCTACCTGTCTGTCCCATCTAGATACCTGTCTGTCTGTCTGTCTGTCTGTCTGTCTGTCTGTCTGTCTGTCTGTCTGTCTGTCTGTCTGTCTGTCTGTTCCATATGTCTACCTGTCTGTCTGTCCCACCTGTGTATCTGTCTGTCCCACCGGTCTGTCTGTCCCACCTTCTGCCTAACTGTCCCATCTGTCTGTCTGTCCCGCCTGTCTATATGTCTGCCTGCCTGCCTGCCTGCCTGCCTGTCTGTCTAATCATATATCTTACCGAGGTAAATAAAGCACCATTGCATACGAATTAAGGCACATTGGCCCATATTGTGTAAGGCCCATATTGTGTAAGGCCCATATTGTGTAAGGCCCATATTGTGTAAGGCCCATATTTTCATAGATCCCCGGGCACTGGGTGGATGATATGGTCAGTATCATACCTGTACTTCCCAAGACATGTCCAGGTGCCTGGGGTCATCAGCTTAGATCAGTGGTTCTCAACCGGTGGGGGTTTTCCCCACCAGGGGGGAATTTTAGGGTTTCCAGGGGGGAATGAAGATCATTTCAAGATTGCGTTAATACAAGAACCGATTACTTGATATTGCTTTTCCCTTCATACTTTACAGTTATGCACGTCTCATCCTTCTAAAATTCATTTTATAAAGTAAGTAGACCCACAAATCACGTTTTATGTGGATGTCTAGACCTGTCTTAACATATTTACCTTCCATTTTTACGTATAATGTGTAGGGGTGGGGGATCTTTAGGTAGGAAATATGAGGGGGGGGGGGGATGTCGTTCTGAAAATATGGTGAAGGGGGGCACGGACCAATTTTTTTATAGGAAGGGGGGGGGTGGCGTTCTGAAAATATGGTGAAGGAGGGCACGGGCCAAGAAAGGTTGAGAACCACTGGTTTAGATCTTATAACTCCGCAGAAGTCGGATGTGTCGGCCTAAGGGCGCAAAAACGCAGCTCTGCTGTAAATAGGCACAACGCAGTCACGCCCGAAGAAAGTCTCCGGATGAACGCAGACGAAGAAGAAGAAGAAGAAGAAGAAGTCTAAGAGGAGGAAGAAGAAGAAGAAGAAGAAGAAGAAGAAGAAGAAGAAGAAGAAGAAGAAGAAGAAGCAGAAGAAGAAGAAGATCTTATAGCACAGTGGTTCTCAACCTTTTTTGGCCCATGCACCCTTTTGCCACATGTCAGAATGTTATTCCCCCATTTCTAGCGAACGAAAGAAGAAGAATTCCACCCTTTCCAAAATTTTCAGCCTCAAAAGGTGCATTTTTAAAATATTCACAGTAGTTTATTAACACACCAAATTAATCACATTACAATAAACAAACCCTGGTCCTCCAGGTTGGGGGTTGAAGCGTAGGGTTAACATCCCCACCTTTGCAAAAACTATTTTGTTACCACACAGATACATAAGCCTCGAATTCGGACTGACCAAGAAGACGGTGGAGAGATAATATATATACAGACCTACAAGCACTTGGAATCAACGACTGGCAAGAGAAGGTCAACCAGAGAGACGAATGGAGACAGATTGTATCTGCAGCAAAGAACCTCAATGGCTCGGAATGTTGAAGAAGAAGAAGAAGAAGAAGAAGAAGAAGAAGAAGAAGAAGAAGAAGAAGAAGAAGAAGAAGAAGAAGAAGAAGACAATAAACAAACAGTTAAAATGTCAAAGAATTGTCATTTAATACACGACACCAGAATGTCAGAAAATTGTGCTTCATCAAACAAAATGCTCAGTAGAAAACCAGAACATTGTGCCTGAAGTCATTTTGAGCCTGCTATCTGTGGTCTTATTTCTACCTTCCCCCACCCTGGAAACCCTAAAATTCCCCCCTTTGGAGGAATTCCCCACTGGTTGAGAACCACTGTTATAGCACGTTCAATTAGCCGTTCTTTTTCCCTAAATCGTAAACTGCCTTAGAGACCACCCCCACCAACCCTCCCCCCAAAAAACAAACAAAAACAAAACAACAACAACAAACAAACTAACAACTGCCACTTTATCAGAGATAATAAAGGACCTTCAATCAACCCATCTCTAAAGCTTCTTCCATGTCCTGCCAGTTTATTCATCTCTTGTTTTTATTCTCTTTTTTATGTGTACGTGGATTTTCCGCTGTTTCGTTTGCCTTGTGGGTTCCAGACAAGAGCGTGTTCAGTTATGTTATCCTCAGCTCTTCCCATTATGAGTCCTATCCGCCGCTGTAGTTTCCCCCTCACATCTTGATTCAGCAGAACTTGTGTAGTTCTCTCCATGAGCTCCATACTGATGATTTTGGGCTTAAATTGCAGTGTCCAACACGGTAAAGCACACGAAGTCATTCACTGTAGTGTTTGTTTGTACTACAGCCTCATCTTTTTTTGCCGTGGTGTTGTGTTCATTGTGTTCAGCAAGCAAAACATCGATCCTACATCAGTAGTCACAGCTGCTAGTTATTAAAAAAACACACACATTCTAAGCCAGTTTACGATTTAGGAAAACAAAGAACTGCTAATTGAACCTGCTGTAAAAACTAGTGTGTTGCTCTCAATCACAATAATGTTAAGAATAACATTGCACCAGAATGCACTAATTAAAGCGGGAATAGTTACATAAATAATTAACTGTTAGCAAGTCTACTATCCTACCAAATTACCTACCTACCTACCTACCTACGTACCTACGTACGTACCTACCTACCTACCGACCTACCTACCTACCTATCAACCTACCTACCTACCTATCTACCTAGCTGTCTGCCTGCCTGCCTGCCTACCTGCCTGCCTGCCTAACTACCTACCTACCTACCTATCTACCTGACTGCCTACCTGCTACCTGCCAGTCTGTCTACCCACCCGCTAGCTTTGTTGTCTAACTAACTGCTTGTCATCTTATATATTTACCTTTCCATCAACTTATCTATGTAGGTAGGTAATGAGATACGCATGTAGGTAGGTAATTAGGAAGTAGCCAGTCTTCTTGATTGCGTGCCTACTTCCTAACTACCTACCTACATGCGTACATAATTACCTACTTACAAACATACCTAACTACCAACCCACCCAGCTGGCTGACTATTCGCTAGACTTATTGTCTGTCTCCATCCCTCCCGCCATTCCTACCTACCTACCTACCTTCCTACTACCTACCTACCTACCCACCCACCTATATACCTATCTACCTACCGACCCACCCACCTACATACCTACCTACCTACCTACCTACCCACCTGCCTAACTACCAGTCAGTCCTCTTATTTTCTGGCCTACCTGCTTGGCTACTTACCTACGCGCCAGCCTTATTTACATATATATCTAACTACTCACCTACCCACCCACCCACCCCCTACCCACCCACTCACCCACACACCCACCACCTACCTACCCACCTACACCTACCTACCCACCCACACACCCCTACCTACCTACCTACCCACACACCCATACCTACCTACCTACACACCCACCCAACCCTACCTACCCACCCACCCACCCACCCCTACCTACCTACCCACCCAGCCACCCCTCCTACCAACCCACCCACCTACCTACCGACTTACCCACCTACCTACCTAACTACCTATCTACCCAACCACCCACCCACCAACCTCCTACCTACCTACCTACCCAACCACCCACTTACCTAATACCTACCTACCTACCTACCTACCTACCTTCCTTCCCTACCTGCTGATCTTCATGCCTACTAATTGCCTTGATATCGAACTACCTGTCCGTCTACCTGCCCACCTGCCAGCCTTCCCTCCTATCTACAAGTTGTAATCAATAAAACATTAACTAGCCGAAGAAAACGAAACAAAACAACGCAATTAGCGGTATCAGGGGCGGGTGGAATATAACTTCCACAGAAAATTAGTCTGAAATCAAAGCAAACAAATCACAAGGAAGCAATAAGGAACTATTATCACTGTTTCTTCTTCAGCTTGTTCTGTGTCATCTTGCACTTGTTATTTTCCTCCTCTCCATCCTATTTCTTCTGCTTTCTTCTTTTTCTATTGCTGTTGCTTCTGCGCTTCGTCTCGACTCCTTCTTTTTAATCACTGTTGATCTAGTTAAGTATACACAAGAATTCCAGAGGCATGTACACGGGTCTTTTACTGTTTACCTTATGCTCAATGTGTTTCGTGGCGTTGTATGACGTCCTTTGTTTTGACTTAGATTCTACTGTAACCTTCCCCCTCCTCCCGTCCTCCTCTGCTAGACTATTATGTTCTGTCCATTACCGCCCATCAACAGCTAAGAATAGGCATGGCGCAGGCACCCTAACCTCGAACCAAGGAAGTTCAAGACGCCCTGTTGGTAATTTGAATTGTAAATGATTCAGTGACATATATTTGCTAGACAGTAAGCCAAGCTGACAGCGAGACCAATAAAATTAGCATGTGTATCCATAGTTAATGTTAATTCTAGAGCCGGGTTTGTGTAATAAGTAGAACACGGACTTATAAATCCAGTGGTCCGGGCTTACATGCCAATCAACGATGAAGGAATTGTTAATACCCTTAGAGAGATATGGAGAGCGGGGGACTTTGACGAAAGTGAATTCACTTCGTTGCTTAGAATGAGAGCACCGGGAGTTAAAACTGGCACGGACAGACACGAGAGGCACATCGGGGGAATGGAGGGCCTCGTCATCGAAGACAGAGCTGACACCATTAGCTGTTGGATGCTGATGCATATTGTGGGTAGGGGGGGGGGGGGTGGAGAGGTGGGGGAAGCGGGTGGAGAGGTGGGGGGGGGGCTCTGAGCACCCATGGATATGTCGGGAGTGCAAGGATGATACCCCAACAGATAACTAACTAACTAACTAACTAACTAACTAACTAACTAACTAACTAACTAACTAACTAACTAACTAACTAACTAACTAACTAACTAACTAACTGGCTGGCTGGCTGGCTGGCTGATTGATGAAGAAATTAAAAATGTTAAATTTAACACATATGGATTCCATAATCTAGAATGACTGGAAGAGTTAACATGAAATCTGAAGTAGACTGATGTCGCTGCTCTACTCCTCCACAGTTAACTCTGAAGGAAAAAGCAACTGTATGTAAAGTTAAAAGCACCTGTATGAGGTATAGCATGTAAAATATGCACACGTTGGGTCTCCTCAAGATCTCTGCCTACCTTGTTTTGTCTGGTTAATCTCAAATTAGGACCAGTCAATACCCATTATTTTATAAATAACATAACAGAGTTTATCTAAATAATATTTCGTGTATCTAATCTCAGCGCTCTGTGATATTAGAACGACAAAATTTTTATAGATCGTACTAGCAGAAACACAGAGCAAACATATATGTGCCTTCACTATCACATCTTGGATTCTTTGCATATATGGCATAGTTGCATACGATCCTCACTCTTAATGTGAGAAATCAAGGCTATAGAGGGATGTCACAGGGGACACAACCATTTAAGGCATTGGCATATTGTCTTGATCTGATAAACGATAATAGCACCTCACGGGAGACACAATCAGGAATATCTAGGTCATTAGACGTATTGTTTTGAATGATAAACTAAAGCAAAGATAGTGACTGAGCTGACAAACAATGGGTTGAGCTGACAAAGGAAATAGTTATTGAACTGACAAACTATGAGTTGAACTGACAAACTATGGGTTGAACTGACTGACAAACAAACAGATAGTTAATGAATTGACACAATATGCATTGAACTGACAAACTACAGAGATAGTTATTGAACTGACAAACTACAGAGATAGTTATTGAACAGACAAACTATGGATTGAACTGACAAACTATGGATTGAATTGACAAACTATGAGTTGAACTGACAAACTAACGAGATAATGGTTAACTCAGAAACTATGGAGATAGAGACTTAACTGACAAACTATGGGTTGAACTTAAAAACTGTGGTTTGAGCTGACACACTATGGGTTGAACTGACAATCTATGGGCTGAACAGATAAACTATGGGTTGAACTGACAATGTGGTTGAACTGATAAAGTAAGGAGATAATGGTTAAACTTGCAAACTAAAGAAATAATGGCTGAACTGACAAACTAATGAGATTGATTGATTGATTGATTTAGGAACCGACATCACAGCATTCGGGACATTCCCATACGCGCTCCGTCCCCATCATCAGCAGCCAGCGAAGAGGTCCAACACTAATAGTTCCAGTAGCAACCTGATTATATGTCCGTCTCGCCTTTCCTCTGAGCGTCGAGCGTCGGCCAGATCCCCTCGTCACTCCTCGCTGTCTCATTCTTACCAGACTATGGTGATCCATTTGCTCCTCCGAGGTGTACACGTGCTCCACACTAATGAGATAGTTGTTGAACTGACAAACTAAAGAGATGGAGGTTTAACTCATAAACTAAGTAGATAGTGGTTGAACTGACAAACTAAGTAGATATTATTTGAACTGAAAAACTAAGGAGATAGTGGATGAAGTGACAAACTAAAGAGATAGCGGTTGAATTGACAAAGGAGATAATGGTTTAACTGATAAACTAATGAGATAGTGGTTGAACTGACAGACTAAAGACATCTTTGTTGAACTGATAAACTAAAGAGATAGTGGCTGAACTGATAAGCCAAGGAGATAGTGGGTGAACTGACAAACTAGGGAGATTGTGGTTGAACTGACAAACTAAAGGCATAATGGCTGAACTAATAAATTAAAGACACAGTAGCTGAACTGATAAACTAAGGAGGTTGTGACCTCTCACAGGGCTCATAAAGGTTTATTCCATGGCCGGACGAAACAACCCTGAATGCCAAACTCAACGCTATTCTGCAGGAAATAGTGTTCGTTCATGCAGGAAACACAATTACAGATATATGGTGAATGTGAAAGAATAGATGAAGAAGAAGGAAGAGGAGGAGAAGGAGGAGGAGGAGAAGAAGAAGAAGAAGAAGAAGAAGAAGAAGAAGAAGAAGAAGAAGAAGAAGAAGAAGAGGAAGAAGAAGAAGAAGAAGAAGAAGAGGAAGAAGAAGAAGAAGAAGAAGAAGAAGAAGAAGAAGAAGAAGAAGAAGAAGAAGAAGAAGAAGAAGAAGAAGAAGAAGAGGAAGAAGAAGAAGAAGAAGAAGGTGAAAAGATAGACCAAGGAGGTACTTTAATGACAATCATATTCAGTCACAGTTAATAAAAGATTAGAGAAAGAGTGGCAATTGACATCAGGAATGCGTTCAAATAACACCTAGATCAAGATGAAAGAACTGACTAGAACTGTAAAAGGAAATCATCATCCAATCGTTGAAGGCGGTTTGTAGGAAATGACTGCAGCAAAGGTGGCAAGTATATGTGATCAAGAGAAAAGAGAAAGGGGGAAGAAGAGAGAGGAGGGAGGGAGTAGAGAGAGAAGAGAGAGAAAAGAATGATGAGGGAAATGATGTAAATAGTGGTGTGAAGCCTAAAAGTTCGTTCCTCAGTCGAACTCTGCCTACTACACACTACCTTTGATAGTAAAGAAATATGAAGAGAGAGAAGGAGAAAAAAGAGGATGAGAGTAAGGGATACGACAGATGTAGGTTCGTGTCTCCGCGTGAGAACAATAGTTAATTACTATTGCACCATCAATGTCTCGTGGTGTAGGTTATCAGGTTATAGAAGAGATGTACAGCCTCACAAAGTCTCTGAGCTACTCTACTTATGTTACTTCAGACTAACAAGTCGGAATAAAAGACAACTCAATAATATATTTAATTCCTTCTTGAACAATAACAGAGTGACAATCTACAACATAATCACATAAAGTAACCAGTACATGCATTGAAGACACATCTACGTATAATCGACTCCAAAAAACAACACAATACTGCATGTCGTCACAAGGGGAGGTAGACAATATAATAAACTATGCAACCAGATGTTAGAGAAATTATTACCTACTATCACCTCCTAACCGCATGGCCTTTGTTTCATAACTATCTCTCCGTAGGCTTATCAGTGGTACATGTATTCAGCCCAAACACCCATTGATCCACAGATTGATCCATCAATCCATATACCCAGGGATTTAATTCGCTCCCATCCAACTTGTTCAGCGGGTAACTGTTTATTCAGCTATGCCTGGTTTATCCAGGCGACTCCAGTTTACCCAGACGATGTATTCAACTTCTGCCATCCAGTGGGTTTTCTGGTCGTCCTTCTGGGTTTCATATTTGAAATACGATTGCTCTCTTCAACCTCGTTTGCCGTGGATCCCACCACCGGTTTCCAGTCGTATTTGACATTAGTCTCCTGTGTGGTTCCAACCGCATTGTCCCTGGCTATGGTCGTCCTGTCTGACGTTTAGCCATCTACTGCAACTAACGAGCGGTCTCCTTAGCTGGCGGTCCTCTTAACTCAAGTGGCTTTCTTGCACTTTAACGATCCTCGGACTCTGCGTGTCTTTCCCTTCTTTGGCTTATCTGCCTTGGGTAGGTTCCGTTCACAGATCCTTAGTCGCTCTCACTCCTATCAGTGATTCAGACGAATTCTAGCATGAGCGCTTGTCCGTCTTCCTTCACTTCCTCCTCCTACAGATACTATACAGACTTGGGCACGGATTAGCCACAATTTCTGAAGTCCTGTTACTATGTTCCTTGGGCTGCCCCAAGAGGGCTCAGGCCCCCGCCGCTCCCGGAGTCCACTATTAACTGTCCTCTCTCCTGCTCGACTCTTCTAACTCACTGGATCCCAAAATATATATAACTATATACTTGGCGCTTCTTTCTGGAATCACGTGACGTCGCTGTCCCTTGTCCTCCAATCAGTACCTCGCGTACCCTGCTTAATTTGCATACTACTATCATATCATTAACCCAAATCTACATTGTCTCTGAAGTTCATGGTCCTGAGTTTATCGTCCTTGTTTGAGTTCATGCTCTTTAAATAAGAATTCCCAGTTCAAGCACGTTCCCACTGCTATAAATCTGCCCCTCCGTTGTATTCCTTGCCCAAACTGACAGTTCCCGACAAAGCCTATGCTAAGTTTGGCTTCATGTTTCCTGAATTTCTCATTTCACTAACAACTAAAGGTAAACCGTCGGTCAGCGGGCTGCACTAGAGTCATTGCCCGACCACTCACTAATTTTGAACTTATACTGGTCGGTGAACTCTGTCTCAAAATCATTCCAGTCATTGCCCTCTAGTAAACTGAGGCAGTATGTGAAAACCACTTTCCCTACTGTCTCATACCCACCTACCAAAAGTTGATGGGTCCCACCATCAATATAGCGCCATTCCTCCTTGAGATCGAAGCCCTGGCTCCGCATCTGACATTCCTCATAAACAATATTGGATGCCTAAGGGGAAACTCTTTTCGGAACTTCCACCCCAAATAATAATAATAATAAAAAATACTGGTTGCATCCCCTGCTCTCCCAGTGCATAAGGCAGTTAAAACTTCTGACGTGCATCCTAACAATATTGTAATCAAGTACTATTATCCATAAAAACAGTTCAATACTTGGCATGCCGGGGATTCCCCCAGACAACAAAATCATACATCAAAGGGTGCACATAAAGACACCAAAATGAAAACAATATCAATATAGGCATTCACTTAATATGCCATCCCCCTGTAACAACAACAAAACCAAAAATCAAATTCACATCGGTGCTACCCACTAGGAACTCTGTACATCAATGTGTCCAATCATTCTTGAATCTGAAAAACATTGTAACAATTCCTGTGACCTCACAGGAAAATGCCTGGTCACCACACATAATAAAACAACAAATTCTCCCCTATTCGCAAGGACACATCAGCCTGAAGCTGCAATCTTCACAATCGCCGCCGCTGTACACAAAAACAAATCAGCCCCTGCTGTAAGTAGACAACATTTAGTGGCCACAGACACAAACCAAACTTATATCATGAAATAGCTTTTGACATAAAAAAAATGTGCGCCCAGTCGCTGGACATCGTGCTCCATTGTCTTGGCGCTGAAATAACTCTGGAAAAAATATGGTATGCCCAGTTCTTGGACATTATGCTTTATTCTCTTGGCGCTGAAATAACTCTGAAAAAAAATGTGTGCCCAGTTCTTGGACACCCTGGCGCTGAAATAACTCCAAAAAAAAACATTTGTTTGCCCAGTTCCCGGACATGGCGCTAACATGTATTCTTCGCCATGCCCCTTCACATTAAAAACAACCATGTACCCGCATTAACATCTACCCGGGCAATCTCAGATTATAAATGGACTCCTTGGCCTCCTGGCACGACGTTGAACTGTGTGTTGTCACTATGACACCTAATACTGCAGTTGTGTCTGCCCTTGAACACAATAGAGCGAGGCCCACACAAAAATAAAAGGCTTCGCGTACCCGACTTGACAACTTCCGCTATGGAAATAACAAGGGAGCTAACTGCTCCACAACAGTTGATCCCCTCAAGTAGTCATATTCATTTAAACAACAAAATAACATGTTTCTAACTAAGTTCGACCTGTAAAACCAACAAAGGATGGCTAAACGTGACTACACCAAAATTGTCATTCAATTATGAACCAACACTACACCACGAACGTTTAACTAATTATTAAACTACTGTTCATTGCGTCATGCTGAAATAAATATATAAAGAATATGTTTCTGCTTGCGGGTGCTCTCTGGATTCCGTTTTCTTCTTCACTGAATTTCTACGATTGTTTTCTTTAAAGTGTCTATTCTATATGCACGGGCAGAAATATAGGGCGTCACTGGTCATTCACTGCCCAACACCGTTAACATGTCTATCATGAAACTTGAACACGCCGGTACGATGAATTCCACCTCTGTTCCCGCCTCTAAAAAAAGGGATTTTCTAACTACCACGAGTTACACTGTCAATTGTCTCTTCACAACAGCCATAATAAACTCACTGCATAAAACACAGGGGAATATCCCCTCTTGATGATCTAATTGTTCATGCGTGCATTTCTTGTGCACATGTGCCATTGATAACGTTCGGAACAGCCCGTCTCGCTCTGCCGCTGGTGGGGCATGCTAGCACGATGGGTCCTTGTCGTTCCTTGCAGGGCAACACAAAAGGGGGGAGGGGGTAGAAGCGCTATATTTTCTTAGTGGCCTCGATGTCTACACTGCCACCAGACGTATTGCGTTCAGCCAGGCAAAGCACTTTGCATGGCTCTGGGTTTCACTTGCCATACCCTGTCGTCAATCATGACTCTACTTCCTGGACGAAGAGTGGGTGGCCTTGGTATAACGGTGGGGTATTTTATTGTGATACCCTTCAATCAGTGAGTTAGTCTTTAACGTGCACTGAAAAGAAGAACTTGTCCTTTAACGATAACAAGATAAGACCACCCTTACGTTGACTTGCTCTGCTCAGCTGTTGTCTGAGCTCATTTCGGACAGATTCCGCTGCGCTGACTCTCCTTCTGCGATAGCTATCCCTGGGTATTTTGTTGTTGTATGTTGGGTTTTCCTGTATTCTTGTAGCAAGGTGGTTTGGCCGGTGTACTTTACACAAGAGTTTCTAACTGAACAGACTTAGTAGAAACCTCGCCGACAGATAGTTCAGACAATTTACCAACCAGCTATGAGATACGTAGCCTAGTAAAGGAACACTTACTGAGACAACTATCGAGCAGGCAATCACGAACTACTGACTGTAAGCGACAAATCTATGTATACGATCTCACTATGTAGTAGAACCTGACACCACAGAAACAAAGTTCACATGGAATCTCCTGGGAGCTCCCGGACTAAGCTGGAAGGTCCCAGAAAATTCTGGAAACATAATCCTGCCGACGACGCCATTTGTGATCAAGAGAAAAGAGAAAGGGGGAAGAAGAGAGAGGAGGGAGGGAGTAGAGAGAGAAGAGAGAGAAAAGAATGATGAGGGAAATGATGTAAATAGTGGTGTGAAGCCTAAAAGTTCGTTCCTCAGTCGAACTCTGCCTACTACACACTACCTTTGATAGTAAAGAAATATGAAGAGAGAGAAGGAGAAAAAAGAGGATGAGAGTAAGGGATACGACAGATGTAGGTTCGTGTCTCCGCGTGAGAACAATAGTTAATTACTATTGCACCATCAATGTCTCGTGGTGTAGGTTATCAGGTTATAGAAGAGATGTACAGCCTCACAAAGTCTCTGAGCTACTCTACTTATGTTACTTCAGACTAACAAGTCGGAATAAAAGACAACTCAATAATATATTTAATTCCTTCTTGAACAATAACAGAGTGACAATCTACAACATAATCACATAAAGTAACCAGTACATGCATTGAAGACACATCTACGTATAATCGACTCCAAAAAACAACACAATACTGCATGTCGTCACAAGGGGAGGTAGACAATATAATAAACTATGCAACCAGATGTTAGAGAAATTATTACCTACTATCACCTCCTAACCGCATGGCCTTTGTTTCATAACTATCTCTCCGTAGGCTTATCAGTGGTACATGTATTCAGCCCAAACACCCATTGATCCACAGATTGATCCATCAATCCATATACCCAGGGATTTAATTCGCTCCCATCCAACTTGTTCAGCGGGTAACTGTTTATTCAGCTATGCCTGGTTTATCCAGGCGACTCCAGTTTACCCAGACGATGTATTCAACTTCTGCCATCCAGTGGGTTTTCTGGTCGTCCTTCTGGGTTTCATATTTGAAATACGATTGCTCTCTTCAACCTCGTTTGCCGTGGATCCCACCACCGGTTTCCAGTCGTATTTGACATTAGTCTCCTGTGTGGTTCCAACCGCATTGTCCCTGGCTATGGTCGTCCTGTCTGACGTTTAGCCATCTACTGCAACTAACGAGCGGTCTCCTTAGCTGGCGGTCCTCTTAACTCAAGTGGCTTTCTTGCACTTTAACGATCCTCGGACTCTGCGTGTCTTTCCCTTCTTTGGCTTATCTGCCTTGGGTAGGTTCCGTTCACAGATCCTTAGTCGCTCTCACTCCTATCAGTGATTCAGACGAATTCTAGCATGAGCGCTTGTCCGTCTTCCTTCACTTCCTCCTCCTACAGATACTATACAGACTTGGGCACGGATTAGCCACAATTTCTGAAGTCCTGTTACTATGTTCCTTGGGCTGCCCCAAGAGGGCTCAGGCCCCCGCCGCTCCCGGAGTCCACTATTAACTGTCCTCTCTCCTGCTCGACTCTTCTAACTCACTGGATCCCAAAATATATATAACTATATACTTGGCGCTTCTTTCTGGAATCACGTGACGTCGCTGTCCCTTGTCCTCCAATCAGTACCTCGCGTACCCTGCTTAATTTGCATACTACTATCATATCATTAACCCAAATCTACATTGTCTCTGAAGTTCATGGTCCTGAGTTTATCGTCCTTGTTTGAGTTCATGCTCTTTAAATAAGAATTCCCAGTTCAAGCACGTTCCCACTGCTATAAATCTGCCCCTCCGTTGTATTCCTTGCCCAAACTGACAGTTCCCGACAAAGCCTATGCTAAGTTTGGCTTCATGTTTCCTGAATTTCTCATTTCACTAACAACTAAAGGTAAACCGTCGGTCAGCGGGCTGCACTAGAGTCATTGCCCGACCACTCACTAATTTTGAACTTATACTGGTCGGTGAACTCTGTCTCAAAATCATTCCAGTCATTGCCCTCTAGTAAACTGAGGCAGTATGTGAAAACCACTTTCCCTACTGTCTCATATAGTTTATTACACTCTTCGCGTGAAGGAAATGATAAAGACTAACATGTAGTGTAGTGAAAATATATTCAGAAATGTTAAAGATATGAAAGGAATCATCATTGGGGGACATAACATAAATAACATTAGATAAGCAGATGATACAGTATTGATTGCAAACAATGAGCAGGATCTGCAACAGTTAGTTGATGCAGTTGTTGCACACAGTGAACAACCAGGGTTAGAATTAAATTGTAAGAAGACAGATTATGGTCGTCACTAAGAAGAAGGAAATGCCACAATGTAATATACAAGTAAACAATAATATTCTTAAACAATCATGGATGGGTCGGGCGGAAGATGTCGTCAGACAGGTCTGCAGTCTTACCAGTATCAACCCCGGCAAGGAATGGGTGCCGGTGCCTCCATCTTTTAAGTGCACTTTCTCCTGCATTATCACACTCGACAGACGGTGCAGAGAGCAGAACCCTGCCACTGTCAATGCTAAGGTTAACGCGCTCATCTATGAACACTCAGATAGCCCTGAAGTGCTCATCTATACAGATGGATCTGTTGTAAAGCAGCAGAGAAGTGCGTGGGCATTTACAGCCCGTTCAGCGGGCCGAACCGTTCAAGAATCCAGTGGTGTCCAGAATCCCACTCTATGACCACAAGCAGCATGACGATGGAGGTGATGGCAGTTACACAGGCTTTCATATGGCTGGAATCACAACATTATACCAACGTGTGTGTACTAAGTGATTCAATGAGCATGATTCAGAAGGTCGAAGCTGGATCTGTACGTAGACCGTGGACTGAGTCGCTGCGGAAGTCTGTTGTCCGTAAAGTCACCGTCATCTTCGTCCCGGGACATGCGGGAGTCGAGGGAAATGAACGAGCTGATAAACTGGCTGGCTCTGCACCCCCTGTAGATGGCCAGCCCATGGATCGTGCCGATGTTATTAACGTCCTCAAAGATATGGCGAGAACAGAGGACTTTGACGTCAGTGATTCCACATCGCTGTCCAGGATGGAAAACTTGGGAGTAAGTATCGGCACAGCCAGACGCGAGAGGTACATCGGGAAAACAAAGCGCCTCGTCAACCAACACAGAACTGGCACTATTAGCCACCGGACGCTGATGCATATGCTGTGGGAAGATCTGAGCACCTATGGACATGTCCGGAGTGCAGGGAAGAGACCCCAACTGATAACTGATAACTGATTGATAACTGATTCTTAAACAAGTGAATCGGTACAATTATCTCGGAACAGTCATAACATCTAATGGGAGGTACCTTGAAGCGATTAGAACAAGAATTGCCATGGCGAAGACAGCCTTTTGCAAAATGAAAAACATACTGACAAATAAAAAGATGTCATTTGCAACGAGAAAAAGAGTGTTGAGGTGCTAGATAGAACCTGTGATTTTGTATGGATGTGAGTCGTGGACAATGAGCAGACAAGTTGAATCACATCTGATGGCTGTGGAAACGTGGTTTCTGATGGAAATGCAAAGAATACCATGGACAGACAGGAAAACCAATGACCAAGTCCTACAAGAAACAAAAAACCT
Organism: Cepaea hortensis; assembly: GCA_963921405.1. Lineage (NCBI taxonomy): Eukaryota > Metazoa > Mollusca > Gastropoda > Stylommatophora > Helicidae > Cepaea > Cepaea hortensis. The sequence continues at coordinate 33,294,101 of OY992880.1, forward strand.
TAAACTGATAAGAGAAATTAGACGTAGATAGTCAAAATTTTGGTCACGTTATGAGAAGAAATAAATTGGAGAACTTGGTGACTGTTGGAGAACTTGAGAATTGTTGGGTTTGTACTAACGCAGGACCCCTTTAGCTGTAAAAACTATGGCAGTTTTTTGACCAATTGCTTTGAGAGGTACTGCCACGCCCGCCTTACTGTCCTGAGTGAATATTTACCTTTTTGGCCATTGGAAACAGCAGCTCGGAGGACAAAAGATGTCACGGAGGGTTGTGACGTATTAGGCTTCACATGTGGCCAAGACGTAAGGTCATCTCGCCTCCTATGACTTGACCAAGAATATGCAAAAGCTAACACGTTAAAACTTGATCTTTACTTTTAACTGTACAGAAAATCTGTTGAAAGACAAAATGTTCAGGATGATTGTGCTGCATTCACGTCGATGTGCGCTCATATAGAGGTAGACCGTTAAACCACAGGTGTCCGTTTCGCGTCTCACAGAATGATTTCATGAAAACATTTACAAGATTATGGTAACCAGGTAAAATCTACACACCGGAAATTTCATACGTCATTAACAAGACGCCATATTTTAAAAGCCGTTCACGTGATTGATAGAGACAAGCGTTTCGTGTGTTGTTTAACACGCATGTGAAAGCTGGCCAAGGCAATTGTTATTCATTTACCAAAGGCAACAAACAAAAAGACATGATAGTTTAAAATCACCGTGGTAAACAATTTAAATTGCCGTATGTATATTGTATATTTCGGCTGGAAGAATGTATCTTACTGTTGTAGTTTATGTTGTGTAATGACGAGATGCAGCGAAATATGTCAGGCAATAAATTGCGCAATCTATCGTTTGTGTCTTCATTATTTAAAGACCAATGACATCGTTAATGCAATGCATTAGAAAGGGAAACTCGCTGTTGAGTTTTTTCCGGCTTTTCTGAAGCATTATTTCTTCCACTCGTATACCTGTAACTAAATGATATTGTTACTTTTTGCTGCAGCTAATTAGCTGCTTGAATGAAAGACAAAACGGTTACACCTGTTGCAAGTTACACTTTCTGATGTAAATAAAACGCGAAACTTGCCTGTAGCATAGCTGTTAGATCTCAGAGCGATTGATGCTGTATATGTTTGTTCAACAGAGGAAGATAAAATATATTTATAAACACCTATTTGTCCGCCGTCTTAAAGTACATTTTGACTGAGCTTCCACTTAGAAGACTTTTAAATTTCATGATTAGAGTAAGCGATAAGAAGTGCTTGCTTGCTTGTGTTCGTTGGCTTGAGCTCCAACGCGAGGTCCTGTATGTCGGATGAAGGCATCCTGTTGTCCAACATCAGTGTGATGTCATACAGGACCTGAGGTTTGCGTGAGTATCCGTTGTCCCATGTCTGGCTTATTGGTGTGCAGACTGGTGGTTCCTCGCCGTACAGGCAGACACTCTCCGACTTCGGAGGAATCGGCGATCCTATTGACTTTAGCCAGGACCCCGAAGGGACCTGTTGCCCAGGACGCTCGACGAGGACGCGTCAATAGGTCTTGGCCAGTATATAACCCGGCCCTGGTGCCTTGGAAACACCTCTGCGTCCCAAGCGATAAGAAGTGAAATTCAGCCATTGCTTCGATGAACTTAGTAGGGGAGTACGTACGTGCTTTAAAAACTTTGAACGCTATTTTCTCATAACACGGACTGGTTGAAAGTGTAAAATAGGGTGTATTTTTAATGACTATGCAGTGTGTGTAAATAATGCCGGTCCAAGTTTTGTATTATCCCTCTGTAAAGTTCATGCAACATAATAGGTAAATACAAACCTTGAACTGGCAATAATTTCAAACACTGCACAGTCATTAAAAATACACCCCATGGAATACTAACGCTTTTGTAAAACTCTGGCCGTCGGGAATCTTGTAATGGTGCGTATTTTGTGACCTTGCGAGTGTTCTAATGTTTGTGAATGTTGTATCTTTGCGAATGTTGTAGCGTCGAGAATCTTGTAGCGTTTCGAATCTTGTGATGTTGCAAATCTTGTAATTGTGAACTTATTGTGACGTCACAATACCTGTAAAGTTGTGAATCTGGTATCATCATGAGTCTTGCAACGTTGCGAATCTTGTGACGTCGGGGATCTTGTAGCGTGACGAATCTCGTAACTTTGCCACTCTTGTAAGAAGGCGAATCTTGTAACGTGGCGAATCTTTACATGACGAATCTTGTAAAGTCGTGAATCTGGTAACACAGCGAATCTTGTAACGAGACGCATCTTGTACATGACGAATCTTGTAACTTCACAAATCTGATAATGTTGCTAATCTTGTAACAGTGCCAATCTTGTAACGTCGCTAATCTTGTAATGTGATGAATCTTGTAACATGACGAATCTTGTGATATGACGAATCTTGTAATATGACAAATCTTGTAACGTGGCGAATATTGTAACATCGCGAATCGTACGCTAAGGTACGCAGTAACATGTAGTTTTTGGAGAAGGCCGCGTAACCATGAAACCCGACATGGCAATTCCGATATTCTCGCTAGTGTTATCCAATAAGATCAAAACAAATCTTTAGCAGAAGTTACCAAAGACATATTAAATGACAGTCCTTCTCATGCAATAACACAGTGTATACGAGGCGTGGGTCTGACTCCGTTCCTCGCCGAGGTTTTCGCGAGTTGTTGCATGTCCTCTGTGGGACGTTCCGTTTAACCCTAACCCGAGGTTGATTTACTAGGCAACTTTAGGTTCAGTAGTTTGCCATTGCTTTCTAACCGATGTAGGAAACAATCTGAAACCTCACCACCAGGCAAGCGGAGGTTTATTAGCGAGCGCTAAGGGCTTGCGAACGCGGTTTGTGAGTCCGTATACCCGGGTTCGAAACACAGCGGTGCTGGTTTTTTCGAAAAAGGTATAGGAGCCGGTCGTTCAGAAAGCAATGGCAAACTACTGAACGTAAAATTTGCCCTTGAATCACGCATAGCAAAAATGCTGGGGTTGACTGCTACGTCCTGTGAAGGACATGCAACTTAATTTAGTTTTATTATCCATTCAGCGACATTGACATCTTTTTCTTGAGTATCACGACATTGAGAGCCGCAGATTCTGTTTCACTTCTAGAACGCCCGATAACCATTTGATGCCACATGGAAAGTCAGGAGCGAATTTGACGCGGTCCAGAATTCTGTGTTGACAAATGCTCAATATTTAAATGCAGATTACTTGAGACGGTGTCTTAAAAGCCCACATGGCTTTGTACCGTGGAACACCACAGATAAAATGCTTTGCTTATTCTAGTGTTTCTGTACTGGCACCTAGCCGTATTGACAGACAATAGTCACTGTCCTTTAACAAAAAAAAACAAAAAAAAAAACAACGGTAAAATAACCTCTCGAATAAAGCCTAGCCTGAAAGATAGAGATCATGTGTTACCCATGCAGCATGTTTCCTCTCCCAGCCTGCCTAGTTTGCTCCAGAAGAAAAATAACACCAATACATCTGGAACAAGACAAGTTGCAGAAGCTGCCGAATCAGCAAAGCAATGCTTTAACTGTCCACCTGTCGGAGCTTCGATCCTAGACCAGTTGCCGACCAAGGCTTAGATCCTGGTCTGCCTCTGCTGTGACAGTTAGTCTTTATGTTGCACTCATTTTCTCACACCATTTCCTTTTACACATCGAAATTATTTTTACCTCATCAAAGATGTCAATAATCAACTGCAAACCCGCATTCTATAGGTTAATTTCCCCCACTTTCTCGTTTTTTTTTTTTTTAAAACTGTTACTTTGCATATTTGTGTGTGGCTTGGGATGTCATATTTCACTTATGTTTTCTCCATGTTCCGTTGGTTGAAGAAGAATTTGGTTGTAACGTTCGATTTTATATGTCTTTTGTTTGTCGAACTCTCTAGTCACATTTTACGTTAATTTATCTTGTCGTGTTGGTCTTACCCCCGGTAGCATTCACCGCACTCTAATAGTATAAATAGAAGCCATAATCTGAGAATGTTGAGTGAAAAATATATAGAAGTTCAGAAAAATATGTTTGTAAGTTTTATAGACTGCAAGAAGGCTTTTGACAGAGTACAAAACGAACGATTAATGTCATGCCTTCAAGATATAGGAGTAGACGGAAAGGACATTAGGTTTATTAGTAACTTGTACTGGGAACAAGTGGCGTTAATTAGATACGGAAATAATTACTCATCGCCCATAGAGATAAGAAGAGTTCGGTAGGGATGCGTGTTATCCCAAAGCCACTTCAAATTATACACATAAATAATGTTTAAACAAGCTGGAGAAATTATACACATAAATAATGTTTAAACAAGCTGGAAACAAGCTGCCTGGACTTAATGGAAAAATTAGAAACAATGTTGGGTATGCTGACGATACAGTGTTACAAGCAGAGAGTAAAAGTTACAAAATCTAGTGGGATAAGTAAACAGGCATAGTGCAGAATGTGGCTTAGCATCGAAAACTATGTTAATTAGCAGTGGGAAGGAGAGGTCATCAATGATCATCACGGTAAACGAGAAGATAGTAGAACAAGTAACAAGTTTCTCCTATCTTGGGCATGTAATAACAGATGATGGTAGAAGTGAAATAGAAATAAAAAGGAGATTATGAATGGCCAAAAATGTTTCCATCGACATGAAATCAGTTAGTTAGTTAGTTAGTTATCAGTTGGGGTATCTTCGTTGCACTCCGGACATGTCCATAGGTGCTCAGATCCTCCCCCAGCATATCCATCAGCGTCCGGTGGCTAATAGTGCCAGTTCTGTGTTGGTTGACGAGGCGCTTGGTTTTCCCGATGTACCTCTCGCGTCTGGCTGTGCCGATTCTTACTCCCAGGTCTTTCATCCTGGACAGCGATGTGGAATCACTGGCGTCAAAATCCTCTGTTCTCGCCATATCTTTAAGGGCGTTAATAACATCGGCACGATCCATGGGCTGGCCATCTACAGGGGGTGCAGAGCCAGCCAATTTATCAGCTCGTTCATTTCCCTCGACTCCCGCATGTCCCGGGACGAAGATGAAGGTGACTTTGCGGACAACAGACTTCCGCAGCGACTCAGTCCACTGTCTACGTACAGATCCAGCTTCGACCTTCTGAATCATGCTAATTGAATCACTTAGTACACACACGTTGGTATAATGCTGTGATTCCAGCCATATGAAAGCCTGTGTAACTGCCATCACCTCCATCGTCATGCTGCTCGTGGTCATGGAGTGGGCACCACTGGATTCTTGAAGGGTTCGGCCCGCTGAGCGGGCTGTAAATGCCCACGCACTTCTCTGCTGCTTTACAACAGATCCATCTGTATAGATGAGCACTTCGGGGCTATCTGAGTGATCATAGATGAGCGCGTTAACCTCTGCATTGACAGCGGCAGGGTTCTGCTCTCTGCACCGTCTGTCGAGTGTGATAATGCAGGAGAAGGTACACTTAAAAGCTGGAGGCACCGGCACCCATTCCTTGCCGGGGTTGATACTGGTAAGACTGCAGACCTGTCCGACGACATCTTCCGCCCGACCCATCCATGATTTGCCCCTCTTTAGCCTGTCACCCTTTTCTCTGAATACAGCGTCATGCAGAGGGTGCTGCTCATCTGCACTTATTTTAAAGTATGCACGAGCTCTCCAGATCTTGATCCTGTGTTCCATTGTCGGGAAGTCAAGGTGGTATCTCATTGCTACACAGCTGGTGTCTCTCGTGCAGCCCAAAATGATGCGCATGGCTTCGTTTTGTACCTTTTCAAGTCTTTCAATCTGTGTAGGGCTGACAGTGAGGATGGCCAGGGCATACTCGATGCGTGAAAGCACAAGTCCTTGGAACAGAAGTAATAGCAATCTTTGCTCGATATTGGCAGTCGCCATGACTCTCATTGCTGCCAAACCTTTTCGAGCCTTCGTTATGACATAATCGACATGATCTCTGAAGGACAGGCTACGATCAAGCCTCACGCCAAGATATGTCATTGACTGGGTTCTACTTAGAATGCTCCCATCCATTCTTACTGCCGGCAGGTCTGTTTTCACAATATGGTTGTTTAGTGAGAACCATGTAACCGTTGCCTTTGCAGGGTTGACAAGGGCGCCGGCATCAGCACACCATGAGGAAATTCGATCTAGTTCGCCCTGCATATAGTTGGCAATCGCCTGTCTATCTCGACCCTGTCCATCCACGAGGATGTCGTCAACGAATGATAGAGTCCTACCCCTCCCATCCAACTGTTGTTCAGTGATCGGCACCGTATACACGTTGAATAGTACTGGTGACAGTGGTGAACCCTGCGGCAATCCTGGACATATCGTTATCGGCTCGGAAGACCAACTCCCGCATCTTAGCACCACCTTCCTTTGGAGTAGAACTGCAGCTATCCATCGTACAAGGTGAGGGTGCACTTTCAGTCTGAGGAGGGTTTGCATCAAGTGCTCGAAAGATACTCTGTTATATGCGTCCTCTAAGTCTATGGCGGCCGCACATGTCTCTTCTCTGACCTGAAATCCTTCGTAAACATCTTGAGCAAAGACCGCCGCATTCAGCCATGACTCTTTGTTGCGTCTGTATCCTCCAAGTGTGGGCGGGAAGTAGCCGAGCTGTTCCAAGTCCCAAGCAAGTCTGTGTGCTACAATTTTCTCCAGTAGCTTGCCAACAGTATTCTGCATCGTAATGATTCTGTAGCCGCTTATCTTGGAGTGGTCTTTGTTCGGTTTTGGCAGCGGCAGCAGGTAGCTGTGTAGCCATCCCTCTTTGACCTGACCCCTCTGGATACTGGTGTTGAATTCTCTGGCCAGTTCTTCCATGTCATCATCTGATATCACCATTAGGTCACCATATCGGATGCCGTCTGGGCCTGGGGCGGTGTTAGGTGATTTCTTGAGCATCGCACGCAATATGTCAACTGTGATCGTCCATTCTTCGTCTGTCCCGACCCCTCGCACAACTGAGAGAGTGTTGTTGTGGTCCTCTGTCTGGCGGGCTCGTCTTTCTGGTCAGTCTGTTCTATGTAGCGTGCAAGAAGGGCCTTACCTTTATCCGCATCCGACTTTTTCCATGCGAGGTCTGTGCCTTGAAAGTCTGGAATACCCCTACGTTGTGCAGCACCGTTCATGCTCTTGTGGAGGCGCCAGAATGTCGTAAGAGATTGCTCGGAGCACACCTTCCTGCAGAACTCGTCCCATTTGTCGGCCTTGGCCTGTTTGGCGCAGGATTTGAATAAAGTCGTCGTCCTAACGACCTCAGTCTTCAGGTTCGCCAATTCAACCTGTGGCATGTTAGCCTTTCTGGCCTTTTGCCAGTCTTTGACAGCCTGCCTCTTTCCCAGCCACACCTTCTCGACCTCTCCATTCCACCATGGTGGCTGCAGCCATCTTTCTTGTCTCGTACGGGAGGAAGTTAGTTTCCTTCTTCTGATCTTGCTTATGGCGTCTTGACCAGTGGTGTCGTACGGGAAGGCATTTGTCTTGTTTCTTTGACTCATGGCCCCGTCTTTCTTGATCAGGATGACACAAGGGTAGTGGTCACTATCGTGGTATCCCAGTGTGCCCCACCGGCACCTTGGTGCGATGGTGGGCGACACCAGAGCCAAGTCAATGATGCTGTCAGTATTATTATTAATATTATTGATGAAATCAGTGTTAACATCTAGAGACATAAACAACACATTTTTGTGCACATCTTATTTACAGGACATTGCAATCAACACCAGGATTTTAAAGCTGCTGTTAATGTCTTGGCATGTTTTACGTTTAGTACTTTGCCACTGCTTTCTGAACGACGTGCTCACATAACTTACCGTAAGAAACCAACGCGACGCGATTCGCTGCCGAATCTTGCGCAGCTGCGTTTCATACGTGAGTATAGGGGATTACGCACAAACAACACATTACGCATGAGAATTGTCAAATGTTATGTATATTCAACACCACTATATGGGCGGAGATCTCAAAGATTAAGCCATGCATGTCTAAGTTCACACTGTCTCACGGTGAAACCGCGAATGGCTCATTAAATCAGTCGAGGTTCCTTAGATGACACGATCCTACCAGGATAACTGTGGCAATTCTAGAGCTTATACATGCTGACCTGACGCGCATGAATGGATTAATGAGATTCCCACTGTCCCTAACTACTATCTAGCGAAACCACAGCCAAGGGAACGGGATTGGTAGAATCAGCGGGGAAAGAAGACCCTGTTGAGCTTGACTCCGACTTTGTGAAGACACATGAAGGGTGTAGCATAGGTGGGAGCGCAAGCGCAATTGAAATACCACTACTTTTATCGTTTCTTTACTTATTCAGTCAGTCGGTGGAGATTTGCCCGCAACAGACGAGCGATATCTCCGGCGGGCCTATTCTCGCTGGTCGCGAGATCCTCACAGTGGAAGGAAGGGAGATTTGCTCGCAACAGATGAGCAATATCTCCGGCGGGCCTATTCCCGGTGGTCGTGGGATACGCAAAAGTCAGGCGGGGTGTCTGACGGTAGTACATGCTTTACACAGGTCCGGACACTTGTGATTGACAGATGTACGAGTCCTATGGTTCAGGCACGTACGAGGCCCTCATCTGTGGGACTTGGCTGAACGCCTCTAAGTCGGGTTCCTTGGGTGCCAGGGTCTGGCCACCACTCGCCACCTGCTCGTGGAGGCGAGGTCTCGGAGGTTTGACGCTGAGCCGCCAGCGTCTGCAGCCTACCCTGTTCCAGATGTATTGGTTACCCATTCCTCTGGACCAGACAAGACAAGGTCGAGAGAGGGAACATGTCGTTTGGGCACCACATGTTCTCTGAAGCTCTGCCCAGGCATTGTGATGGAATTTCGGCCATATTCCAACTCACATACTTTGGTCTGTCAAGACTGTAAGGTGCCACTTACATGCTACTTATACGACGGAGAAGCCTGGGCAATGAACAAGCATTGGAAAGTCGAATAGAGGCCCTGGAGATGTGGATATACATAATAATATGTCATATTTCATGGAAACAAAAACAATCAAATACAGATGTTCTAGAAAAACGGGGAAGGAAAAGGTAGTTGATGAAAGAAATTTAAAAAAAAGAGGTAAGTGAAATATTTCGGCCTCACAAAAAGACACCACTCTTATATAAAAACCATACTGAAGGGAGGGTAAGGTTGAAGGCAAGCGAGTAAGAGGTAGAAAACGAAACAACTGAGACGATAACATCAAGAGATAGACTAACAGCAGTCTAGCAGAATGAACAATAAATGTGAGAGACAAACAGTGTTGAAGATCCATTGAACCAACCTTTATTGTGGAGACGGCACTAGCTTGATTGATTATTATAAATAAGCAACAGAACGGCTATAATCTGTTTACTTTGAGTTTTGCATCATTCCTCCCCAGGGAATTCTTTGATGCTTGTTGATCTTTCTGTAATTATGGGCGATAAATGCTTGTTGAACTTTCCCCTGACTCTTGTGTTTTGTCTCAAATTAACTCGTAACTACTGGGCCATATCAACAGATATGCTTTGTATTTTGCAGATAGTCATCATTATGTCTTTGAACATTGTAGCATTCTTCTCTTGTTTGGCTTGCTCTCACGGGCATGGTGAGGCTCTTTAAAGGTTATGATGCCCGTTCTAGGTTCGTGCAGATTTTAATATATTCATAGCGTGGACTGTGGGTTTTTGATAAAGCTTGTGGTGTGCTCCCCCTTATCCTGGGGTAGTAAAGCTCGTCTAGCCTTCTCGGACAAGGGCTAATAACTGGAAGATCCGTGTGCACGTTTGTGAATGTGAACATTCTCTTGGCAGTTTAAAATCCAATAGAACAGGCCGTGTAGGCCACTGCACAGGCACAGTTTGAATATTAGAACACTACTCATACAAATGTATAGCATGTGCGAATTTGCGAAACACACATTTAGATCCAGGTCAATGCTACGGACTTCGTGCAATGTGCTGAGATTCCCATGTGGGATCCAAAGGAGGTGAAGACATGAGCATTTCTGAAGATGTTCGTGTGCAGTGAACGTGATCATATGCAAACCAAACCAAACCAAAGATACCCCATATAAACATCGACATTTATATTTTATATTTGGTCTGCCCGCCTTGCAACCGACCGACCAACCGACCGACCGACCGACTGACCAACAACCCAACCAACCTACCCACCTATTTACTTACTTGTCTACCTACCCCCTACCTACCTATCAACTACTTACCAACCAACCAACCAACCAACCAACCAGCCAACCAACCAACCAACCAACCAACCAACCAACCAACCAACGTACTTGCATACCAGCCAACATATGAAGATATCCCACTGCATTGAAATTGATCACATACAAAGCAAACTAAATCAAAGATACCCAATATGATACCCTAACCTAACAACCAACCGGCTTACAAGTCTACTTAGATATCTACCAAATCCGCCTACTTACGTATCTTACCTACTGACCTACCTACCTACCCACCCACCCACCTACCTACCTACCTACCTACATACCTACCTACCTTCCCACCCACCCTTCCACCTACCAACCCACGCACCCACCTACCTACCTACCTACCTACATACCTACCGACCGACCCACCCACCCACCTACGCAAGTAACTATCTACCCACCTACTTATCAATCACCTATCACCGTCTACCTATTTATACACATATTTACATATCCACCGAGCTATCTAATACCTGCCTACCTACATATCTACAAATCTACCTACCTAGCTATCTAATATCTACCTACCAATTACCCACCTTCGTACTAATTTGCCTACCTACCCACCTGCCTCTGTCTACAAATGTTCCTGATTTGTTCTCCAGCGATGTTTACTGTACATATCTATGGAAAGATAACAGCATCGTGCAGGTCTAGCTTCAAGTTACAGAAGGTGTTTCTTACATCTTACCTGTAGACACAGTGTCTGCTTCTCATTACACACTGAAGGAACACACAACAAGCAGACAACAGAAGAGAAAGAAGTTCTGGGAGACATGAAAGGCACACTCAGCTAATTGTACGCGTAAGCTTTGAAATGTTGCAAGCACAGACTCTACTACTTTAAGAGTTACTAGGCAGCATTTAACATTAGATAAAATATACATTAAATATATTTATAGCAAATGTGATTCTGGTACGCACACAATTGGAATTTCGCTCATGCTATGGAGTTTGTGCACTGTTGTGTAATTCTCCTTGTGTAATCGATAGGATGATACTGCAGCATTTACGGAGATACTTGTGTGGATCGGAAGTCATTCCATGCAAACAACAAGCAAACCAAATGTCAATGTCGCTTAGTATTTCTTTTAACTGTTTGTTCATAGTCCATGACTCCAGGCAGTATAACAATGTAGAATATACATAGTCCTTGACTCCAGGCAGTATAACAATGTAGAATATACATAGTCCTTGACTCCAGGCAGTATAACAATGTAGAATATACATAGTTCATGACTCCAGGCAGTATAACAATGTATAATATACATAGTCCATGAGTCCAGGCAGTATATCAATGTAGAATATACATAGTCATTGACTCCAGGCAGTATAACAATGTAGAATATACATAGTCCTTGACTCCAGGCGGTATAACAATGTAGAATATACATAGTCCTTGACTCCAGGCGGTATAACAATGTAGAATATACATAGTTCATGACTCCAGGCAGTATAACAATGTAGAATATACATAGTTCATGACTCCAGGCAGTATAACAATGTAGAATATACATAGTCCTTGACTCCAGGCAGTATAACAATGTAGAATATACATAGTCCTTGACTCCAGGCAGTATAAAAATGTAGAATATACATAGTCCTTGACTCCAGGCAGTATAACAATGTAGAATATACATAGTCCTTGACTCCAGGCAGTATAACAATGTAGAATATACATAGTCCATGACTCCAGGCAGTATAACAATGTAGAATATACATAGTCCATGACTCCAGGCAGTATAACAATGTAGAATATACATAGTCCATGACTCCAGGCAGTATATCAATGTAGAATATACATAGTCCATGAATTCGTACCATATCACAATGTAGGGTAATCATAGTCCATGACTCCAGGCAGTATATCAATGTAGAATATACATAGTCCATGACTCCAGGCAGTATATCAATGTAGAATATACATAGTCCATGACTCCAGGCAGTATAACAATGTAGAATATACACAGTCCATGACTCCAGGCAGTATATCAATGTAGAATATACATAGTCCATGATTCCAGGCAGTATATCAATGTAGAATATACATAGTCCATGAATTCGTACCATATCACAATGTAGGGTAATCATAGTCCACGACTTCGTACCATATCACAATGTAGGGTAATCATAGTCCACGACTTCGTACCATATCACAATGTAAGGTAATCATAGTCCATGACTTAGTACCATATTACAATGTAGGGTAATCATAGTCCATGACTTCGTACCATATTACAATGTAGGGTAATCATAGTCCACTACTTCGTACCATATCACAATGTAGGGTAATTATAGTCCACGACTCCGTGCTATTACAGTGTGAGGTATACATAGTCCACGACTCCGTGCTATTACAGTGTGAGGTATATGTAGTCCCAACCTCCACACCATGTAGCAATGTGAAGTATGCTTAAAGAACACTTGTACACGCCTTGAGGATTTTATGTTAGGGCGACTGCGCTAGCCAGTCGCCTTAATTCCTCAGGCTCAAGACCCCCCCCCCCCCCTGTCCTAAACCGCAAGGTATAGATATACTACTGTAGGTAGTAGATAACAGCTGACATTGCTAACCCCACATTTCTATAGACCAATCCGCGCTCGAGGGGCGATGCATTCAATATCACGCTGACCCCTTCACTTTCAAAGGCATTTCCCTAGTATTCATGTTAGTCTAGATCGAGACTGTGATTACAGTTCAATTAAAAAAAAAAAATTCGCATCCATGGGAATTCGAACGAATGACAATCGCGCTAGCAGGCAAGCGTGTTGCCATTATGCTAGCGCGGCTCCCGTTCTTAGTATGACTCGGTATAAACATCACATATGGGGAAAGGGGGTCGAGGGTCACATGTCAAACAACGAGAATCGCTGTCCTAGACAATAAATTCTCCCGAACATGTTTCGGTGACGTTTACAACATGATTAATATCGCGTCACTTGCCGGCGACCCAGCTTGACAAGACGGAGAATTAGAAAACCATTTCAACTTAGACCAGATTTCCTGCTCCTTGTCAAAGGACGAGATGCGTTGTGATATCTCTCAGGGATATTCAAGTGACATCTCTTAGAGGCATTCAAGTGATACTCTTAGGGACATTATAACGATAATTCTTAGAGTTCAGATGACACCCATTAGAGAATACTATTTGGGAAATTCATTTGAAAACTTTAATGATATTAATGATAATTCTTAAATATGTGATGTAGTTGTTTGATTGTTCTCTTGCTTTTAACTCGAGCGTAGTCCACTCTGGAATGATTTTTCACATTTTACGTTAATTTATCTTTTCGTGTTGATCTTACCCCGGGTAGCATTCACCAGTCTAATAGTATAAATAGACGCCATAATCTGAGAACCACTCCTACTTCTTTTATTTATTGCAACATGTATTAATTTAACTCTTTAAATAAAGAACATCGATTAAAAGATGATTGGAAAGGACAGTCGAGAGAAATTAGGAGTATTATATAATAGGGGGCTGAGTGGTCTCGGGGTATGGGGTCCGCCTCGAGTGCTGGAGGTTCCGGGTTCAAGCCCCAGTGAAGGCCAGAATTTTTTCATGTGGACTTCTAATAACAGAATTTCCCCTGGTCTCTGGGTAGTGAGATCGGACGCCCGTTTGTATTGCTACGCACTTAAAACAATCGCTTCGCAGTTGGAAATCGATAAAGAGTTGCCTAACGGCGCTGCCCGGTCAAAATTTCGAGATTAAAATCTACCGAAAGTATTTCAGGATCCTCGCTGGTGCTACAGAGTTTGTGCCCTGAGCTGAGATTCTCCGGATTCAGGCTTGAGTTAGGAGAAGAACGGAGCACTTATGGGTTACACCCGTGTGCCGTGATGTTGATCCTTCGACTAAACTAAACTAACTAAACTATATGGAGTATTATACCAGTTGATCTTCAGTAGACAGTTACACGCTGGGGGAGATGGTGAGGAGGAGATCTGAGCACATATGAACTGAATGGTTCGATGTGCAGAGAGCATAATCAGAGGACTAACTAACTAGACAGCAGATTTTATCTTATAAGTGGACACTGAAGGCTAGAAACAATGGCATTCAGAAGAAGAGAAGTATTCGTCGAAAAGAGGAGACAGTAGACAACTGAAGAATCGAAAGGCATAGGAACAGAATAGTTGAGCTGAGACACTAGGGGCATTTCCGTACTCGTTCCGTCCCCATCTTCAACAACCAGCGAAGAGTCCCTGCATTAACGTACCAAACATAGACATTTATAAATAATAATATTATAAATGAAAATATAAATCCACAAATGAAACAATTACTCCGTGAATGCATGCAGAGAAAGCTATTTAGTTTAGGAAACAATACGACAAGATTGTAAGACTGTAAACCAAACAGTTACACAATCGTTCTTTTGCAGATGAATATATTAAGTGTAGGCAACTACATGGGAAGATATAACACTGCAAAACAAAAAGTTACTCCGTCATTGAGAAGAAATACTGGAAAACAAAAAGCTGCTCCGCCATTAAGAAGAAATACTGGACAACAACAATTTACATGCATGCAAGCATCGCAATATATTTTGTTTAGAAATCTACACAAGAAGACATTCTGGAAAACAAAAAGTTACTCTGCCATTCAAAAGATATATTGAAAGACAAAAACAGTTACTCCTCCATAGGGAAGAAATACTGGAAAACAAAAAGTTACTGCGCCATTACACACAAAGAATTATAGAAGATTGTAAGACTTAAAAAAAAAAAGTATTTCATCATGGCCTGGGCAGAAAGATATTTAGTTTAGGAAACTGTACGACAAGATTGTAAGTCTGAAAAACAAAAACACATTCCATCTTCACAAGCTACAGGAAAGAGACAGATATTCAACTTGGCCTCTTTTTTTTGACAGTTAAGGCAGCCGTTTCCTTTATTTGTGTCTCTAACTGTAACACGTTTCCTGGGTGAAGAACAATTTCCGTAAGCGAATCTGCTTGTCCGAGTGAATGAAAGATGTAGCAACGACTGCGACTAGAATGGGATCCGCAGTGGCAAAGTGGATAGACACTCGCCTGCTGATCTAATGGTCATGGATTCGACCCGCAGCTGGGTGGATTCCCGACTTTCAAAACTTGACGTGGGGTATCTCAGATGTGTACCAAGAGTGTCTTGGGAAATAAAGACGTGATACTGAACATATCACACACTAAGTGCCAAGTGTCCACACAATTATGGGTCTATGCTCGATGCGAGTTAAGACCTGTAAATGGGGCCTTTACTACTTTGCTTTCGGTCGAATACACCCACGTTACAAAATGTTACACTCAATTGCTTTCTCGTTCTTCCTCTATCCCTGGCTGTAGGAGACATTTAAAGAGCTTTCCAGATGGTGCCACAAGTGGCTTTCTGTGACTTATTAGTCAAGACAACGTGTGTTAAGCGCCGTCATGAGACTATATTCTGAAAGACGCTGTGAAAATAAAGACAATCGATGGTATTAGAAACAGAGGCCCACACGGGGTAGGAAATACTGGCTGGGTTGACGGAGTAGTAAAGTAAAGTAGTAATGTAATGGAGAGGGCCCTTAGTTTAGTTTAGTCGACGGATCAACATCACGGCACACGGGTGTAACCCATAAGTGGTCCGTTCTACTCCTAACTCAAGCCTGAGTCCGGAGAATCTCAGCTCAGTGCACGAACTCCGTAGTACCGGCGAGGATTCTGAAATACTTTGGGTAGATTTTTAACTCGAAATTTTGCCTTTTTCGATTTCCAACTGCCAAGGAATTTTTGACGTGCGCAACAATATACACGGGCGTCCGATCTCACTACCTAGAGACCAGGGGACATTTTGTTATTAGAAGTCCACGTGAAAAAATCCCGGCCCTCACCGGGGCTTGAACCCGAGACCTCCAGCACTCGAGACGGATACCATACCTCGAGACCACTTAGCCCCCTAAGAGGACCCTTTTGCATGCCTAAAGATTGGACATATGGTGAAGGACCCATAAAAAGACCAATCAGCACTGGAAGGATGATGGTCAATATCACACTGGTTCAGCCCACAAAGCCGTGAAGGCAATCTGTCCACGGGAGGATGAATCCAGTCAAGAGACCTTAACCGTCCAAGCCTGAAGATGTTGGACCAAGTGGCACGTGACTAGACAGCGAAATCTACGCACTACAATGGATAACATGCACCACGCATAGAAAATATTGATAGCAGAAGAAGAAGAAGAAGGAAGAAGGAAAAGAAGAAGAAGAGAAGAAGATCGGTCCCTTTTACTTCCCAGAACATTCCCTGGTGTTCATGGGAGGCCAGGCTAATTTGTAAAGTCCGCCTTGATGCGAATTCGAACCCTTTCCTTATGGCAGATAGGCAAGCTTCTAGCCACTATGGTACATGGGAACTCTGGCAGAGTAGTAGGGAACACGATCAGCGATCGAACTGAAACAACAACAACAACAACAATAACAATAACAACAACAACAACAACAGCAACAACAACAACGACAACAACAACAACGACAACAACAACAAGAAAACCAGAGGTTACTGGCGTACATGGTCACCTGCGCCTGTCGGAGTAGGATATGGTGATAATCACGATATCTAAGATCATTAGATTTTACATCCTTATACTGACAGCGGCTGGCCGAGTGGCTAGAAAGCCGGATTCTCCTTCGGGAGACCCGGGTTCGAATCCTCGGTAAGGTGTGGGATATTTTTCTGTCGGGGGTAAAAAAAAAATCCTAACCTGCACAGTTCGCGGCGACTGCACTAACCAGGCGGCCCTAATTCCTCAGGCTCAAAGACCCCTCTGTCATACACCGCAAGGTACTATATTGGCAGTTAATGATAGTGATATTGACAGAAATCAGGATCTGGTTTGCTATTCAGAAAAGTAGATCCTGGTAAAATTCATTGAACATTAACCAGAAATGAGAATGGAACATTTTCCTTTTGTTTTGCTGAAGTCTATCCGGAGCTGTGACTAATTTGCAATCCCGCATTCCGCTTTCGAAACACAGCTGCGAGCGATTTGGAAGCAGACCGACAGGCGCTGGTTTTCATACGATGGCATGAATACCTGTCAATCAGAAAGCAATGGCAAACTTTAGAACGTAAACTTACCAAGAAATGACAAACAGACAAAATCAATCTGGGGTTGACGTCTTGTAAAGGGTATTTTTTTTTTTTTTTTGCGTATCCTTTTACAGGACTTAGCTGTCAACAGCAGCATCTTTCAGCTGTCTGTTGATCTCTTGGCAAGATTACGCTCAGTAGTTTGCCATTGCTTTCTGAGCGGCCGGCTCAGTATCCGCAAGTCACGAGCGGGGGTCGAACCACCTCAGTTCTCGCTCCGCTGCGAGACTCTGCGTGATAAACGGGATTACAGAGAGAAAGTGTTGTAACCCCACAGCCAGAGAGACCGGCTGTAAAGGGTATGCAACTATAAAAAAAAAAAAAAAAAATGAAGTGTATACCATTAAACGAAAGTGTTCTGGCAACTGTCCTCTAGTTTGCATAATGTTTTGACGTCACATTAAATCTGACCCTTGTTAAACAATTGTGGGCGGAGTGAACTGACTTGACTAGTTTACTGTTGAGATCGCTGCGTTCAACAACAAATATATGTCAATTCTAGAGACGAGTCCATTCTAGAGGCAGCGGATTCAACCTCTACACAGGTCAGTTGGACTAAAATGTTGACTTCTCGTCCTTGAATTAAGGACGTAAATTGCAAGTACTTCAGAAGTCGCAATGTTTTCGCCAGATGGCGAGGGACACTGGTAATAGGAAAAGCTGATCAACACGCAAAAATCAGCCCAGTACACTACAAGTAGTAGGAAGTGTATGGACCAAACTTGAGTTCAAAGCGAGGAATGCAAAACAAACATGCAAACACAATAGATCTGACAGATGACAGAAACAGAATGATCACACAATATAGTCAAGAAACTTGACAGACATACAGACACAGATACATACGAACGTTTCCACCAATGTCTTTATCAATACTAATAAAGACACACAAAAAACGAATTCAAAACAAGAATAGTTAGCTAGAAAACTGAAATGTGACATTCAGAAGTAAACAATCCGTTTGTGTAAACAATGGAATGATTAAAGACTTACTGGTGAGCTTATGTAAAACCCCATCATGTGAGATGAGATGTATCAGAAGATCAGATTGAAAAGCAAGAAGAGTTAGAAAAACAAATAAGAAACTAAGAACAGGATTAGGGATAACATCGTTCATGTCTTGATATAAACACGTAGAAATTAAGTGGTTCGGACATTTAGCCAGAATGGAACAAGATCAACCAGCGGCTAAGGCCTTCTACAACAGACTACCAGAAGGTTAGTCGAAATAAAAGAGACTTGAAGAAATCAAATATAACATTAGCAAAGCCCTGGTGAGATGCAGCGACATATTTCAGGTAATATATCGCGCGACATATTGTTTGTGAC
This sequence comes from Cepaea hortensis, assembly GCA_963921405.1. NCBI lineage: Eukaryota > Metazoa > Mollusca > Gastropoda > Stylommatophora > Helicidae > Cepaea > Cepaea hortensis. The sequence goes on from OY992880.1 coordinate 33,312,753, forward strand.
TTCTATGCTTACATTCACAAAGGGAATACATTGTTTTGAATTACCACAAGCAACAAGACAAGCGAAAAACAGAACATTACACCAACCTCCTTTCTGTGACGCTTCACAGCAACAACAATAGGACAAAAGAATAAGAATGGAAAAGGTGAGCTTGTAAACGAAACATCGTGGCACATTGACAGCAACAATCCTTTGTTCGTTTGTTAGTTTTTGTTGTTGTGTGGGCAACACTAGGCATTTATAGTATATTACTGTTGCAGTCTGTTTTGGTCTAAGGGTTAAATGTAAAGTATGAATATCGACTAGTAGACAGGACTAGCATGAGTTAAGGCAACCACTTGCAGTGACACAAGACGTAAGGTATCCAGCCCGGATGTAGATCATGACAAATCAATCCCTGCTTCCCCCTCAAAATTCTTTGCATGGATTTCTGCGACGTAGGTTCAAACCTGTTTTCTTTGACATCGGACCCCGTGTGATATTCATTACACATACTTGTTGTAATTATACATTTATGCAGAAACAAACAGAAGGCATTTGACTTAGCTTTCTACATGTGTGGGCGTGTATTTTTATGTCAGTGGAAACTCCTGGATTAGTTTGTTTAAAAGTGAAAGTATATGATAAATGAATGTATCTTTAGATTTCTAACGTCAGGGTTTGTTATAAATAACTGTTACTACTTTACATTTTCTAGACACAGCGTGATCCGATATTGTTCTCACCTGACACCATACATAGGAACAATGCGTGTTTCTGAAACGATAATGACTGATTTGATGCAGACACATACTGACGCATTGAGCGACCGCGATGACGCAGCTCCCGACCGTGTGTTGACTATAACATTAATCGGAATCACAAATTGAATGACACATACACACACATGCGCACTCACACACGCACCCAGATCACGGTGGGGCGCTGGTATCAGAAATAATTGGCAGTACACGTAGTATATGGCTGTGGTCAGACATAACAAACCCCACACGAAATGGACTATTAAAAAAAAAAAGCCGTTCTTGAAACATAATATCATTGTTTGGTTGTGTGTCTCCGTGTGGCAATCTTCAAACCCCAATTGGCTAAAATTATGGCAGCCTTGTAGAATATAGGTTGTCTGTCCACATTCATAAGAAAATTTTAGTTAAACCAATCCCTTAAATTGAATAACTAAAAAGGTGCATACATCTGATCTAACAGTTTCCTTTACGCTCGTGTGACAAATGTTTGGCCGTCCATGCCCATGGGGTAGGATTTGCCCAAGAGACGACCAATCCTAATGTCTTTAACTCATCATGTTGGAGCAGATTACCAAGAAATCAACTTTGTCGGCAACCAACACAAGCATCAGGTTAAACGGATTGCTACTGCAATCACTAATGTCAAGGAACCAACAGGGTCCGGATAAATTAGACTAGTATATCTTCTTAGAAGGCGGCGAGCTGGTATCAGCTGGCAATGTTGCTGTGGATACATGCCGGGTTTAATAGATAGGAACAGCGCGGGAAGCATGACGAGAAACTCATGCATGATAAGAGAATACGTTTATATTTTCAAATGCGGTAAAACTAAAATGAAACGAATAAAGGTTGATGCAGGTTGCATTGCTGCAGAGCTGGGTAGGTACAATGAATACATGAACACAATGTTAGTGGAAAAGGTAAGGATATTCATGCAAAGCTGAACTTGTCCACTTTCCATTTATATCCATTTAGTAAATACATTAAATGTAAAGTATGAATATCGACTAGTAGACAGGACTAGCATGAGTTAAGGCAACCGCTTGCAATGACACAAGGCGTAAGGTATCCAGCCCGGATGTAGATCATGACAAGTTCTGTTGAACATGAATATGATCATAAATAATCACACAGGGATTACTGACAGTCTTCTTCAGTTAACAAAAACACAGAACTAAAAATGTTAAGAATGTCATCATGATCATTGATGATCATTATCATCAAGTAAAAATGCTGAATGCGCCAGGTGATTATCTTTCACTACAAATATTTGTCCTCCATGTGTTTGATAAACTGGTCGTCTTCTGAACGTCTCTGTCAACTCACTCCGGCATTTTCTCCCTCTTTCGGCCTCAGTCTCAAATACTCGCGATCTTACTGGACGTCACAACCTGCTGGAGACACTCGTCTCATAACGTGACCAACACATGACGATTGTCTGTCCGCATGTGGGTAATCAACTGTCTTTGTGAAATGGCTTCTTGAGGTACGACCAAGGGCCTGTGGCACACAGGCACAATACAGTAACATTTTTGAGAACCGGCAGCTTTTCTGTGGCAACATAAGGATCTAAGTTATGGATCATGTCGCAATCAGTAATGAATAAAATCTTGGCTTTTAACTTGAATGTTACAGAAAACCTTTAACTTAAATGTTACAGAAACAGTTTAACTCAAATGTTACAGAAAACTTTAAACTTAATTGTTGCAGAAAACTACCTAGAATACCGTGGACCACGAAGGGGAAAACATTCTGACATTCTACAAGATTAGACATCGAAAAAAAAAAACAACAACAACAACTTGCGTTTAAGCAGCACCGTATGTCAGGTCTTAGTCAGATATGAGTGAGCTACCGTAATACAGTAGACTATATACCTGCTTTATGTTAGCGCCGAATGTTGGGCGCCGCTCACCAAACCCGACACCTCATATTGTGTCAACGGCTTCAGGCAGAGGGGCGCAATTGGGAGGGTACAAGCCTTATCGAGGAAATGCAATCTAAACACTACACGCCATGACGCGGCATATCAGGCACTACTGGTCGGCAACTGGTCTACGATTGAAGCTCCGACATGCGGACAGTTAGACCATTGCTTTGCTGAACCGGTAGCTTCTGCAACTTGTCTTGTTCCAGACGTATTGGTGTTACTTTTCTCTGGAGTATGCTAGGCAGGCTTTGAGAGAAATCATGCTGCATGAGCAACACATCATCATCATCACCATCAAGTGTCCTGCCAGCTGGCGTAGGCGTTCATGGCTCTCCACACATCTCGGTCCTTGGTATTCTGGATCAACTCTGCCGATGATATTCCTCCATGCCACCGATTCAGTCCGTCCAGCATCATTTCTCTTGGTCTGCCTCTGCCTCTATTCCCCTCGATCTTTCCAGTTGTCACGATGTTCTCCAACGTCTCTCTTCTCATCACATGACCAAAGAAAGCTGTTTGTCTCTTTCTTATTGTTGTGTCTAGTGTTCTAGTGTCATTAGCCTCTTTCAGGCAATCGTTGTTAGTTACTCTGGCAGTCCAAGGAATTCGCAACATTCATCTCAAAAACCACATCTCTGTTGCTTCTAAGTTCTTCCTTATTTGATCATTTACATTCCAAACTGGTTCTATATAGCATTTCAGCACTCTCTTTCTTACATTCATTGATAGTGACTTATTGCATAAGATACTCTTCATTTCCTGAAATATGGCTTTTGTTTGCCCTATTCTGCTCTTAATCGCTGTTGTAATCCTCCATCTGATGTTATAAATGCCCCTAGGTATTTAAAATTATCCACATAGTTAAGATTTACCCCTTCTATTTCTATGTCACATTTTGGTGTCCCCATTTTCTTTGATATCACCATTGTTACTATTATCTTGATATTCAAGGGGAGTTCTTTTTGTGCACTCTCTGTTACTACAATGTCCAACAATTGTTGTAGGTCAATTGCATTTTCCGCCACCAATCCTGTGTCATCTGCATAGCGTATATTGTTTATATTATAACTTCCGATTAGTATTCCTGGCTTCTCTTTGATCTCTCTCTCTCTCTCTCTCTCTCTCTCTCTCTCTCTCTCTCTCTCTCTCTCTCTCTCTCTCTCTCTCTCTCTGTGTGTGTGTGTGTTCGTGTATGTATGTGTATATGTTTGTGTATGTATGTGTGTATGCATGCAGTGTATGCGAGGGAGTGTGTATTTGTGTTATGTGTGTATGTGTGTGTATGTGTGTGGATGTGTGTATGTGTGTGTGTATGGATGTGGATGTGTGTAATTGTGTATATGTGTGTATGTGCGTGGGTATATGTGTGTATTTACGTGTGTATGTTGTGTGTGTATGCTCGTATGTATGTGTATATGCTTGTGTGTGTATGTGTGCATGCATGCAGTGTCTACGAGAGAGTTTATATTTAATACTGTGAGGGTGTGTGTCTGTCTGTGTGTGAGTGAGCGTGAAAGAGAGTGAGATATAGAGTGAATGAAAGATGGAGAGAGTGAGTGATTGAGGAAAATAGTGAGTGCGAGTGAGAGAGAGCATGAGAGAGAGAGAGAGAGAGAGAGTGAGAGACACAGTGAGACAGTAGGAGAATGGGTGTGAATGTGCGCGCTTGTTTGTGAGTGTGTGTGTGTGCATGTGTGAAGAGAGAGAGAGAGAGAGAGAGAGAGAGAGAGAGAGAGAGAGAGAGAATTGAGAGCACGCATGTCATGTAACATGCTATTACATATTTTTGGTGTACTCTAATCTTCACATTATCATTGTGAATGCCGCTTGATTTTATCATGTATAATATGAACACATGTACATTACTGTAGAGTGAGTGAGAGAGTTAGTGAGTGTGAGTGGGAGAGAGTGAATGAGGGTGAGTGTGTGCGTATCTGTGTAAGAAAAGAGAGAGAGAGAGAGAGAGAGAGAGAGAGAGAGAGAGAGAGAGAGAGAGAGAGAGAGAGAGAGAGTTGAGCGCACGCAGGTCATGTAATATGATATTCCATAGTTTTTGTGTATTCTCATCTTTCATATTATCACTTTGTATGCCACTTGATTTTAGCACGTATAATATGAACGCATGCACATTACTATAGAGTGAGTGAGAGAGCTAGTGAGTGTGAGTGAGAGAGAGAGGGAGTGAGTGTGAGAATGTGAGTGAGTGTGAGAGAGTGTGTGTAAGATAAGAGAGAGAGAGAGAGAGAGAGAGAGAGAGAGAGAGAGAGAGAGAGAGAGAGAGTTGAATTGCATCACTAATTTTTACGTTACACAATGTATATGTGCAATTTTTACAATTTTTGCGAGAATGCTCACGACAATCATCAGTGTATGTGTGTGTAAAGTGTGGGAGTTTGTTCACACTAGTTTCAGTGATTATGTGAGGCATCATGTATATGTCTAGATGTGAGGATGTGTGTGTGGGTGTGTATGTTGGGGATGTGTGTGTGTGTCTGTGTGTGTGTGATTATGTGAGGAGGGGTTGTGTGTGTGGGGGATGTGTTTGGCTGGATGGGAGATGTATGGATGGGTGAAGGGATGTTTGGTGGGTGAGGATGTGTGTGTGTGTGTAAGTGAGGGGTGAGTGTGGGTGGGGATGTTTGGGTAGATGATTGGAAGTGTGTGGGGGTTGGTGAATGGGCGTTGTGTAGGTGGGGCAAGTGTTTTTGGGTGGATAGGTAGGTGGGTGAGGATGTGCGGGTTAATGTGTGTGTGTGGAGGTGTGAGGGATATAAGTGCGTTGGGGGATGGGTGTGGGGGATGGGTGTGGGGGATGGATGTGGGAATGTGTGTGTGGGTGGGGGATATGTCTGAGTGGGTGGGTGTGTATGTGGGTGGGGTAAGTAAGTGTTTGTGGTCGGATGATGTATTTGTGGGTGGTGAGCGTTTTGTAGGTTGGGGTGGGTTGGTGGGAGATGTGTGGGGAGATGTGTGTTTGGGTGAGGGATGTATTGTGAGGATGTGTGTGGGGATGTTTGTTTAGGTGGGGGATGTGTATATGAGTGGGGTGTTGTGTGGGCGAGGTGTGTGGGTATGGGTGAGGGAGGTGTGTATTATTGGGTGGGGGAGTTGTGGTTGGTTGTTTGATGTGCGGGTGGGTAAAGGATTTGTGTGAGAGCGGGGGATGTGTGTTTAGCTGGGCTGTTGAGCTGTGTGAGTGTGGGGGGAGGAGGGGCGGGTAGATCGGAGATGTATGTTTTATGGGTGGGTGAGGGATGTGTGGGTGTGAATGGTTGAGGGATGAGTATGTGAGTGGTCAATTCGCGTGGGGGATGTGTGTGTGGTTGGGGAATGTGTGTGTGGGTGGGGAGATGTGTTTGGGTGCGGTATGTGTGGGTGGGGGTGTGTGTGTGGGTGGGAGGCGTGTGTTTGTGAATGGGAGATGTGTTGGTGGGTGGTGATGTGTGTGTGTGTGCGAGAGATGCGTATGGGTTGAGAGATGTGTGTGTGTGGGTGGGGGTGTGTGTGGGTGGGGGATGTGTGGTTAAGGGATGTGTGGTACAGGTAAAGGGATTGTGGTTGGGAGATGGGTGGTTGGGGGGATGGGCGGGTGAGTATGTGTAGGTTGGGAGATCGGTGGGGGATAAGTGTGTGGTTAGGTGCTGGAAGTGTGGGTGGGTGGTGGGAGATTGTGTGGGTGAGGGATGTATTTAAGGAGGATGTGTGTGAGTGGGGGATGTGTGGTTAGGTACGGGTTGTGTGTGTTGGCGGGGAGATGTGTGTGTGGTTGGGGGATGTGTGTTTGGCTGGATGGTTGGGGGTGTGTCGGCGGATGGTGGAAGATATGTGGATGAGTGAGTGTTGGTGGGTTATGAGATTTGTGGAGGATGTGTGTGAGGGTGGGGGTTGTGTGTGGGTTGTGGATGGGTCGATGGGTGCATGTATGTATGCCTGGGTGTGTGTGTGGGTGGGTAGGGGATGTGTGTGTGTGTATACGGGATGTGTGTTGGTGTAGGATGGGTGGATGGATGGCGGTATTATGTGTGCATGGGTGTGTGTGTGTGTGGTTGGGTGGGGTATGTGTGGGTGGATGGGGGATGCATTGGTGGGTGGGGTTTGTGTCTCAGAACATGGAATACGCATTGTTTATGTATACAACATTCATTTAACAATGGTTTTCCCCTATGTGAATGTATTATGCACTATTGATGAACGAAAGATGAGTGATTGGAAGGGCCGAATGTAAGACGAACCTGCGTGCCCAATTTGTTAGCCTTTGAAAATAAATTCCGTGTGTTCGTTCGTTCGTTCGTTCGTTCGTTCTCTCTCATTATTACTTCACTATAGAGGGAGAAGAGATCTGGTGACAAGAAACACCCCTGTCGTACTCCTAGCTTTATCTGTTCGTAACTACCCGCTTTATTTCAAATTTTAATTCCTGCTACTTGGTTCCAGTAAATATTCTTTATTATTCTTAAATCTTTCTAATCAATATTGATAGCTTCCAACATTTTAATCAGCCCATCATGTTTTTCTTTATCAAATGCCTTAGTATAATCTACGAAGCACAAATATATGTCTTTCTGTGTCTCTATTGACCTTTAAGTTAGTATTCGTAAAATATATCTATATTGCATTGTTTGTACCCTGAGCAACACAAGATCTACATAAGTCAGCCCAGGTTATATGCCATGGAGAGGTTATTGTGCCTTTGTTGGAGGCACATCATATCCGGTAACTGAAATGATGTGGTCACATTAATTAAACATCACATTGGCTTGGTAAGAACAGTGATTGAAGGCGTGATTACTGGAAGCAAAGTCATTGCAGACAACTTGGGCAAGAGGGTACCTGAGACAGGAAGACTGGCAAGCATATAGAAACTGTTCAATGTGCCCTGATGAGAGCGACTTTCTGCAAATCACGTGGTATATTCTTCCGTTCTCAGCTTTGTCAAGGCAATAACCAGACAGTTCAAAAAGTTTTTTTTTCCCATGCCAAGCACATTAGTTCCCATAGCTGAGATGGCACATTCTTCCGTGTGCGACTGTGTTCAGGCAATAACTTGACTATTCCTGAAGAGCGTTTCCACGAAAGACAAATCAGCTCTTAGAACTGACATAAAAGATTCTGCCATTTGCAATATTATTTAGACAATACCAAGTCACTTAACTGCAAATGATCATAAAAACAAGTGCTAATAGCGTATATTTACATTCAAAATCTTGCTTGCATAGACACAGTATGGCAAAACTTATTTTGAATAATTGGATTCTGTTTAATAAATCTTCCCCCTCCCCCTAAATTGTATTTATACATTGTATTACTTTGATGCTCGTACTGGTTTTCCCTGGTGCCTTCCGCTGTTTAGTGTATTTTGACCGAAAATTTTGCGAATTAAACAAATGCAATTAAATGGATTCTCTGTAAGCGATAAACATACTTAAGTTCTCTCAGAATTCAGCTTACTGTTAATTGCATTAACACAAATGCAATTAAAGTCACTCTGTGGCATTGTCAAACCTGATTAAATTTACATTTACAGTTGTGTGTTGTGAAAATCTCTCCACACATTCTTCAAGTATGACTAAATGCACTATATTGAGTTCTGGTATCAATTAATAATAACTGATACATTAAAACTCTGTGAAGTGCCGGGGTCGTGGTGGCGGAGTGATTAGCACGCTTGCTGTGTGTTCGAATCACCATAGGGGCGGGTTAAACAAATTGACATGGACCTGAATGTCGACCCAGATATAAATGGAGACAATGAAACGTCATGGGGAGTAATCGTGGTTGGTGTGATATTGACCACGTCACCCATCGAGAGCCGATTGGTCTATATAAATATGGGGTAATCACCATATACCCAGTACACATACAGACGAGTGGAAGGCTTCTTTACAGTTTACTTTTGACTGTGTGGAGTTCAACGATGATTAAATGTGGGAACTGATTCAAGGATAGCACAGGTTTTGCAGAGATCACGAGGAATCACGAACATGGGGCAATGAACAAATGTAAAGTTACGTGCAATTTAGCACAGCCAATCAATTAAAATCTAATGAAAGTAGCTCGATGTAACGCTGGCGTTAGTTGTGTAATTAGAAATAGGCAGTCATCAATTTAATTGGTCAGATTATGAAAAGACAAAAAGTAAAACATACTGTGACAACTGGGGAGATTTATAGAAAGAGATATATATGAAGACCACGGATGGAAATTCTGGACAGTCTTGGGTCATGACACGGAAGGGTGTCAGGGCATGAACTGATACATGCCATTGGAGATTGCAATATGGGGAGAGGCATGATCGCCTACCCGAGTCGGCAAGTCTGAGAATGATGATCAACAATATGGAGTATCACTCCTAAGGTAAGGTTACCTAAGGTAAGCAGATCATTCCAGAAAGAAAAGGCACTCATAGATAACTATATCCGAATGTGATTAATGAGCAACGTTGTTAAAAATAGACATAATTCCAGGCATGAACACCCGGTTACACAGAGATCTGCTGTATGACTTGAGGGAGTTGCAGAGAGAACTCCTGTATGACTTGAGGGAGTTACACAGAGATCTGCTGTATGACTTGAGGGAGTTGCAGAGAGAACTCCTGTATGACTTGAGGGAGTTACGCAGAGATCTGCTGTATGACTTGAGGGAGTTGCAGAGAGAACTCCTGTATGACTTGAGGGAGTTACGCAGAGAACTGATGTATGACTTGAGGGAGTTGCAGAGAGAACTCCTGTATGACTTGAGGGAGTTGCAGAGAGAACTCCTGTATGACTTGAGGGAGTTACATAGAGATTTGCTGTATGACTTGAGGGAGTTACACAGAGATCTGCTGTATGACTTGAGGGAGTTGCAGAGAGATCTCCTGTATGACTTGAAGGAGTTACATAGAGATTTGCTGTATGACTTGAGGGAGTTACATAGAGATCTCCTATATGACTTGAGGGAGTTACAGAGAGATTTGCTGTATGACTTGAGGGAGTTACTGAGAGATCTCCTGTATTACTTGAGAGGGTCACAGAGAGATCTGTGGACTTGAGGAAGTTACAGAGATATCGTTTGTATGACTAATAATTGTGAATGCTGTATGGGAGCCAGTATCATACAATGAGTAAAGAAATAACAGGGAAACCGTTGGCAGTTTGAGCTTAATAAAGGCAGTATCAAGTTGTGAGAATAAAACCAACACGGAGTTGTTAACAGCGGTAGCCGTTATTAAATAACTCTTCACAACCGGCACTGTGTCGAAAGGGTTGCGCACGCAATTCGCAATCCCACATACCGGTTCGAAAAACACCTGCAGGATATTTGGAAGCCGACCACCTTGAGCTGATTTTCATACAATGGTATGAGTGTCGGTAGTTCAGTAAGTAATGCTAAACTACTGAGCGTTAACTTGCCTAGAAATCACAAACAGCCAACAGAATGCCCGGGTAGACTGCGACGTCATTTAAAGGATATGCAACTAACTTACATCACAAACAAGTAAATGACACTAACGGAACACTTCAACAGGAGAGATGAAACAGATCAATTTTCATCACGCGATAAAATAACCACGTGTGGTAAGCTAATGAAACTACAACATTATATACAACAACAAGAAAGAGACAAACAACATGTTTTGGTCATGTGATGAGAAGAGAGGCGATGAAGAACATCGTGACAACTGGAAAGATCGAGGGGAAGAGAGGCAGATGCAGACCACGAGAAATGATGCTGGATGGATTGAGACGGCGGCATGCAGGAATATCAACGGCAGAGTTGACCCAGAACACCATAGACCGAGATCTGTGGAGAGTCATGAACGCCTACGCCAGCTGGCATGGCACTTGATGATGATGGTAAGCAAAGAAAGATAACCAAATGTGTACGGAAATGTTATGGCACAAGTAATGAAGGCATGAAGTGTACGATGTGGCTTGAGAAAGCTGCTGGCGTGGCTGAGAGGTTGGGCGTGTCCGCCACAGACGTGGATGGTAGCGGGTTAGATCCTAGTATAGGAACTGCAGAGATGACACTGGATGTTAATGAGTATCATATCCACTAGCCCCTTCTATATTTGTTAAAATATTCATACAGCACATAGGCCGGCGTCTTTGGCGGAGGGGTAGCGAATGATATTCGATATCCCACATACAGCGTTTGAAATCAATTGCAGGCAGTTTGGAAGCAGGATGCCTCGTGTTGATTTGTAACATTGGTATGAGCGTCGGTTGTTCAGAAAGCAATGGCAAACTACTGAACTTAAACTTGCCTAGTAAATCACAAACAGTCAATAAATACTGGGGTTGACTGCGACGTCCTGTAAAGGACATGCAGCTAACTTTAACTCCTCTCTGATATTCAATAAAAGTGATTTATTTCATGAGCTACTTTCAATCTGCTAACATGAGGCCTTTGCTTGGCCTATTCTTCTGTTAATTACAGTATATGGGACACTTAACAGTTAACGTCATTCTTCCACCTGTAAGGAAAGAATAAAACATTTATTTGGCAGGTACCACGCTTTTCAGATACACTTTATTCTTTGTGGGCGGTTGTCGGCGGGGTTGACTTCGACGTCCTTGACTTGGAGACTATATACTACTATACACGTGGTAAAGGTAACATCAAGAGATGGACAAACAGCAATCTGACAGAATGTACAAGTCAGCGCGACAGACAGTGTTGGAGATCTATTGCAGCCAACCTTCATTGTGGAGACGGCACCTGATTGATTGATTGACTGGTTTGGAAATAAATGCGATGGGTGACATGGTTTATAGTTGTATGTGGTTTCAATGCTCTAGTACAGCACAGTAACTGAAGACATCTAGATATGATAACACGAAACTTTCCGTTTGTGTAAACTTTGCAACTGACGCCATATTTTAATTAAAACATTATGTGCCAGTATTGGCTGCATGAGGCTAATGCAAGTAGAGCAATATACACAGTTATATGAGCGACTTGAAGGTTCCGTGAGCTTGCCGAACATGTTACAAATCCCTCGGCAATTTAAAACAGTGAGTTGCAAATCCTTTACAGGACGCCGAAGTCAACCCCAGCTGTTTTGGCGGTTCATGATTTACTAGGCAGGTTTACATTCATTAATTTGCCATTGGTTTCTGAACGACTGATTTTTCCTTTTCCATTATTCCATTACGCCTACTCCGTTCAACCTCAGAAGAGAAGTTATATTAGGGTCCATCACTGGCTCGGATTAATAATCGTGTGAGCCAGTCAACCGCAAATGGAATATTAATGTAAAGGTGAATGTTGTCCACAGAGGGTTTAGGCTTGAACTGACGCTCAAACCTTTGTATAAATACAGCGCAAGGCAGTCTGATTCCAAATCGCTCGCAACTGTATTTTGAACGCGTTATGTCGGATTAGGAATCATGTTTGTAACCACTTCGCCAGGTCCTCTGCAATTATAAGTAAAGAATAGTAGGCCGAATAAGCATTCTCTGAATCTCTTTCTTTCTTCTTCTAATGTAAACTGATTCAGTGCAAAACAAAAACTAGGCGTGGACCAAACATGGTACACAATCAAAGGAACAATTATTATCATATAAATTTGTATTCACTGAGCACTGAAATTGCTGAGGATGCCACGAAACAAAATAAATAACACTATGACCTTTGTATGGCGATATATCTTCATTTTGTCCGAATGGGAGGTCACATTTGGCGATATATATAGGGTGTAATTTTAATGACTGTCCAGTGTTTGAAAATATTGCTGGTGTAAGTTTTGTATTCACCCTCTGTAAATCTCATGCAACATGATAGGTAAATACAAAACTTGGACCGGCAATATTTTCAAACACTGCACAGTCATTAAAAATACACCCTGTATTATCCTTCGACACTGGATCAGTTAAGTCTTTTAGAGAAGTAAAATCCCACAACCAGGCATGGCAAGCCGTTGTAGGCCAGTCCCTGGTTGGCTGCATGTGGCTTTGTCGTGAAGTACTCAATCTCACAGCGACCGCCTCTATTCGTAATGTACGACCTGTTTAGAAGGTCTCCACTATTGCTATCCTTTAATACCCCTTTGTTGTTCCAGTACATGTAGTCCGAACAGGTATCTGCCCAGGCTATGCTTCAAACTTACCCACAAATTAATTTTCAATATCATGTGATTCTGGTTTACATACATTTGGATCCTCGTTCGTTAACTGCAGTGTTGAAAATGTCCTTGTATGATCTATGCGATGAGACTGAGACACTTATGGAGCTACCCGTGTGCATTTAAAGTGATCCTTAACTAAGGTGTATCTCCCATAGCTAATAATAATTTATTTGTCAATAATTAATATTAGTGAGCCATGTAGTAATTACTTTTTGTACATTTCCCATGCGTTTAAAATTCATATATTATAATTGTTATCGTTGTCCAAGATTAGCTTCTTAAGTGATTTATGAGTGAAATAATGTATGAAAGAAGAGATAAAAAGGGCAGATTGTTAGAGGGCTAAAATGTTGACTTCTCGTCCTTGACTTGGAGACGTAAATTACACGCACCTCTGAAGTAGGTGTGGGTTCGCCTGATGGCGAGGTTCACTGGCAATATGGAAAGCTAATCCACACGCAGAAATCAGTCCAGTGCACTAGAAGTAGTAGCAGGTGTGTGATCTACGCTTGAGTTCGAGCGAACGTAAAAAAGACGAGTCGAAATACTTCTCTCTCTCTCTCTCTCTCTCTCTCTCTCTCTCTCTCTCTCTCTCTCTCTCTCTCTCTCTGCCTCTCTCTCTGCGTCTTTCTCTTGTTATCTCTCTCTCGTTAACTCTCTCGTTCTCGCTCTTTCTCTCGTTCTCTCTCTCGTTCTGTGTGTGTGTGTCTGTCTGTCTCTCCCTCTCTGTCTCTCCCTCCTGGGTTGGGGGAGGGGTGCGTGATGGGTGTGGGTGATGGATTTGGAGATGTGTGTGTGGGTGGGGGATATGTCTGGCTGGGTGGGGGTGTGTGTGGCTGAATGAAGGATGTATGTGTGGGTAGTGAGGGTGATTGTAGTTGGGGGATGTGTGGATGGGTAGGAGATGTGTGGATAGATGTGTGTGGGGGTGAGGGATGTGTCTTTGGGATGTGTGTGGGTGTGGTATTGTGTGGGAGGGGAGCTGGGTGTGGTTAAATGATGTTTGTGTGGGTGGGTGAAGGTGTGGTTTGGTTTGTGGGTGGGTGAAGGATGTGTGTGAGGGTGGGGGATGTGTGCTTAGATGGGTGGTTGGGATGTGTGAGTGTGGGTGGGTAGATAGGAGATGTATGTGTTGATGAGTGGGTAAAGGATGTGTGGGTGTTAGTGGTTGAGGGATAAGTACGTGTGTCTAGGGATGTGTGAGGGGATGAATGTATGGGTTGTGTGTGCGTGGATGGGAGGTGTGTGTTTGTGAATGGGGAATGTGTTGGTGGGTGGGGATGTGTGTGAGGGATGTTTGTATGGGTGGGGAGATTGTGCGTGGGTGGGGATGTGTGTGTATATGGGTAGGGGTGTGTGGTTAAGGGATGTGTGGCTGGGGGAATGGGTGGATGGAGGATGTGTGGTTGGGTGGATGATGTGTGGTTGGGTAGAGGATGTGTGGGTGGGTGATTGTATATGAGTAAGAGTGTGTGGTTAAAGGATGTTTTGTTGGGGGATGGGTGGGTAGAGGATGTGTGGGTGGGTAGAGGATATGTGGGTGGGTGAGTGTGTGCAGGTTAGGAGATGGTGGGGGATATTTGTAGGTGCGGGCTCGGGATCTGTGAGTGGGCTGGGGGAGATGGGAGATTATGTGGGTGAGTGCGGAATTTGTGTGTGGGTAGGTGCGGAATATGTGAGTTGACGGGGAGACATGTGTGTGGCTGAGGAATGTGTGTTTGGTTGAGTGGTTGGAGGTGTGTGGGTGGAGGAGGATATTGGGTGAGTGATTGTTGGTGGGAAATGGGACGGGTAGAGGATATGTGAGTGGGTGGGGAGATGTGTGTAGGTGGGGGATGTGTGGGTTATTGAATGTATGTGTGCTTGGGGTGTGGGTGGATGGGATGTGTGGTGGGTGAGAGGTGTGTGTGGGTGGGGAGATGTGTAGGTGTAGGGGTGTGGTGGATGGGTGGGGGAATGTATTGTATGTGTGTGTGGTTGGGTGGGGAAGTTGGAGTGAATGGGGGATGTGTGGGTGGGTAGTGGATGTGTCTCATAACATAGTAATATGCATTGTTTATGTTTACAAAATTCATGCGACAATGTTTTTTTCCTATGCACTGTTGATGAAAGAAAGATGAATGATTGGAAGGGCCGAATGTAAGACGGGCCTGCGTGCCCAATTTGTTACCCTTTGAAAATAAAGTCTGTTCGTTCGTTCGTTCGTTCCCTCGCTTCCATCCACTCGTTTGAGGCTCTGGAAGAGAAGGCCTAGCCTTGTGGAATGAGTCAGGGTATCTCTGGCAAGTTAGTTCGGCGGATAAACAAGCTGGCTGGTTCCCCTGCCTCAACGTCGTGCGCGTGTTAAACCATCTCATTCATTTTAAAAATATTTATCGCCAATCAATGGCCGGTAAACTAAACACATTCTCTATCTCTTCTATTTCCATGCTTCACTGATGCTGTTAATTGCGTTTATTAAACTGTTTATCCATTCTTAGTTCCTTTCCTCCCCCAGTCTTTATCAGTCTTATATGCATCTAGTTTTGAAGCCACTAATATAATTGCTTATTGTTTTCATTGATTCGTTGTTTTGAAACACCGTTTTCCTGTAGTGAATTTGACTAACGAAGACACAAATAATAGTTTGCACGATTTATTAACTGATAGATTTCGCTGCATCTCGTCAGGTGTACTCTGCAGAAGTCATACAACATAAACTTAAGCAATAAATACATACATCTTGCGATCAGTAATGAATTTGAATAATGAACACACTAGCATTAGATTGTACGGTTCATTACCTGGCACATTCCCCTCATTTCACCAGGTGAATAATGCAGAAATGACCCAACATAAACGAAAGCGAAGATATAAATCATTCAAACCAAGCCAAATTTGTGTGTAAACACAAAGACATGGTCATTTAAAAATTACTATGGTGGAAAATATAAATTAATGTGAGAACTGTGTGTTGTATATTTTGGCTTCAAGAATTTATCTCATTACTTTAGTTTAATGTTGTGTGACTTCTGCAGTAAGTACCTGCCCATATGCAGTTATATATGCCAGACAACAAATTGTGCAATCTATCTATTGTGTCGTAATATTCAGACTCACGACGGGAAAACATTGTTTATTTATTATGCATTGTATATAAGTTTCAGCATATGTTATAATTATGTAATTCCTTTCTTGTTATGTATTTTAGTTCCCATTATTATATAACGCTTTTAACATCTCCGGGAGCTGAATAATTTTGATGTATTTATTATATTTTCATGCCATCCCAGTTGTTTCATTGATGTGTTTTGTTGCGGACGAAGGCCCCACGGGCCGACAATGTCATTGTGTCCGTGCTTGTGTATGACCTAGAATCAATATTATCCCTGTTGTTGTTTACTCCCAATTAGGTGTTTGGTTGAGCAACAGTCGAAGTGCACTTGTTCCTCCAGCGAGGCCACAGGGGTTTTAGTAGACGACAGGTTCGGATCCGTGTGCCTACAGATTTTCAATGTTTCTGTTGTCAATTATTTCATCTTTAACTCTTAAACGACAGGAGGCCGGAATTTTCGATCAGTATCTTCAAGATCCGGTGACGTGTCGAAATTTATAAGCGTTAGTGACGGGTCAGTATTTTATAGCTTTAATGGCAAGTCAACATTATATTTCCAAATGTTAGTGTTTGTTCAGTATTATATTTCCAAAAGTTAGTGACGGGTTAATAGTATCAACAATTTGTGACGGATCAATAATTCTAAGAGTTAGAGTCGGGTCAATATTTTTAAGAGTTAGTGACGTATCAATTTTTCTAAGAGTAACGGCTCAATATTTCTAAGAGTTAGAGACGGATTAATATTTCTATGAGTTAAAGACCGATCAATATTTCTAAGAGTTAGAGACGGATTAATATTTCTATGAGTTAAAGACCGATAAATATTTCTAAGAGTTAGAGACGGATTAATATTTCTATGAGTTAAAGACCGATCAATATTTCTAAGAGTTAGAGACGGATTAATATTTCTATGAGTTAAAGACCGATCAATATTTCTAAGAATTAGTGCCGGACTGATTTTTCTAAGAGTTATTGACGGATATTTCTAAGAGTTAGTGACGGATCAATAGTTCCACAAGTTAGTGACGGATCAGTATTTCTAAGAGTTAGTGACGGATCAATAGTTCCACAAGTTAGTGACGGATCAATAGTTCCACAAGTTAGTGACGGATCAATAGTTCCACAAGTTAGTGACGGATCAGTATTTCTAAGAGTTAGTGACGGATCAATAGTTCCACAAGTTAGTGACGGATCAGTATTTCTAAGAGTTAGTGACGGATCAATAGTTCCACAAGTTAGTGACGGATCAGTATTTCTAAGAGTTAGTGACGGGTCAATAGTTCCACAAGTTAGTGACGGATCAGTATTTCTAAGAGTTAGTGACGGATCAATATTTCTAAGAGTTAGTGACGGATCAGTATTTCTAAGAGTTAGTGACGGATCAGTATTTCTAAGAGTTAGTGACGGATCAATAGTTCCACAAGTTAGTGACGGATCAGTATTTCTAAGAGTTAGTGACGGATCAATATTTCTAAGAGTTAGTGACGGATCAGTATTTCTAAGAGTTAGTGACGGATCAATAGTTCCACGAGTTAGTGACGGATCAATATTTCTAAGAGTTAGTGACGGATCAATATTTCTAAGAGTTAGTGACGGATCAATATTTCTAAGAGTTAGTGACGGATCAATAGTTCCACGAGTTAGTGACGGATCAATATTTCTAAGAGTTAGTGACGGATCAATATTTCTAAGAGTTAGTGACGGATCAATAGTTCCACGAGTTAGTGACGGATCAATATTTCTAAGAGTTAGTGACGGATCAATATTTCTAAGAGTTAGTGACGGATCAATAGTTCCACAAGTTAGTGACGGATCAGTATTTCTAAGAGTTAGTGACGGATCAATATTTCTAAGAGTTAGTGACGGATCAATATTTCTAAGAGTTAGTGACGGATCAATATTTCTAACAGTTAGTGACGGATAAATATTTCTAAGAGTTAGTGACGGATCAATATTTCTAAGAGTTAGTGACGGATAAATATTTCTAAGAGTTAGTGACGGATCAATATTTCTAACAGTTAGTGACGGATCAATATTTCTAAGAGTTAGTGACGGATCAATAGTTCCACGAGTTAGTGACAGGAGACTACTATTTGCGGTCAGTTTATAAAGACTTTGTCTTAGTTTTGTTGTGGTAGTAATGTGTAACATAATCTCCCATGCCCGTGTAGCGGCTATGTAGTTTTTCAAGATCTTGACATTAAATGACCTTAACCTTAACTGTATAAAGTAATCTGAACACGCAGGAAAATCTAAAAGCAGAGAAAAACCTGAACGCACGTACACATCTGTAAGCACAGACACATTTGAATGCACAGAGGAGATTATCACCAGAACTGGGAAAAAGCTCACGTCGTTTAAGAGTTAAAGTTTTTTTTTCTTTCCCTTAACCCACTCTATTAATGTCAATTAACACTGTAAATGTAATTAACCTGTTTCTTTAATGACCTCAAGGGTTTCACAGTATTGTTTTTATTTAGCCTTTTAAGAGCATGCAATATAAAGTTAGGTACGTGTGGCGCCAGAGAGAGAGAGAGAGAGAGAGAGAGAGAGAGAGAGAGAGAGAGAGAGAGAGAGAGAGAGAGAGAACACACAAACAGACACATTTTGGCACCTTGCTGTCTTGACGGACGATAGTTTGGTACATTGTGCTTCAAAAAGGCATAATAACTACAGCTCATTGCGGTGGCGAATGTGGCTGATAAAGCCAATTCGCGCTGTAAATGTTCGTCCACAGTGGATGCATGTGAAAGCATGGTCATTTCCACCATTATGCACCATCTTACTTCTCTCACGCCCTGTGTGTGCTTTATCTGCAATCATTTTCTCCTTTGACTTTATTCCATTTCTGATAGTTGCCCTCCATGCAACACGTTCAGCGGCGACTTGCTCCCAATGTGCATTATCAATGCCTGTATCAATCATGTCCAGCTTACACACATCTTTGTATCGTAGTAGAGGCCGACACTGAGATCTCCTACCCATCTGTAATTCACCAAAACATATGTCTTTTAGTATTCTACTATCATCCATCGTCCTAACGTGTCCTATCCATCTATGTCTACGAAGACTGAGCATGGAATAAACCATGACACAACCTGATCTTTCCAATACTTCAGTATTTTTGATTTTGTCTTGCCACTTAATACCAAGTATTCTTCGCAGACACCGCATATGAAAGCTGTTTAAACATTTCTCTTGGTGTGATAAGTTGACCAGGTTTCACTGCCATAAAGAAGAGTACTAAGGACACAGGCTTGATAGACAAGGACTTTTGTTTTGACAGTAAGCTTCCTGTTCTCCCAGACTCTTTTTCTTAACCTGTTCATTGTTGTTGCTGCCTTACCAATCCGGATGTTGATTTCCTGATCTAGGGATAATTTGCTATTTACCACTGATCCTAGATATGTAAAGTGGTTAACTATCTCCAGTTTTCGTCGTCAATAAATATTGATAGTATCCCATGTGCACCTTGTGACATAATCTGTCTTTTTTTGTTAATTGTTAAACCAAATTCAGAACAAGCATTGGAGAATGCAGATAGTAGACGTTGTAATTCTTCTTTAGAGTGGGTCGTAATTGCAGCACTATCTGCAAAAAGCAACTCTCTGATCAGTACCCTCCTAATTTTTGTCTTGGCCTTCAATCTCTGAGCATTATAAAGGCTGCCATCTGAGCATGAGTGAATGTATATACCGGCATGTTATGATGCTTGAATCTTTGAAATCCTGTGGGACTTGTCCTTTTCGCTAGCATAGCTCTATTAGATGGTGCTTCTGTAGAGTGAGTGTGTCTTGCCCACTCCTGATAACCTCTATTGGAATTCTATCCTACCTGGAGCCTTGCCAGATGCAAGTTCATTTATAACACACTTAACTTCTGTTATAGTGGGAAGTGTGTCCAGGTGGTCAAGAGTTGGCAGGGCCTCTATGGCGTTGAGGGCTTCAACTGCTAGTTTGGTCTCACTCGAGTAAAGCTCCAAATAGTGCTCTACCCATCTGTCCATCTGCTGTTTCTTATCAGTTATGATTTCTCCAGTCAAGGTTTTCAGTGGTGCACTTCCTTTGACCACTGGACCACAGGCTTTCTTTATCCCTTTATACATGTTTCTGATGTTTCCCTTATCACTTGCGTTTTGAATGGACTCTCTCTCTCTCTCTCTCTCTCTCTCTCTCACACACACACACGCACACACACACAGAGACAGAGAGAGGAGAGAGAGAGAGAGAGAGAGAGAGAGAGAGAGAGCACAAATAGACACACTGTACATATCTTACATCGAACTCAAGCCCGGTGGGCTCAGATCTCAGTGGGATAATGAATCGGAAAAATCTATAATAATAATAATTGTTATAAAATAATAACCTTTTAATAGTAATCGCATAAATCTTGTCACATGTGAGATGACATATTTCAGTAATATTGCTTTGGTTTCTAGAAGACACAGCATGTGAAATGAGAACGTCAGAATATAATAGGCAAAACATACTTTGAGTTCATGGAAAGACGGCAAATAACGTTTCGAACATCTAATGAGATGAAACCCGACCAACGACAGATAAGCGGCAACAACAAAGACAAATAGAGATTTAGAGGCAAGGGAAGACTAAAAATATAGTCACTATCACAGGTGCTGTAAACAAACACGGATACGACCCAACCAGGGAAACACACCTGGCCTAGAAACAGAAGTTGAAGTTTTCCAATCCTCACACTAGGAAAACAAGTTTAGGTTCCCTCATCTCAATACCATGAGCACGTGTTTGGGTTACCCCATTCCCACACTAGGAACATAAGTTTGATTGATTGATTGATTGATTTAGGAACCGACATCACAGCATTCGGGGCATTCCCATAAGCAGGGACATAAGTTAAGGTTACCCCTTTCCCACACTAGGAACATAAGTTAAGGTTACCCTATTCCCACACTAGGAACACAAGTTTAGATTTTTAGATTACCCCACTCTCACACCAAGAACATATGTTTAGGTTACCCCATTCCCACACTAAGAACACAAGGCTAGGTTATCCCACTCCCACACTAAGAACACGAGTTTAGGTTACCCCTCTTCCACACTAAGAACACAAGTTTAGATTATCCCATTCCCACACTAGGAACACATGTTTAGGTTACCTCATAGCCACACCAGGAACACAAGTTTAGATTATCCCATTCCCACACCAGGAATACAAGTTTAGGTTACCCCATTGCCACACTAAGAACACATGTTTAGGTTACCCCATCCCCACACATAATTGGAAGTGTGGAGTAAGAGAAGAAGCATCATCAGCCTAGAGGTAGATAATAATCCTTTGTATTCTTATATTTAACATATGTTAGATTCTCATTCTAAAGTTGGACTGCTACCCCATGATATAGACACCACCTATTATGTTGCCAAATGATTTATAAGAAACACTTATAGAACGAAGTGGGAATCAGAGCATCCAGGCCTCCAGAAAAAGATGCGTATTTCCAACTAGATTGATTGATTGATTGATTTAACAGCCGACATAACACCATTCGGTGCATTCCCATAAGCGCTCCGTCCCCATCCGCAGCAGCCAGCGAAGAACAACTCGACGGAAGGTAAAATGTAGCAATCTTCAGACTCTGCACATGACATAACAGGCTGAAATATCTCTTGTTTAATAAACTAACGATACGAGATACACATACAGATGGATATAATTGTGGACTTGGTAGAATCACAGCCAAATATTTGTTGCAAAAGTGTTCAATATTCCAAGACAGGGAAACTTAGTTTGGCTTCAACCGCTCCACTTGAAGACAATCTTTGTGGATATATCAACAACCTCAAGTTGACTGTCATTTGCTTTAAATATATTCAGATAGACATCTGAAGGTGCACAAAGAACAAGGGTAATTTTAGAATTACTGTCATTAGTTGTACACTAAGGGTCGGTGCTACGTGACCACAGAGTCGCGTGTTGTATGTACACCGTGGGTCGGTGGTAGATGACCACAAAGTTGCTGGTTGTATGTACACTGAGGGTCGGTGCTACGCGACCACAAAGGGTCGGTGCTAAAAGACCATAAATAAGAATAGGATCTTCTCGGCTACTGTACGAGTCAGAATCATCACCAAACAGCGTGGAGCTTATCACATAAAACCCTCCAATATGAGAATAGAGATGGAGACTGCCATTGTAGCACTGAGATGCTTTTCTACTACTTCGGTAATTAAGGTGATTATTACGTTGGCTACTGTATTAGGGCTTTAGAAAGCTCACAATATTTGGCTTTTGTGTGTATAGTTGCTAGTTGTAAAGGCCTTAAACTGGGAGATCTTGTGTGGATCTATCGTCTCCGGCAGTGCAGGGGTGTGTGGAAACACAAGAAGTGATAAACCGATTTCACAACCATCTATCATTCATTGTATGAAGTCCGTTAATTATCATACAAGGCTGCATAGCTAAGTTACTCAACCACCATTGGCCCTCAGTGTATACATACATTAAGATGGACAAAGAGGACATAGATGCATGGTGACTCATCTCCTGATGGCTCTTCGTTATTGTAGCTGATTGAATGGGGAATCGAGAGCGGAAATTGTTGCAACCACCGTACAGTAGAGGCCTTCGTCGTGTAGGTAGCCATACCCCAACGGGGCAGTAAGCACATATTCGCTTCTCTAAGCCTTCTCTTAAAGCAATGGCAAACTACTGAGCGTAATCTTTGCCAAGAAATCAACAGACAGCTGAAAGATGGTGCTGTTGACAGCGATGTCCTGTAAAAGGATATGCGAATTAAAAAAAAAAAGCCTTCTCTTAGATCCCGAGCCCTTTATGGGCTTGCATCGAGTGCAGCGACGACGATTTACCATCATAATTACGTCACATTGCTATTTTAAGCGCCACTCAAATGAAGAGATTAGACAGTATTTAGAACCATGGCACAACACCAACAAACAAATTAAAATTGCATTTTTGACAACATGCATCTCTACTGACGCAACATACCTACGTGAGTCATGTGACCATTTCGCAATCAGTAATGAAGAACACCTGGGTATTTGAACTTAAAGGTTACAGAAACATTTCTAGAATATCATGGACCAAGAAAACGAAACAAAAAAACACTAACATTCTTCAAGATCTGAACGTCAGAAAAATGGACTGGCAAACAGTATCATTTCTATGAAAGTGAAATATTTCGGCCATATTAAATGTCACACTGGTTTCTCCTTTCTTGAACATGTAATAATCATGATGGCAGAAGTGAAACAGAAATCAAAAAGAGAATAGGAATGGCCAAAAATGCTTTCATCATGAAATCAGTATTAACATCTAAAGAGACTAACAACACATTAAAAATTAGAATTGTCAAATGCTATGTATATTCAATACTTGGCAGTATGGCGCGGAAGCCTGGAGAGTGAACAAAAAATTACACATAGAAAGTCGAATAGAGACGCTGGGGATGTGCATTTATAGAAGGATGTGTCGTCGTATTTAATAGAAACGAAAACAAACAAATACAGAGGTTCTAGAGACACGTAGAATGAAAAGAGACTTGATGAAAGAAAAAAAAAAAAAAGAGGCAAGTGAAATATTTCGGCCACGTTAAATGACACATCACTCTTATAAAAACACGTGGTAAAGGTAACATCAAGAGATGGACAAACAGCAATCTGACAGAATGTACAAGTCAGCGCGACAGACAGTGTTGGAGATCCATTGCAGCCAACCTTCATTGTGGAGACGGCACTTGAGTGATTGATTGACTGGTTTAGAAATAACAGCGATGGGTGACATGGTTTCTGAGGGACAAAGGTCAACCAGTGCGAAGATAGACAGGACAAAGCAGACATCTTGGACACGAGAGTGCACGAGGCAGGGGAACGTGTGGGGGGGGGGGGGGGGGGGGAGAAAAACATTTCTACGAGCCGTGATGAGTGCGACGTGCTGGACGTTGAGGAGCTGTCGCAAATAATTCGATTTATACATGCCCGAGCTTTCATCTTCACTGTCAACTAGCATCTACTGCCTATAGTACCTTGCGATGTAGAACAGGGGGTTATGAGCCTGAGGAATTAAGGCTGCCTGGCTAGTGCAGCCGCCGCGAACTGTGCAGTTTAGGGTTGTCTTTTTGCCCCCGGCATAAAAAAAAAAATCCACACCTTACCGAAGATTCGAACCCGGGTCTCCTGAAGGAGAATTCGGCGTTCTATCAACTCGGGTGCTTCTCCTCACTCCTTCACTAAGTTAGCAAATCTAGGTTTGATTTATCCTGCAGAACATCACGTTAAAACCTGACTTGATTTATCCTGCAAAATGTCACGTTTGAACCCGAGTCTTGTAACAATATTTTAGGAACAGTAAATTAAAACTGCAATTTATTATATTTTGTTTTCGTTATCTTTATCTTGAAATTGCAGGCTTCTTCTAATTTAGTTGCTATTTATTTTGGTTATTGCAATAGAGATGCCAACAGGTACATGGCGGTTCCAATGGCCAACATTTGTTATTCTTGATACTTAAAAGTTTATTTCTTGCTATAAAATTAATATGATTTTAGTATTAGCCTTAAATAACTCGAAATATCAATCCGTAGACAACCCTTGAGGCATTAACATAACATAAGAAACCAAGTAACATAACATAGGAAAGCAAGTCGGACTACACTTGTTCCTTTAGCGGGGGCAATGTCGAGGTGCCAACTTCGAACCCCGATGTGAATAACTTTCTATTTGTTGTTCTATTGTCTAATGTATTACATATGTTTTATTTTTTTTATGTGTTTTCTCTGAGCGAAATATAGCTCTGAATGTATTTATCCTACTTACCACATAGACTGCCGCTGTTGCGTAGAAGGTAGAGTGTTTTCCTGTCGACTAGATTGTCACATGTTTGAATCTCGAGCAAGGCGAGGCTTTCTTAAAAACTGACCTGGCCTCCTCTCTCAATCCAGCGTAAAATTGGAACCAGAAAGTGTTCTGGGGAGTAAAGGCCGCTAATGTGATATTGACTACAACCATATTTTACTTGATGTTCTTGCAGTCTGGCCCAAGGTACAGAATCGCACTCGTCTCTCGATGCGTTTAAATACCCCGCCTATCTGACGGCTTGTCTACATCAGACCGGTCGTAGGTCAGCATGCCCGAATGGATTAAAACGCGTGTTCTTAAATATCCGGTGTGCGGATGCCGAGGTAAGGTGTTCAACCCCTACATCGGACAGTTGGACTAAGATTTTGACCTATCGTCCTTGACTTGGGAACGTAAATTACAAGTACATCTAAAGTCGGAGTGGGTTCGCCTGATGGCGAGGGGCAGTGTTAACAGGAAAAGCTACTCCACACTCAAACTTCATTCGATTGCTACTAGAAGTAGTGTATGTGGACCAGTGTTGCCATTTTAGTGCTTTTCGCACTAAATTTAGTGCTTTTTCAAGTCATTTAGTTTGAAAATTTTGATTTTAGCGAGGCCGCGCAAAGTTAGTGCTTCACAAATTTTTGGGGGTGCTTTTTAGTGCTTTTTTTGGGTGGGTAAAAATTACTTCAAAAAATCATTTTGGGGACACTAAAAAGCCGAATTTGAACTGAAGCGAGGGAGTTAAACAATCTTAGTACATTACCGTGCAATATTCAAGTAATTTAACTCCCTTTACGATTTAGATGAATTGTGTGACTGCAATGCGCAGGCAATGCTTTAAAAAATTGTTTAAACAAGAACGGACTTGAGATGCAAAGACTAGTTGCACTCGTCACTGACAATACATCTGTCATGACAGGTGTAAACGATGGAATATATACAAAATTAAAATCCGTAGTTCCTCATCTGGTACTAGTTAGGTGTGTATGTCATTCCCTTCAGTTGGCAGTGTCACAGGTTGCAGCTGCTTGTCTGCCCAGGAACATAGAGTTCATGATTAGAGAAACATATAACTGGTTTTCTCACTCAAGTCTTCGTCAAGCAAAGTACAGGGAGCTTTTTGCTTTATTAAATGATAGACAACATCCGCTGAAGGTTGGCCAATTAAGCCAGACACGATGGATGTCCATTCAATCTGCCATTGTCAGAATATTGCAGCAGTGGGTCGAGCTCAGAACCCATTTTGATATAGCAAGACTCAACGAGCGCTGTTATACAGCAGAACTTCTACATTCTATGTTTAGCGACATGAACAACTATGTGTATCTCATATTTCTCAAGCATATTCTCGGAGAAGTTCAAAGTGTGAATAAGAAATTCGAAGCAGATATACAGAATCCAACAAAACTACTCAGCGATCTTGTCCAACTCATTGATTATATCAGTTCAAAGATTGCTATTCCTGGAAAAAAAAATAACAAAAAGTGATGCTATTCAAGATTATTTAGATCCTAATCCTAATCTAGGTTATGAGTTTGAGAAAGAAATAGCAGACTACAAGTTTCCCGATGAGAAAGAAATTCTTGGAAGGTGCATCCAATTTTTAATAGAGCTATTGACACAGCTCGTTTACGTACATCCGATAACGTTCGAGTGTTGCAGTCCATGTCATGTCTTAGTGGAAGTGAATGTCTACAGCCAATGAAGCCCTGTATATTGGATCTTGGTAAAATGTTTGTAGAAGATGCAGCTACTCTCACCCACATCGATTTCCAGTGGAGAAAACTTCATCATATGCAGTGGACACAGACCTCTGACACACTTGGACTGTGGGCAGAAATAGCCTCATACAGGGATGCCACCGGTGAAAATCCTTTCCAAGATCTTACAGATTTAGCTTTAACTGTGCCCATTTTACCTCATTCTAATGCGGACGTGGAGTGTATTTTCAGTCAGATGGGAGTTATAAAATCAAAATTGCGGGATAGACTTAGCATAAAGAGTTTGACAGCTGTTTTGACTATTAGATATGGAATGAAAAGATATGGCAAATGCTGTCATGATTATAAACTACCTATGGATATTCTGCGAAAAATTGGATCACAGGAGGCATATACATGTTTCTTTCAATTATCCTCCTCATCCTCATTTTTGGGTATTTTTGGGTCGATTGTGGTGCTTTTTCATCAAAGGGAGATGGCAACACTGATGTGAACTAAGCTTGAGTTCAAAGCTATCGAGCGCAAAAAAAGTATCAGGCCGGTCAGTTGCTAGTCCGCTGTCCACTGTAGTCCAGCCTGCAAACCTACCAGCTTGCTCATTTCCTCTTACACCCGCGTGTCCTGGCACAAACATAAACAGAACATATAAGGCACCTTGGTCACCTGGAGCTAGAATCATATTTGTATAGACCAAACGTCACCGAGTGGCTGATGTGGTCGGCAAAACACTGGTCGCCTTTACTTCCCGAGTCCTTTCCTGACGCCCACGGGGAGACACGAGAGCCCTTGTCAGTTTTTAAAATTCTAAATCGGGTGATGGTTGTAGACCTCAGGGACGGCAGCCGAGCGTCAAGCAGCTCGCTACTACTGTTCTATTAATTTCTATCAAAACATGTGAGGTTATTTCACATAATTATTTCAGTGATTTCCAAGCTTCTCCAGAGAATGATTGTGGCATGTTTCAGTTGAAGGTCGACGTCTGTGGCCCAGGGTTTTGTGATCGCAGTTTCACCATTCCCCATTATACCGGGTCGAGGATTCGAAGTCTGCCGCAGGTCATGTGGGAGCAGACCGCTTTGCATTGATTTTGATTGTATGAGAGTCAGCGGTTCCGAAAGCAATGACTCACGTATCATCATCATCATTATCATCATCATCATCATCATCATCATCATCATCATCATCATCATCATCATCATCATCATCATCATCATCAGCATCAGCATCATCATCATCATCATCATCATCATCATCATCATCATCATGTGCCTTGCAACTAGTGTAGGCTTCCATGTCTCTCCACAGATCACAGTCTTTGGTGTTCTGGATCAACTTTGCTAATGAAATTCCTCCATGCCACCGTTTCAACCCATCCATTATTATTTCTCTTGGCCTGCCTCTGTCTCTCTTCCCACTGATCTTTCCAGCTCTCACGATGTTCCCCAGTGACTCTCTTCTCATCACATGACCAAAGAATTATGTTTGTCTTTTTCTTATAGTTGCATATATAACATTCCAAAGTTTATGCACACTTCTGAACGTAAAATCACCAAGCAAATTACTAACAGCCAGTAAATGATGGAGTTAATTACAACATCCTATAAAAGCACATGCAACTAACTGTTTTTTTAATGTTAAAGAACCCCAAACAGTAAAATATTGTTTATTCCTTGTGTGTAACCTCAAAGAAGCTAATTGCAATTCTTGGAAAT
This sequence comes from Cepaea hortensis, assembly GCA_963921405.1. NCBI lineage: Eukaryota > Metazoa > Mollusca > Gastropoda > Stylommatophora > Helicidae > Cepaea > Cepaea hortensis. Next base: position 33,340,901 of record OY992880.1, read on the forward strand.
GTGTTAACATTTATTCATGTCATAGTTATGCTATATTAATATAATTGAACACACATATAATTGTCTAATACAAGTGAATATAATTATATTTGCCCCAGCTATAACGGCGCTAGCACCATACACACAATACGCCTCATGGCTTGAAGTTTTTATTTTCTTTACCTTTTTAAATTAGCAAATCCAGGTCGCTGTATCTTGAAAATGTTAAGGTAAAACACAATATAGTAAAATGGATCTTGAAAATGTTAATAATAAAACATCATCTAGTAAAATAATTCTTAAAAATGTTAACATATAACACCATCGACTAAAATGTATCTTGAAAATGGTAACATAAAACACAATCTTGTAAAATGCATCTTCAAAATGTTAACATAAAACACAATCTAGTAAAAAAACTTTCAGGAAAAGTAAATGACTTGTACATGTTATTATTCCTGTTTTCTATCTTCATTAATTTGACATTGCATGTTCTTTATCATGTTTCCGCCATATGTTGTTTATTGGAATCGTAACGTACACAGGTAAATGATGGTTACTATAATCAATGGTGACTTGTTTGCTTGCTGACAGAGATGCATTGCAGGATGCAGTGAGCTGTCAATGATCAGGATCTTTATCATCACGTCTCACTCAAGGCGGAGCGAGCGATGCTGTTCCCTGAAAGTCATGTTTTCTGTTTTTTGAAAAATTCAACTGCTGAATTTTTCTCGCGACATTCTGCCAACCCGTTTCGCATTTTCTTTAACTTTTTGGTTTCTTTCTATTAAAAACACAATATTCCTGGTCGTTACAGTTTTTCAAGACCTTTTTAAAAAAAATTGCAACACACAATTTTATTTTTAAATTGTGTAGCACACACAAGTACTACTCTACTAGTAGGTTTACTTACTACAAGTGAGTTCACTGGATTAATTTTTGCGTGAGGGTTAGCTTTCCTTATTACCAGTGTCCCTCGCCTTCAGGCGAATCCTTCTTCGACTTCAGAGGTTAGTTATTTGCTAGTTATTTTCGGCAGTCGAAGGTATTCGCAACATCCGTCTCTAAAACCATATCCGCGCTTCCCCCAAATGCTTCCAAATGCATTCGTCCACATCTCATGTCTGACTGTCAGACAGCAGAACGGTTTCAGTGTAGCAGCTCAGCACTCTCTTCTTATGGCGCAGCAGTAGCTCAGTTGGTATTGCACTTGCCTGCTGATGATGTTGTCGTGTGTTCGAATCGCCACAGAGGCGGATCTTCACAAATTAACCTGGACTCCCAGGTGGATCATTCTTAATAAGATGTCAGGTAATTTCCTAGAAAAATCCGGTGATATCCTAGAAAATCAGGCAATTTCCTAGAAAATCCGGTAATTTCCTAGAAAATCAGGAGATTTCCTAGAAAATCATGTAATTTCCACGAAAATCGTGTAATTTCGTAGAAAATCAGATAATTTTCTAGAAAATCAGGTAATTTCCTAGAAAATCAGGTAATTTCCTAGAAAATCAGGTAAATTACTAGGAAAGTATAGGCGGCGGGCCTGATGTTAGTCGTATCACCAGGCTTGGCCATGGGAATCCAATGGGACAAAAGGGATATTTTCTTAATAGTGTAGGGATTTTTTGTGTTGCGTATCCCTTACGGGACGTTGCAGTCAACACCAGCATTTTTTCAGCTGGTGTTGATGTACTAGGCAAGTGTTACGTTCAGTAGTTTGCCATTGCTTTCTGAACGACCGGCCCCTATACCTTTTTCGAAAAAACCAGCACCGCCGTGTTTCGAACCCGGGTATACGGGCTCACAAACCGCGTTCGCAAGCCCTTAGCCACAGAGTGGGACAGGCATAAATTACCATTGGATGGGCAGAAGAACACGTCCCTTGGACAAGCCTGCCGGGCTTGCATAAATTACCACGGAATGTAAATTATGTCCCATGGACAACCCTGCATATCATCCATCGGGTGTTGACTGGCCTAAAAACGGTTGGAAACAACATGGTTGGAAAATGTTCCATTCCTTTTTTAAACTATTCGTCGTAAGGTATCGTTTGGGGAGCTATGACTGAATGCCTGGTGTGTCCTTTATGGCCGTGAGTTTTATCATGTTTAACTGTAATCTGAAAGGCCCGCTTGTTAGTGTAGTTGAAAGGGAGCTGCACTGATAATGCCATGAGTGTGGTTGGACCTGGGTTCAACACCTGTGTTGATCGTCCGTCAACAGAACGAATGAACGAACCAACCAACTTTATTTTCAAAGGGTTAAGAATTGGGCACGCAGGCCTGTCTAACATTCTGCAGAGAGGAAGACTGGCCATCTATTCTCCCGTGCATTCTATCAAAACTGTCATTTACTGCTTATATAGTACTTTGCGGTGTATAGCACACACAAAAAAAGGGGGGGGGGGGTGGAGGGTACGGGTCTTCAGCCTGAGGAATTAAGGCCGCCTGGCTAGTGCAGTCGCCGCGAACTATGCAGGTTAGAGTTTTCTTGTTAGCCCCCGACAAAAAAGAAAAAAAACAACTTCACACCTTACCGAGGATTCGAACCCCGGTTTCCCAAAGAAGAATCCGACATTATAGGCCAACATAAATGATGTTCCTAGCACATCTCAGCTCCGTGACAAATTCCAGCTTCCGGACATGTTTGTTTGTAAACTGAAAACTCAGTCTGTTCTGTGAAAGCTACGTTTTGTGTTGAAACAGCTATGGTTTTTGTTACGTTATCCCATTGAAGAGCCGCAGAAATCTTATCACCGGATTTAATAAAATCAGGAGGAGAGGCTGAAGCTGACTATCTCTCGAGAGGGCGAGGCTGACTATCTCTCCAGAGGTTGAGGCAGAGTGTTTATCGATAGGATGAGGCTGTCTATCTCTCGAGAGGGTAAGGCTGACCATCTCTCGAGAGAGTGAGGCTATCAATTTCTGACAGAAATCAAATTCACGCGCAAGTCAAACTGTCACATGACTTTCGTGGGTTGGCATGCCAGTGTTCTAGACTGATATAGAAACCGCAGCTGAGATGGATGAGTCGTGCTGCACCCTATGCCAAATCTACTTCTTATTTCGTTTGCTAAAAACGTCTACAACACGCGGGGGTTCTCAAGCGGCTACCCATCCCAATTAACTACTAACCACGCCCATTGTATCTGACTTCGGTGATCGGACGAGAACCGGTATTTTCATAGGAGTATAACCGTAAATAGCCGGCTCCGTGGCCAAGGCCTTACGGACACGACTTGTAAGCCCGCTTACCTGCGTTTTCGAAACACAGCTGCCACCGTTTTGGCAGCAGACCGCGTTGCGCTGGGTTTTAACGAATTGGTATGGGAGCCGGTACTGTACGTAAACTTGCCAATACATCAACAGCAGTAAAATGCTGGTGTTGACAGCGATGTCATGTAAAAGGGATACGCAAAAGAAAAAAATGACCGTAAATAGCTATGTCAAATGAATGGCTACCAAAGGTATTTTCTAAGTTACACTTCATTCTCTTGTCATGTTTTGTCCATAAAAGAATATTTATTTAGCTGCATCTTTCTCGTTATGACAGTGTCCATATTTAATTATATCTTTCCAGATTTGACATGATTACACCGAAACCAACGCGCATTATTACTATAAGTGGAAGTAGCACACCTGTTCTTCCCACTTGCTGTCTATCCGGATGTTAAAAGTTAAGATATTTTGTATCATAACTGAAGTAAAGGTCAATGACCTTTTCCACGCTGTGAGATGTGTAGGGTGTATTTTTAATGACTGCAAATTTGAAAATATTGCCGTTCCAAGTTTTGCATTCGCCCTGTGTGGAGTTCATGCAACATAATAGGTAAATACAAAACGTGGACCGGCAATATTTTCAAAAACTGCACAGTCATTAAAAATACACCCTTTATTTGGGGTATGCATCACTCGGTGGATGACGTGGTCAAAATTACGCTAGTCTCATTTACTTTCGAAAACATTTACAGGTACCCAGTTTATTGACCTGGGAGCCGAGGTCAATAATAGAAATTTTTTTGTAATAAACCCTCGACTCGAGTGGGATTCAAACACATGACCATTGGGCCGACATACGAACGTGCTAGAAACAGCGCTACCGCGGCATCTATTTCATCTTTTAATGTTGCATATCCCTTACAGGACGTTACAGTGAACACCAGCATTTTTCAGCTGCTGTTGATGCACTAGGTAATTTTACGTTCAGTAGTTTGCCGTTGCTTTCTAAACGGCTCACATACCCCCGTAAGTTACCGACGCGGCTCGATCCGCTACCGAACCTCGCGCAGCTGTTTTTCCCACGTGGATATACGGGATTACGAACAACGTCGTTAACCTCTTTGCCAGGGAGACCATTTAATCTTATGCTGTATAATAATGTTCTGATTGGACATGTTTGTGTAGTTCTTGCCAAAGGTTGTTAAAGCTGACATTTTGGGCAGGTGTGCCGTTATTTAGCGTATATGTTATTACTGTTCTTAACTGTTATTGTTGACAGTCTCCGTGGCGATGGAGTTACGCCGCCTGCCTCGAACTTTGAAGGTTGTGGGTTCGATTCCGGACTACAACATTTGGTTCACGAGTGTAGTTTTATTGGAGACTACCGGGGGTCGTCAATGGAGCTACGGAATTCGTGTTCTATGCGACGCTTTCGTCAGACCATTGTGGAAAGAAACTGAGCCATGGGGTAAAACCCTGTGCAATGAAGTCGACCCTCTTGCCTTGCAACCAATTTTTGTTGTAATTGTCATTGTTGCATATTAAATTTAAAAGAGCCAACAAATTTATTGCGACGTTAGAACCCGAAAGGTCAGTACGGGAAGAAACAGACGCAGACCGAGGTGGAATAATGCTGGATGGACTGAGTTTGTGGCATGGAGGGTTATCATCAGCAGAGTTGACCCAGAATACCAAGGACTGAGGTCTGTGGAGAGACATGAACACCTTCGCCAGCTGTCAAGCAGATTATGATGATGATGACTATGTTTGTCACTCATTCATTTTCTGTTACAAGCTTCCGGTCGCCAGCATGGCGGTTAGGCATTGAACCGTTGGGGCCTGTGGCGTGTTTATGCTTGTAGCTTCGGTTTACAATCGCATTTTCTTCATGTGGGACTGGTAGTATATGGTTCCGTCGTTCTGCTACTGAGTGCGTGCGTGGGCGACACCGTGAGCTGTGAAATTCGCGTGGAATGCTTTTACATCTGTCCTGTACAGTGAACTGTATGTTCAGAGCAATGGCTACCGGCGGTTGCTGAATTGACTGTTTTGCCCTTTCGGTTCACGAGTGCATTTTTCGGGAGACTCCTGGGAGTCGGCGCTGAAGCTGCGGAGTTCGTGCTTTGTGCGACACTTTCGGCGGGTTGCCCTGCGGTAAGAGACCGAGTCATGTGAGAAAACCCGGGTCAATGAGGTCTTTCTGGTGACTGCCGAGTCTTTAGTCCATCGACGATGAACTGTAGCGAGTGTGGATGAATTTTGTGTTGGCATTCTGACGGCGGCATTATGCACAGTGTACCTGTGCGGACTTGCTGGATTGCCGAGACTCCTGTCTATTCCACTTTTCACATTGGACAGTGGGGAGTATTTTGTGTGATATTCGCTGGCACAGGAACAGAGCATAATAGCGACGACCCGTTGCCGTGAAGTTGGAACGTCGACTAACTAACTAACTAACTCATTCATAAGTAGGATAGGTTATTGAAATTGTCTGTGATGGTTGTTCACCTGGGTCCTTGTAACGTATCTACATGTGTGCGTGTCTGTGTGCTTATATCTGCGTATATGTGTGCGCGCGTGTGTGTGCGTGCTTGTATGCGCTCGCTTATGCATGCTGTCACAACAACAACAACAACAACAACAACAACAACAACAACAACAACAACAACAACAACAACAACAACAACAACAACAACAACAACAGCAACAGCGACAACAACAACAGTCACCGGCATCTCCGTCTGCCATCTAGACAAGCGTGGGCGGTCTTGGTTCGATATCTCGTGCGATCACCAATATCATGGATCAGCTCTGTGTTCTGGTCCCAATTATGCCATGTGACCAAACTATCCAGGTATTTAAATATTAACATTAACAATTCAAATAAAAGCAGTAACAATACAAATAATCACACGTGGTGTTGAGAGTGGAACCTGAACAAGGCTCTAAAAGTCAGAGATAAGGTTAAAATGATCATTTGTTTTCATGTAAACAAGCGAATAATTAGCATTGTACGTGTCAGACACGCCAGGAGTGTTTACACTGCAAAACCGCCTTGCTTATGATTCTAGCTGCACATGCGCATTTGCACGCCACATGTATTTATAATACCGCCCTCTCTGCGGCCTCGGCCTCTGGATGGGTAAGTGGAGAAAAGGACAGAACTGAAATATATAATTAGCAATGCGGGTAGATAAACATCTGTGCAATCTATTTGTCTGTGGTTATACAAACTTTGCCTAAAAAATCAGTTTCCGAAGGCTTAGTTAATAAATACAATTAACAAGGAAACAGTTCCGTAAAGAAGGCAATTCCTAGTATGCCGAGGGAAGGCCAGGCGGATACAAAGTCAGACTGCAGCTGGTAGCATTAGTAACTGGACTCTGCGCTGGCTGTTGAAGATGAGGACGTAGAGCATGACAATGTGCCGGTTGCTGTGATGTCGGTTCGTGACTCAGCTCAACTCATTCGCATAAGTATCCCAGTTCCCCCAACATATCAGAAAAGGAGATTATCAACACACTACACGAACCCCGCAGCACCAGCGTGGTTCCAAATGTGTTTTATATCAGAGCGATTATACATTGTCTTCGAAGCACATTTTGAGACATGACTGGTTTATATATATATATATATATATATATATATATATATATATATATATATATATATATATACCCGTGTGTGTGTGTGCGCGGGGGGGGGGGGGGGGCGCGTGTGTGTGTGAAGCAAACACAGAATGCAGCAGAAATCCCTCAAGGTGGCCAAAAAGGAAAGAAAGAAAGCAAATCCCGCCAACTCTGCTCATGCCTCAGCGTCTATAGTATAGTGGTTAGTGAACGCAGTGTCATAATTCCCCAACACACCGAGTGGAGGGTTTCAATTCTACTGCAGGCGATTTTGGCGCAAATAGTTTTGCGTTGATTTTCAGGGTATGAGCGTCAGAAAGCATTGGTAAACTACTGAAAGTAAATTTATCTATTAAATCAAAAATAAATTACGTTGATTGCAACGTTCTGTTAAGAACACGTTACAAACTGTAACTGGGCATTGTTACCCAAAAATCCCCCTGTTCCTACAGAAAAGAAGTAATTAACAACTACCGCGTGTACGGCTTGTACAACCCAAGTCGGAGTAAACTTAACTTGTACTGCGGGGTACCGTCTCTAGATGAATTTTAGCCTGTTTTCCACCATCCATCATTGTCTCCCTCGTGTCCTAGCTTCTGACGACACACTTTCAAAACATATCTCTATTAAGACAGTTGACAGTAGCTTCTGATTACACACTTTCAAAACATATCTCTATTAAGACAGTTGACAGTAGCTTCTGATTACACACTTTCATAACATATCTCTATTAAGACAGTTGACAGTAGCTTCTGATTACACACTTTCATAACATATCTCTATTAAGACAGTTGACAGTAGCTTCTGATTACACACTTTCATAACATATCTCTATTAAGACAGTGGACAGTAGCTTCTGATTACACACTTTCATAACATATCTCTATTAAGACAGTGGACAGTAGCTTCTGATTACACACTTTCATAACATATCTCTATTAAGACAGTGGACAGTAGCTTCTGATTACACACTTTCATAACATATCTCTATTAAGACAGTTGACAGTAGCTTCTGATTACACACTTTCATAACATATCTCTATTAAGACAGTGGACAGTAGCTTCTGACGACACACTTTCAAAACATATCTCTATTAAGACAGTTGACAGTAGCTTCTGATTACACACTTTCATAACATATCTCTATTAAGACAGTGGACAGTAGCTTCTGATTACACACTTTCATAACATATCTCTATTAAGACAGTTGACAGTAGCTTCTGACGACACACTTTCATAACATATCTCTATTAAGACAGTGGACAGTAGCTTCTGACGACACACTTTCATAACATATCTCTATTAAGACAGTGGACAGTAGCTTCTGATTACACACTTTCATAACATATCTCTATTAAGACAGTGGACAGTAGCTTCTGATTACACACTTTCATAACATATCTCTATTAAGACAGTGGACAGTAGCTTCTGACGACACACTTTCATAACATATCTCTATTAAGACAGTGGACAGTAGCTTCTGATTACACACTTTCATAACATATCTCTATTAAGACAGTGGACAGTAGCTTCTGATTACACACTTTCATAACATATCTCTATTAAGACAGTGGACAGTAGCTTCTGACGACACACTTTCATAACATATCTCTATTAAGACAGTGGACAGTAGCTTCTGATTACACACTTTCATAACATATCTCTATTAAGACAGTGGACAGTAGCTTCTGACGACACACTTTCAAAACATATCTCTATTAAGACAGTGGACAGTAGCTTCTGATTACACACTTTCATAACATATCTCTATTAAGACAGTTGACAGTAGCTTCTGACGACACACTTTCATAACATATCTCTATTAAGACAGTGGACAGTAGCTTCTGACGACACACTTTCATAACATATCTCTATTAAGACAGTTGACAGTAGCTTCTGACGACACACTTTCAAAACATATCTCTATTAAGACAGTTGACAGTAGCTTCTGACGACACACTTTCATAACATATCTCTATTAAGACAGTGGACAGTAGCTTCTGACGACACACTTTCATAACATATCTCTATTAAGACAGTGGACAGTAGCTTCTGATTACACACTTTCATAACATATCTCTATTAAGACAGTGGACAGTAGCTTCTGATTACACACTTTCATAACATATCTCTATTAAGACAGTGGACAGTAGCTTCTGACGACACACTTTCATAACATATCTCTATTAAGACAGTGGACAGTAGCTTCTGATTACACACTTTCATAACATATCTCTATTAAGACAGTGGACAGTAGCTTCTGATTACACACTTTCATAACATATCTCTATTAAGACAGTGGACAGTAGCTTCTGACGACACACTTTCATAACATATCTCTATTAAGACAGTGGACAGTAGCTTCTGATTACACACTTTCATAACATATCTCTATTAAGACAGTGGACAGTAGCTTCTGACGACACACTTTCAAAACATATCTCTATTAAGACAGTGGACAGTAGCTTCTGATTACACACTTTCATAACATATCTCTATTAAGACAGTTGACAGTAGCTTCTGATTACACACTTTCATAACATATCTCTATTAAGACAGTGGACAGTAGCTTCTGATTACACACTTTCATAACATATCTCTATTAAGACAGTTGACAGTAGCTTCTGATTACACACTTTCATAACATATCTCTATTAAGACAGTGGACAGTAGCTTCTGATTACACACTTTCATAACATATCTCTATTAAGACAGTTGACAGTAGCTTCTGACGACACACTTTCAAAACATATCTCTATTAAGACAGTGGACAGTAGCTTCTGATTACACACTTTCATAACATATCTCTATTAAGACAGTTGACAGTAGCTTCTGACGACACACTTTCAAAACATATCTCTATTAAGACAGTTGACAGTAGCTTCTGACGACACACTTTCATAACATATCTCTATTAAGACAGTTGACAGTAGCTTCTGACGACACACTTTCAAAACATATCTCTATTAAGACAGTGGACAGTAGCTTCTGATTACACACTTTCATAACATATCTCTATTAAGACAGTGGACAGTAGCTTCTGATTACACACTTTCATAACATATCTCTATTAAGACAGTGGACAGTAGCTTCTGACGACACACTTTCATAACATATCTCTATTAAGACAGTGGACAGTAGCTTCTGATTACACACTTTCATAACATATCTCTATTAAGACAGTGGACAGTAGCTTCTGATTACACACTTTCATAACATATCTCTATTAAGACAGTGGACAGTAGCTTCTGACGACACACTTTCATAACATATCTCTATTAAGACAGTGGACAGTAGCTTCTGATTACACACTTTCATAACATATCTCTATTAAGACAGTGGACAGTAGCTTCTGATTACACACTTTCATAACATATCTCTATTAAGACAGTGGACAGTAGCTTCTGACGACACACTTTCATAACATATCTCTATTAAGACAGTGGACAGTAGCTTCTGATTACACACTTTCATAACATATCTCTATTAAGACAGTGGACAGTAGCTTCTGACGACACACTTTCAAAACATATCTCTATTAAGACAGTGGACAGTAGCTTCTGATTACACACTTTCATAACATATCTCTATTAAGACAGTTGACAGTAGCTTCTGATTACACACTTTCATAACATATCTCTATTAAGACAGTGGACAGTAGCTTCTGATTACACACTTTCATAACATATCTCTATTAAGACAGTGGACAGTAGCTTCTGATTACACACTTTCATAACATATCTCTATTAAGACAGTTGACAGTAGCTTCTGATTACACACTTTCATAACATATCTCTATTAAGACAGTGGACAGTAGCTTCTGATTACACACTTTCATAACATATCTCTATTAAGACAGTTGACAGTAGCTTCTGACGACACACTTTCAAAACATATCTCTATTAAGACAGTGGACAGTAGCTTCTGATTACACACTTTCATAACATATCTCTATTAAGACAGTTGACAGTAGCTTCTGACGACACACTTTCAAAACATATCTCTATTAAGACAGTTGACAGTAGCTTCTGACGACACACTTTCATAACATATCTCTATTAAGACAGTTGACAGTAGCTTCTGACGACACACTTTCAAAACATATCTCTATTAAGACAGTTGACAGTAGCTTCTGACGACACACTTTCAAAACATATCTCTATTAAGACAGTTGACAGTAGCTTCTGACGACACACTTTCAAAACATATCTCTATTAAGACAGTTGACAGTAGCTTCTGACGACACACTTTCAAAACATATCTCTATTAAGACAGTTGACAGTAGCTTCTGACGACACACTTTCAAAACATATCTCTATTAAGACAGTTGACAGTAGCTTCTGACGACACACTTTCAAAACATATCTCTATTAAGACAGTTGACAGTAGCTTCTGACGACACACTTTCAAAACATATCTCTATTAAGACAGTTGACAGTAGCTTCTGACGACACACTTTCAAAACATATCTCTATTAAGACAGTTGACAGTAGCTTCTGACGACACACTTTCAAAACATATCTCTATTAAGACAGTTGACAGTAGCTTCTGACGACACACTTTCAAAACATATCTCTATTAAGACAGTTGACAGTAGCTTCTGACGACACACTTTCAAAACATATCTCTATTAAGACAGTTGACAGTAGCTTCTGACGACACACTTTCAAAACATATCTCTATTAAGACAGTTGACAGTAGCTTCTGACGACACACTTTCAAAACATATCTCTATTAAGACAGTTGACAGTAGCTTCTGACGACACACTTTCAAAACATATCTCTATTAAGACAGTTGACAGTAGCTTCTGACGACACACTTTCAAAACATATCTCTATTAAGACAGTTGACAGTAGCTTCTGACGACACACTTTCAAAACATATCTCTGCGAAGACAGTTGACAATAGGTTCCGATGACACGCTTTCAAAACATATCTCTATGAAGACAGTTGAGAGTGGCTTCTGATTTCACACTTTCAATACATATCTTTACGAAAAGAGTTGACAGTAGCTTCTGATGTCACACTTAAGACAGTTGCGAGCACGATGTGACTAACTTTATTGTTCTAAAGATACGGGTAAACCAATAAACATGACGTGATCTCAAACAACAATAGAAGGATGAACTGGGGTATTAGTTTAAAGCAAAACAGACACACACAAACATCAGCAGGGATCCGACAAGTTATTTCTGTAAAACAGGATACAGGTCGCTTCTCTCAATAGCTGCAAAAGGGGGTGTGAATTTACAAGTCAGTAAAGAACCTCTTTACTCACTTTTACACTATAGGGTAGTGTTTCCCAACGTGGGGCCCACGCCCCACAGGGGGGCAATTTTACTGTTAAGGGGGGCAATTCGAAAATGGAAGAAATCGGCTGAATATAACAAAACAGGGAGACTTGAGACTGAAGTTAACTAAATTGGAACCTGACATAAGATCTCTTTGCAGCAAGCATCAAGTGCAAGGATCTCACTAAATTTAAATAATAAATAATTACTAATAATTAAAATAATATAGAAAAATCTTTCATTAAAATTATTTTGTACTTGAATTTCAGTTCTCCATTATATGTTTTGAAAATTTACTTACTGTGTTTGCTCAATAATTACCTAGTGATTTCTTCCTAAAACCTATCATTCAAGTTTCTTTAGTGAACATTTCAATTTTTGAATATTAAAAATAATGTATATGTTGAGGGGGGGGGCATGGGGTGGGGGAGGGGGGTCAATATGGATTTTAGAAAGGCTTAAGTAGGGCGTGGCACAAAAAAGGTTGGGAAACACTGGACTCTAGAGTCTGTTGTTGGTGTTAGAACCATGGTTGGACAGACCAAGTGGCATGCCAGGTCTGATGTGATCAGTATCACCCCGATAGCCTTCATTTCCCAAAGCATTTCCAGGTACTCATTTTAGGCTGGGTCGACCTCATGTTATTTTTAAAAATCCGCCTCGACGCGGATGAATTTACATATATTAAGTCAGGGCATTACTTGTGGGTGATCACCTACCTTCCTCGTGAAATTAACAATTGCTTCGTTATGGTTTTAACCCTGTGCATTAAAGAATTATAATGCAATTGGAGAAACGATGAGCAGAATGTGAGACAGGCCTGCGTGCCTAATTCTTCTCCCTTAAAGCTATAGTTCGTTAGTTTGTTTATTGTTACCTTCACCTAGAAATAGTAGTTATCCATTGTACGAGACTGGGTCGACCCCTGCCGATCCAGAGCTGTGTAGAATCGGGGAAGAATTCCCTCAGCCACATGTAATGTATCTCACAATTCATGATAACTTGACAGTGTACCAAGTCACAATTAACAATTGATTAAGATACGATAAAATAAGAAAACTCCAGCTTAAATCGGCATTATTATAGGGATCCACAGAGAGCAATTGCAAACTATTGAATGTAGAACTTACCATGAAATCACAAACAGCCAAACAACTCTGGAGTTGACTGCAACTAAACTATATGGATCAGAAACACAGATAACGAGTAAAAAATGCAATGCAACTACAAACAATCATTAAATAGTGTCAGTGTAGAAAAGTTGATCAGGGATATGCACTACTGACGAGCTCAAACGAGAGCGAAACTCGAGTATAGTGCTTCCATATTGACGTGGATAGGCCTTAGGTTCATACCAGAATACGATCAGCGTTGCCAGTAGTGGGTTGTGCTCAATATTTAAATTTAAAACCCCGAAACAACCAAATAATCAATTAATTGATGATGATGATGATGATGATGATGACAGAATCACAAACCCCGGGAAGGTTAACCCGGTGAACAAATGCCCGCACAAGTCGGATGTGTCGGCCTAATGGCGCAAGAACGCAGCTCTGCTGTAAAGAAGCACAACGTAATCACGTCCGAAAAAGGTCTCCGGATGAACGCAGAAGAATAAGATGTAGAATCACAAATGTAGGCATCATGGACAGAACTAAACAGTTTCAGGGAATCGGGATGCGAGGAAAAGCCGGTGGTGATAGATAGGACACACAGTGAGAAAATTTGAAGATAGTATAACTAGTTAGCCCCTTGACTGGAACACACATGCAAATAGGAAAAGTGGCAGACGTTAGACATCGAGAAGAGAAAGACAAAGATTAATATGGAGAGAAATATAGGAAGTTGCAGAAGTGGAATATAAAGGGGGGGGGGGCAGCAGCAGCAGCAGCAGCAGAAGAAGAAGAAGAAGAAGAAGAAGAAGAAGAAGAAGAAGAAGAAGAAGAAGAAGAAGAAGAATAAGAAGAAGAAGAAGAAGAAGAAGAAGAAGAAGAAGAAGAAGAAGAAGAAGAAGGAGGGGGAGGATTAGGAGGAGGAAGAGGAGAAAAAGCAGGCGAAGATGAAGAAGACGACGACGACGCAATCATCAAGAAAGCAATTCTTAAAATATCAAACCAGTCCATCATATTCACATAATATGCGTTAGCTATCAAAACGTAAATTTATCAAAACATACCGAAATTCTATTGTAGTAAGACACGGGTTATGCATTTTCTTTATTTTCTTTATTTTTTTTTTTTGCTGTTGTTTAGTTCGAATTTTCGTCAAGAGTATATATTACTACATTGAAACGTAGCATACACTTGCATGTTGCTTTAACATTGTGACTCAGTCCACAGATCATTTTCACAAAACACAGGCGAGAACATGTTTCCATAAAAATGTAGGATCATTAGATTTGTATTTCCCGTGTACGTGTATGATATTGCTGTTCTGTCTCAACATCATAGCTTCGTGTTGTGTTCATGATCTGCCATGTTTAGTGTTCAGATAACTTCGTAAAAGAACATCAGCTCACTGAGCTGCTTGTGTGTATGTCTGGAGTTTGAATATATTGAGATGTGATATAGTTGTTCTTCGTCGTCGTCGTCACCACCACCACCACCACCACCACCCACCCACCACCCACCACCCACCACCTCCTCCTTCCTTCCTTCCTTCCTTCCTTCCTTCCTTCCTTCCTTCCTTCCTTCCTTCCTTCCTTCCTTCCTTCCTTCATTCCTTCCTTCCTTCTTCTTCTTTTTCTTTTCTCTTCCTCCTTCTCCTTCTTCTTCACCTCCTCTCGTTCTTCGTCTCCGTTTTTTACTCCTTCTCTTTTAATCGGGTATGTTATTGATACATTTGCTAGAAGTCTTGTAATTAACAACCTCTGAACTTTTACCAGTTTGTGAATCCCTCACCAAACCCGACACCACATATTATACCCATGGTACGAAGGAGCGTAATGGGGAAGATGCAAATTTTACTCTAGTGCGAGGTAATGCAACCTAAAGACCAAATGTCTTGGCAGGGCTGACCAGGCCCTAAGCCTTTGTTGGTAACTGGTCTAGAATATAATCACCGACAGGCGGATAGCTAGAGCATTGCGTTGCTGATCCTGCACCTTCTGCAGCTTGTCTTGTTCCAGACGTACTGATGTTATCTTTTGTCTGGAGTAAATTAATCAGGCAGAGGGAGGGATCATGCTGCGTGGGCAACATAGTCTCTTCAATTCAACCCAGGCTTCGTGCTATGGAGAAATATAAAGCCCTTTTCTGAAACGCAGATTAACAAACTATCGTCTTTCCAGACGGGAAGATGCCAGTCAAATCTCATTAGGTTGTAGGGTGGAGTCTGTTGACAATAAAATACCAGTGGAGGACTCATGACCTACTCAGCCCTAATCTTAAGCAGTCTGTACGTGCCGTCCTGTATAATCATCTGGTTATATATCTTAGCATGCCTCTCCGCAGATGTGAAAGTCCGGTACCGATCTGGCACATCCCGTCGAGTTTTGAGTTTGTAAAGGGGAAGTGGGCGTCTGCACCACAGTTCATGTGGAGCAGGTTCCTTGGTAATGAGGGAAGGGGAAATTCTTTACACCAGCTTCACTTCCAGAGACGCAAACCCTTATCAGGGTTCAAACGGCTTCGAGGTCAGTGAGTCGGACTTAAATAAAGCGTTGAAGATCGCTCTTTCAGTGGATTGACAGGCCGACCGAGCGAGATACCGACTCACCGGTGTACCCACTGATCGTGGAACCGACTGACCGGGGAACCGACCGACCGACACACCAATCGACAAGACCGACCCACCTGTGACCTGATTGACTGGGAAACCAACCGACTGGGGAACCGACCAACCGGGAACTGACCGATCGGGGAACCGACCCACCGGTGACCTTATCGACTGGGGAACCAACCGACTGGGGAACCGACCGACCGAGGAACTGATCGACCGGTGAACCGACCCACCGGTGAATCGATCGGCCGGGGAAACCACCGACCGGGGAACCAACCGACCGACACACTGACCGACACACCAACAATTTGTGGACATTCATAACTATAGACAAATCTTGTGGAAAGACCATAGGAAAAGCCTCGTTTGATATAAAAGTTACAAGATGTTTAACTGCTGAATGAACTCAAGAGTAGTGTAGACTGAATCATTAAAACATGGATACACCCTAAGCCATGTTGGAATCTTTGTGGCGTCCAGAGTTTTAACAGCAAAGATAACATCGGCGCTTTTCCTATTGCTTAGCTATGTAAAGAAGCAAAAAGAAACTGGCGGGGTTGGTTAACAGATTCAGTGCGTAATAACAAGTTGGTTTTGACCGAACAAAAATAAATGGCGGAAAAATGTAAAGTATATAAGTGTAAAGTAAATGTAAATCTGGCGTCACAGTTATGACTTAAAAGTTGTTAATATGGTAGTAGACATGATGTATTATATATCAATTTAAAGGCGGTTGCTTAGTGAAAATTAATGTATTGATATTGTAGTTGAGACAACATTTCGTAATGACAATATTTCGGCGATATATAAACCCATGACAAATATGGGAACTCGCTTGAGACGATTAATCATCTCATGGCACTTAATCATTTAAAGGCAAAAGGCTCAACTTCATTGCACCGAGTTGATCCCATATAGCTCGGCTCTCCCCACAGAGTAGCTCGCTGGCTACAGAAAGCGTCGCCCAGAGCACGGTCTTAGTTGCTCCAAGGAACGACAACTTGGTCTCCGAAAGAATTACATTCATGAAACGAATGGCGGAGTCTGAAAATGAGGCAGACGGTTTAACCATTTGGCCACGGAGACCCCTTTGGTGTTTTCTGTGAGCTGTAACTGATTATGTTGTGATTGCAAGGCTAACTTATTTTTCACCCAGTCAATCCCCAGTCAATCGGTGCAATTTTGGTGTTTTCTGTAAGGGTAACGGATTATGTTGTGATTGCAAGGCTAACTTATTTTTCACCCAGTCAATCCCCAGTCAATCGGAGCAATTTTGGTGTTTTCTGTAGGGGTAACCAATTATATTGTGATTGCAAGGCTAATTTATTTTTCACCCAGTCAATCGGAGCAATTTTGGTGTTTTCTGTAAGGGTAACCGATTATGTTGTGATTGCAAGGCTAACTTATTTTTCACCTAGCCAATCCCCAGTCAATCGGAGCAATTTTGGTGTTTTCTGTAAGGGCAACCGATTGTGTTGTGATTGCAAGGCTAACCCAGTCAATCCCCAGTCAATCGGAGCAATTATGGTGTTTTCTGTAAGGGTAACCAATTATGTTGTGATTACAAGGCTAACTTATTTTTCACCCAGTCAATAAACCAATTTTATCGCACAACACGCGTAGGTGTTCACAGCGTGCTTTCTGTGAGGAGTGTCTCGTTGGCCTTATGTTAGAGCTACAGATGTTGTTATGTTAGAGCTACAGATGTTGTTATGTTAGAGCTACAGATGTTGTTATGTTAGAGATACATATGTTGTTATGTTAGAGCTACAGATGTTGTTATGTTAGAGCTACAGATGTTGTTATGTTAGAGCTACAGATGTTGTTATGTTAGAGCTACAGATGTTGTTATGTTAGAGCTACAGATGTTGTTATGTTAGAGCTACAGATGTTGTTATGTTAGAGCTACAGATGTTGTTATGTTAGAGCTACAGATGTTGTTATGGTGTAAAGCTGCATTCGCTTTGACATTGTTACATCTTCAGTTATTACTGATGTCTGATGTTTGTGGGACCGTCTTGCCTTAATTCATATGTGACATAATACTTCTGTATGGATATGAAACGTAGATAATGAGAAGGCAAGCTGAAAATCATCCAATGGTAGTGAAAATGTGGTTTCTAAAGAAAATGCAAAGAATACCATGGACAGACAGAAAAATCAATGAGCAAGTCCCACGGGAAGCAAATGAAAACCGTAAACTGATTGGAGAAATTAGACGTAGACAGACGATATATTTTGGGCATGTTATGTAAAGACATAAACTTGAAAACTTGGTAGCAACTGGCAAGATTGAGGGGGAAAGCAATGTGAGGGCAGAGAGATAAATACCTAAATGGTTTCGCTCTATGGCTTAATCGAGACAAAAACACAGAGCTGATCCTCGACTCTGGTGATCGTGTGAGATGGCGAATCATGACCGCCCACGCTGACGCTTATCGAAATGACCCGTGATGATGATGACATAATTATTGTTGCTATTATTACCGCTTCTTCAATTACCGCGTTCTTCATACATGTCTTAATTTAGAAAAAAATATGTATCAAATAATAATTTTCCAATTTCACACATGACATAAGCCGTCTGTTTTATTGCCAATTTGTTCTCGTCTTTTTAGTTTTAAATATCTGGCACTCGTTTGTCTTGACAGACAAAATTGTTCGTCGAACATATTTTGACAATCAAATAACTCGTATGCTACTTCACCTCCCGTGTTGCTTCAGGTTATTCAGAGGCTTCTAGAGAAGACGTCCCCCAACTAATTCTTAATTTCATGGTTGCTAAAGCACATCGTTTCTTCTTCTTCAGCGTTCCGAGCCATTGAGGTTCTTTGCTGCAAATACAATCCGTCTCCATTCGTCTCTCTGGTGGACCTTCTCTTGCCAGTCGTTAATTCCAAGTGCTTGTAGGTCTGTACATGTATTATCTCTCCACCGCCTTCTTGGTCTACCTCGGGGTCTACGGTCATTTATTTCCTGAGTGTAAGCGAGTTTTGTTTCCCTATTATCTTCCATTCTTTCTATATGCCCCAGCCATTGTAGTCTATTAGCCTTCATGATACCAGTGATTAGCGGGGACTTAAACAGATTAAAGCACATCGTTTGTGATACATAATTCTTTAAATCTGACAATCCCGTGTTATGACAAGGACAGTTAGTAAACAAGCCGATAAATTTATTGAGGCCTCAATGAAGTTTCAGATAAAGACGCTGAAAATATCTTGAGCAGACAAATACGCCTTAAGACGTGTGAATTATCATTTACTTGCGCTTATTTAATGCTCGTTAAAGTTAGTTTTTTAGTTTTATATCCTTTATAGGACGTTGCAGTCAACCCCAGCATTTTTTTTGGCTCTTTGTGATTTCTTGGTAAGCGTACGCATGTTCAGTAGTTTGTCATTGCTTTCCGAATGACCGGCACTCGTACCATTGTATGAAAACCAACGCAAGGCCTTCTGTTTCCAAATCGTCTGCAGCTGTGTTTCGATCGCGGTATGCAGGATTATTAATTGTGTCCGTAACTCCTTCACCACAGAGCAGGTTATTATATGTTTTCCTGGGCTAAGAAAAATAAGGGTATCGTACCAGCCGTAAACATTTACGCAAACAGGCTCATAAACAACAGTATGGCTGTGGAGCTTGAATGCTTTAGATCCTTTCAACATAACGGCTGTTTAGAAAGAATCGTTCCTATAAAAAGAGGCGGTGAACGACAGTGGACTCAGGACATCAAGAAACTGTGATCTCGGTGAGACCAGAGAACTGGGACATGATCCAACGTCTTTCAGATGGTATGTGATGATCGTTGCGGTCCAGACAGAACACCTGAGACCTATATCCTTGGCGGAACATCTACGAAAGTACCAATAGCGAAACAATATCAACATTGTGGAAAGTACTCTGGCTTACAAACAGGCCAGCCTCGTTCAAACCTCATGCAGTGATCAAACAACGGCATGGAGGTCAGCATGCCGAAAAGATAATAGAGCTCGTACTTAAACATCCGGTGTGCTGATGCCGAGCTAGCGTGTTCAACCGGTCATCTAGACTAAAATGTTGATTTCTCTTCCTTGATTTGGAGACGTAAATTATAAGTACCTCTGGGGGACATTGCTAATAAGGAAAGCTAATCCACACGCAAAAAATCAGCCCAGTGCACTAAAAGTTGTAGACAGTGTATGGACCGTGTTTGAGTTCAAAACGATTGGGAAAAAAACCCAAAAACCAACAGCATGAATTCCCAATCTCAACTGGACATTGAATGTGGCTCCTAAATCTGTAAACCAGTGCACTAACCACAAAGACACTACAGGTCTCATGATAGGAGAGTTGAGCCATGCAGTCACAACACCCAATGTAAGAATGGAATTAGAGGCAATTATTGATGCGCTGCTGTGTCTCATAGGAACTAATTATGCCGCTGTTATATCTGACTTATGACCCAAAATACAGATGGTATAAAACGGATGGCTATGGCAGGCATGGATGGACTTTTGTTAATGCACTTGTCATTACTGCCTATAGTATCTTGCGGTGTAGGACAAGAGGGTCTTCAGCCTGAGGAAATAAGACCGTCTGGTTAGTGCACGGATTCAAACATGGGTCTCTCGAATGGAAGCTCGGCGCTCCAGTCACCAGGCCAGACGCTCGCTCCTCAATGCAACAAGCCCATGAAACTGAGTGTAAGTGGCGAAGTGTTTCAGGAGCCTGCCTCGCGTCTTAGGTTCATGTTTAGAGTTCGTCATTCGATCCACAAGTGCAGTTTATTTTAGAAAACCCCGGGTTTCGTCGCTGGAGCTACGGAGTTCACGCTCTGTATGACGTGTTTGACAGACCGCTCTGCGGAAAGAAGAGCGGGCCATGTGGGGTAGTCCCCTGTAGAGTGAGGTCGACCCGCTTGAATATAATCCTTTTTAACTCATGAAACTTTAGTGATATATTGTGCGGGGCATTTGGGAATACTCGACAACCAGAAGGTAGATCGCTTGGCTTCTAGCTCTCCTATGAAATCCAAACCAATATTTACGAAAAAAAGCAAAAAAAAAAAAAAAAAAAACTAAATTCGACCTCGTTCAACGTGCTTCTGTGGCGTTGGTTATAACTGCGGTCGGTCTTTTTGTGAGTTTTAACATTCTTTTCTTCCTTTGTTCTCTTTCGAGTTAATCCAAAACATGACTGGTCATATTTTCTCATCTCTGCTAATCGGGTTCGGTTTGGGTCTTATGGGTCCCACTCTGACGGGCATTTTCATTATTGCTCTGAATTGGTCCCCATGAGGCCCAGCACGCCTATCGTCTCCTTTTCACGTTTAAACCCCAATGTGGCCCTCAAACCAACCCACAAAAACACTCCAGTCACTGCCATCTCCTGTAGCTCTGTCCATGTCACTGCCATCTCCTGTAGCTCCGTCCATGTCTTATCCATTATTGTTCATCTCTGTCTCTAATGATCTTCTCCGTGTGTATTTAGGTAGCTCTGCCTCTTTTAATTTACGCTGTGGGTTCAAGAGGAAGAGCTTGAGTTATACTATTAACAGGTTTTCTCAATGTGTGTCCTTCGCCAGTGCCCTTTCTTCATCTTCTGATACGCTGAAAGTTGTTTACCACTCTCCATAAGCTGGCGTTTTAAACCTATACCAACCAGAGTTCGAAGACGGCAGAAAGCTTTTAAAAACTTTCACATCTGCCAGGAAAGCAAAGCGCTTACGGGCGTGTCTCGAGTGAAGTGACGTCGCGACGTTAACCAATAACCAATAACCAATATTCAAACTCTCATGGTACGCTAACTGGCACAGCAGCTGAAATTAAGCTCCAGTATCTGTACATATATTGCCCAGGTGCTTCACGTGAAGCGCTGTTTAAATTATCTTGACACCTGAGCCGTGCCATCGCTTGTAGACAGCTGTTGTGAAGTGGCAACTGCCGATGAGTGAGGACATTTAGTTTATTTTGGCTGCAAGTTTTATTGCCGTGACTGGCAATATGTTTATATTCCCTGGCCATAGAGTTACATCCCAGCCGGTATGATTGCCTGCCTTAATATGTTTCTTTATTGCAACCGCGATTACAATGCACTTTACAATGCATACTTTATCTTATAGTCTGTTTACGTTTGTCTGCCCCAATATAAAATTCCATATATCAGTAACCAACTGAGGGAAAATGATGAGATTTAGCATATAACCTTATCATTATGTCCACCCAACAAAAAATTTTTTGTTCTGGAGATTTTACAGCAGATTTCACATTTTGTTTATATGCGGTATATAATTTACGGGCCACAGATGAAGTGCACATTATTAAATGTATTACGTCTTCACGCGGAAACATTGGCCTTATGACAAGAGCCTCGCGTAGTGGAACGGGGCATTATTGTAAAACAAGTTTGTTAGCGAGACATCACTAGTTTTTCACCAACACATCAAAGAAATGTGGGGTAAATATAAGACGGCAGGGAAACTTTCATATCGATTCAACAGACAGTTATCAAAATAATTGATCGCGAATGAAGGCATTCATTTATGGACAAACTATAGTAGTTATTTAGATAACAATGCATAGAGTATAAACTAATATACGAGGGAACTTCAAATGAACACCTTAAATGTATTTTTGTGTGTGGGTGTGAAAATATTCTGATAAAGTAAAGAACACATGTATCATTTTTCGATCACCACTCGTTTAATGCAAGTTCTACAGCGGCGATAAAGTGCTTGGATTCCTATAGAAAGAAATTCTTTTGGTCCCGTGTGCAACCACTCATGCATCACCTGATTCACCTATTCATCGGAACGAAAAGTTTGAAACATCCCACTCCACGCATACACTTGCTGGACTGACAGGCATGCATCACCATTCTGGACCTTCATTCGCCGATGAATTTCTATAGGTTTCACCCCTTCACCTTAAAAAAAAAAAAAAAAAAAAAAAAAAAACGGATAACAGATCACTGCTCCTCATTTGTGTATGTCAAAAGTGGGACGGCCATGCTTATACCGTCCTTATGACCTCACCGTTTTCGTCTGCACCGTGGCGTCACGTGCTTTACACTCTTTACATCTTTAACCACAGTATTGGCATGTTACAAAATAATGGCATGGTTATTGTAATTTCTATCACTCTTTTAAGGTTTTGATGTGAAGGTATATCGATTCATATACACATTCCTTTGTATTCCGTATATTAGTTGCCTTGCCATACCATACCATCTTGCCTTGCCATACCATCTTGCCTTGCCATACCATCTTGCCTTGCCATACCATCTTGTCTTGCCATACCATCTTGCTTTACCATACCTTCTTGCCTTGCCATACCATCTTGCCTTGCCATACCAGCTTGCCTTGCCATACCATCTTGCTTTGCCATACCATCTTACCTTGCCATACCATCTTGCCTTGCCATACCATCTTGCAATACCATACCATCTTGCTTTACCATACTATACCATCTTGCCATACCACACCATCTTGCCATACAATACCATCGTGCCATACCATAATATACCAGCTTGTCATACCATACTATCTTGCCATACCATACCACTTTGCCATACCATACCATCTTTCCATACTATACCATACCATATTGCCATACCATACCATATCATCTTGTCATAAAATACCATTTTGCCATACCATACCATCATGCCATATCATACCATTTTGCCATACCATACCATCTTGCCATATCATATCTTGTCATACTATACTATACAATCTTGCCATACCATATCATCTTGCCATACGATACCATCTTTCCATACCATACCATCTTGCCATACCATACCATATCATCTTGTCATAACATACCATCGTGACATGCCATACTATCTTGCCATACTATACCATCTTGCCATACCATACCATCTTGTCATACCATACTATCTTGCCATACAATACCATTTTGCCATACCATACCATCTTGCCATACCATACCATCTTGCTATACCATACCATATCATCTTGTCATAAAATACCATCATGCCATGCCATACCATTTTGCCATACCATACCATCTTGCCATACCATACCATACCATCTTGCCATACCATACCATATCATCTTGTCATAAAATACCATCATGCCATGCCATACCATCTTGCCATACCATACCATCATGACATACCATACCATTTTGCCATACCATACCATCTTGCCATATCATATTTGTCATACTATACTATACAATCTTGCCATACCATATTATCTTGCCATACGATACCATCTTGCCATACCATACCATCTTGCCATACCATACCATATCATCTTGTTATAACATACCATCGTGACATGCCATACTATCTTGCCATACTATACCATCTTGGCATACCATACCAACATGCCATTCCATACCATCCTGTCATACCATACCATCCTGTCATACCATACCTTCTTGCCCTACCATATCATCTTGCCATACCATACCACCTTATCATACCATACCATCTTGCCATACCTTACCGTCTTGCCATACCATACCATCTTACCATACGACACCATATTGCCATGCCTTGCCATACCGTTTTGCCATACCATACCATATTACCTTACCATACAATCTTGCCATGCCTTGTCATACCGTCTTGCCATACCATACCATCTTGCCTTACCATACCATCATGCCATACCATAATCTACCATCTTGCCATACCATCGACAGTAGGAAAACAATCAGGCATGACAAGTCAAACATGTTATATGTAATATGCTGTCTTAAGTCTTCTCTCGCTTTCTCGCTCTCTCTCTTTTCTCGCTCTCCCTTTCTTTCCCTTCCATCCGCCCGCCTGCCTGCCTGTGGGTCGTCTTTGCTTCTGCCGATCAGTCGGCTGGACCAGCGGCTAGACGGTTCACCCGTCACCACCCCATCATTCACAATACCTTTCACAACCTGCCTGCTACCTGCCTGCCTGACTGTCTGTCTGCCTTCCTGACTGACCGACCTTCTATCTATATAGCTACTGTTGCGCAACTGGTTGGTCTGTCTATCTATCTAGCATTTATCCAAGATTACAATCCGTTCCCACGACCTGGCAGTATTTTTGACATATCTTCCGTAAACCGACAGATGAACAAAACCCATTTTGACAAGCGTGTTGAATTAGGTCCCCGATGAGTGTGCTGTATAAGCGAGAAAGCAATCACTTGTAAAAATCAAGCCAGATACGGGCAGACAAGTTAGAAGAACCGGCATGAGAAACCAGATAATATAACCGCTGTCTGCATAGTCAATATGACAATAAAACATTTGTTGATTTGTTGATAACAACCATTGGTCCTATTTGACTTGTGTTTGTTACGTTGAGTTTATGAACAGAAAATACCACTAAATATTCGTATTTACTGAAATTCTCCTAAATTTCATCATCGCATCGTCATCGTCGTCGTCGTCATCATGATCATCATAATCATTATGCGTCCTGCCAACCAGCGTAGAACTAAAAGTATCTCCACAGATCTAGGTTCCTGGTGTTCTGGATGAATTCTATTGATAACTTTCCTCCACGCCACCGTCACAGTCCACCCAGCATCATTCCTCCACACTACCGTGACAGTCCACCCAGCATCAATCCTCCACGCCACCGCCCCAGCCCACCCAGCATCATTCCTCCACACTACCGTAACAGTCCACCCAGCATCATTCCTCCACACTACCGTAACAGTCCACCCAGCATCAATCCTCCACGCCACCGCCCCAGCCCACCCAGCATCATTCCTCCACACTACCGTAACAGTCCACCCAGCATCATTCCTCCACACTACCGTAACAGTCCACCCAGCATCATTCCTCCACACTACCGTAACAGTCCACCCAGCATAATTCCTCCACACTACCGTAACAGTCCACCCAGCATCATTCCTCCACACTACCGTAACAGTCCACCCAGCATCATTCCTCCACACTACCGTAACAGTCCACCCAGCATCATTCCTCCACACTACCGTAACAGTCCACCCAGCATCATTCATCCACACTACCGTAACAGTCCACCCAGCATCATTCCTCCACACTACCGTAACAGTCCACCCAGCATCATTCCTCCACGCTACCGTAACAGTCCACCCAGCATCATTCCTCCACGCCACCGCCGCAGTCCACCCAGCATCATTCCTCCACGCCACCGCCGCAGTCCACTCAGCATCATTCCTCCACACTACCGTCCCAGTCCACTCAGCATCATTCCTCCACGCCACCGCCGCAGTCCACCCAGCATCATTCCTCCACGCCACCGCCGCAGTCCACCCAGCATCATTCCTCCACGCCACCGCCGCAGTCCACCCAGCATCATTCCTCCACGCCACCGCCGCAGTCAATCCAGCATCATTCCTCCATGCCACCGCCGCAGTCCACCCAGCATCATTCCTCCACGCCACCGCCGCAGTCCACCCAGCATCATTCCTCCACGCCACCGCCGCAGTCTACTCAGCATCATTCCTCCATGCCACCGCCGCAGTCTACTCAGCATCATTCCTCCACACTACCGTCCCAGTCCACTCAGCATCATTCCTCCACACTACCGTCCCAGTCCACTCAGCATCATTCCTCCACACTACCGTCCCAGTCCACTCAGCATCATTCCTCCACACTACCGTCCCAGTCCACTCAGCATCATTCCTCCACGCCACCGCCGCAGTCCACCCAGCA
>OY992880.1:33372378-33382378 GCA_963921405.1 Cepaea hortensis
CACGCACACGTACACACATACGTGTACGCTTATACACACATACATACACACACATGTCAACAGACAGCCAGACTGATATATAGACACATACATGCACACGTACATATAAATACGAACATAGCACACATCACCCTGACATATACACACCCATCACCTGCATATCTCTCTGTCCTTAAGCAAATGTCGACATATTGTTGGATGCATGGACGTGAGAGCATCAAAACTGGCAGACAAGCACATAGATAAACAGGTAACCACTCAGCAGGCTGACAGATAGGCAAACGGACAAACAGCAGGCAGGCAGAAAGACAGACATAATCTTAGATCTAACCTTTCAGAATCGAAGAAACACTTTCTTCTTAGTTAAAGTTGGGCGCCAAAGAAGCGTAACCCCTCCTACTGTCAGTTGTCAGGTAAATGGGTTCATTCTTCAGGAATGACACCGGAAAGACTTAGGTGGGAAAGCCAAGTTGCTCCTGTTTTTATGCCAACTGATCCCGGAGTTTATCGGGATGCTATTTCTGAATTCTTAAGGGTAGTTTCTTACGTTTAATTAAAACCCGGATGTGTGCTTGGTTAAGAATTCATGTGAGAGTTGGTTGACGCACACGCATTGATGTCTGTTGGTTGGTTGGTTGTTTGGTTAGTTGGCTTGTTCGTTGGCTGATTGATTGGTAGGTTGACTGGTTGGAAGCCTGGTTGGTTGGGTGGGTGGGTGGTTTGGTTGGTGGAGTTGATGGTTTGTTTGTTGGTTGGCTAGTTGATTGGTCGGTTGACTGGTTGGAAATCTGTTTGGTTGGGTGGGTGGTTTGGTTGGTGGAGTTGATGGTTTGTTTGTTGGTTGGCTGGTTGACTCGTCGGTTGACTGGTTGGAAATCTGTTTGGTTGGGTGGGTGGTTTGGTTGGTGGAGTTGATGGTTTGTTTGTTGGTTGGCTGGTTGACTCATCGGTTGACTGGTTGGAAATCTGTTTGGTTGGGTGGGTGGTTTGGTTGGTGGGGTTGATGGTTTGTTTGTTGGTTGATTAGTTAGTTGACTAGTTAGTTGATTGGTTAGCAGGCTGGCTGATTGGTTGGCTGGCTGGCTGGTTGGTTTGCTGGTTGGTTGTTTGGCTTGGCTGGTTGGTTGGCCGGCTGGCTGGCAGGCTGGCTGGTTAGTTGGTTGTCTAGCGGGTTGGCTTGTTGGTAGGTTGCTTGATTGGCTGGATGGTTAGTAGGTTGGCTGGCTGGATGGTTGGTTGGTTGGTTGCTTGGTTGGCTGGGTGATTGGCTGATTGGCTGGTTAGTTAGCTGGCTGTTTGGTTGGTTGGTTGGGTGATTTGTTGACTAGTTGTTTGGTTGGTTGGCTGGCTGGTTGGTTGACTGGCTGTTTGGTAGGTTGGCTGCTTGGTTGGGTAATTGGTTGGCTGGTTGTTTGGTTGGCTGGCGGGATGGCGGGCTGACTCGTTTGTTGGTTGCTTGGCTGGCCGGATAGTTGATTGGTTGGCTGGATGGTTGGTAGGTTGGCTGATTGGCTTGCTGGTTGGTTGGTTGCTGAGTGGGTGAGTAGATAGTTAAGTAATTGGTAGGGTGGTTGGTTTGTTGGTTTGTTGATTGGTGAATCCGCTTGAAGTCTGAGTTTTAACTTTCAAGTTCGCTGCATTAGGGTGCAGATTGTGTCCCAAAGCAATGTTTCCTATTCGTCAGCTATGGGACATGGCCATCGCTTTTGTTTTTAACGCAGCGAGGAAGAGGTGGCTAATATATCCCTCACTTAGCAAGCGACGAGATCAGATGCCGAAGCCTCACCCGACCGTGCACAGGCCATTATCATCGCTAACGCGCCCGCTCAGCCATCACACAGGCTTTCGTGTGTTATAGAGGAGATCAGCATGACGTTGACTTACCGTTCTTGACTTGGGTACGTATGTTACAAATACTTCAGAAGTCGGAGTGGGTTCGTCTAATAGCGCTGGTAACAGGGAAAGCTAATCTACACGCAACACTCAGTCCAGCCCACTATAAGTAGTAGCCCGCGTGTATGGACTACGCTTGAGTTCAAAACGAGTGAGCGCAAAACACAAAATCTATTACTAGTGTGTGGCGGGCGTAAAGACTTCTTCAGTATTACACAGGTACATACAAGTGCGCGCACACACACAATTGCGCGCACACACACAATTGCGCGCGCACACACACAAGTGCGTGACACACACAAGTGCGCGCCACACACACTCACACACACACATACAAGTGCTCACACAAACACACGTGCGCGTGCTCACGCGGCCCCCCCCCCCCCCACACACACACACACACACATACATACACAAACATATCGTCATCAGATTGCTTGATAATTTTTTGTTTTTCAACTTTATGATTATTGTAATCACAATTACCAAATGTATATTTGTTATGCCTCCATCACATCTTGAAATCCGGCTTTCTTGTTCGCGTCTGTTGAAGAAGCCCGGGTAAACAGAGTATAACTTACGCACTTTTAGAAATTATCGCGTGTATTTGCATCTGTCTACACACATCGATGATTGTATTCGTTCCCCTTTTCTGCATTTCTTCTCATTTGGCGTTCACTTAGCAATTTTTTGTGCCTGTCTGTCTTTCTTCCGTTGTGTTTCAATGTTTTCAGGTCAGCATACTTTCTTTCTGCTAGGTATTTGGTTTTATATGGCGACATACCGATTTGTATCAGGGGCTATTTCACTAACTAAAGGAAACACATATTGTCATCCACCACCTCCTCCTCCTCCTCCTCCTCCTCCTCCTCCTCCTCCTCCTCCTAAAACCGTTATGTGCCATAATGATAAGCGTGGGCGGTTTTTGTTCAAAAATCTGACACGATCACCGGAGTTTTAAATGATTATATTTTCCATATTATGCCATTTATTCCTCCCTAGCTCGCTCTGAACTCAAGCATTGTCGACATAGTGCTCTTACTTCTAGTTCACTGGACTGACTTTTTTGCGTGTGTATTAGTTTTCCCTATTACTAAGATCACCTCGCTATCAGGCGAACATGGCATAGTTGAGGCATGAACACAGAGCTGATCCACGACTCTGATGATCGTGTGAGATGGAGATCTCCCCCACTTATCGACATGGCACATGATGATGAGACTTAATGAGCATCTACGCCGTTTGGCAGGGCACATGATGATGACCTCCTGTATCAACTCATTTCCTGTAACCTTACATCAACTTTCAAAATGGTTTCTTTCTAAACCTAAAACAAATGTGTTACCTCCGCCCATTTCATGGCTTTCATGATACGCGCACTCTCATTTCCTCTTTAATTTGACAACTGGGATTCTCTGCCTTGCTTGTCACCTTTTACCTGGAGTAAAATTTTCGAACTCAAGAAAACAGGAAAGGTAAAGATAAAAAATGGTGATAATTTGACTGAACTTGATGCACATCGTTCGCTTAAAAAAGCCACCATAAATACGAAGGTGTTTACATATGTATAGACTATTTCAGGTCCAAGTTTTATTGGTCTGTGAAAGTTTTACTATGAGTGAAATAAGTACAGTTGTGTAAACAGCCGTCAGTACTACAATGAAGAACAAGTGTTGAAAGTATACAAATATAACGACTTAACAACAAATATAGATAAACTCTTTCAAATTTTAACATGTAAACATAGTGGTTAGGTGGTTGCATGGCGAGTGCGCGGTTCCTGTTCAATGCTCAGCACACGTAGTATTATTTTGTCCGTCCAGTGCTGATCTGGGATTAACCCAGCTTCATTATAAAAATGGTCAGTAATCAATTGTTAAGAGTTTTCTAGGAATTGTCTGGGAAAGAAAGGTGATGGGGGAGTTTAGTTTAGTTTAGTTTAGTTTAGTCGTTGGATCAACATCACGGCACACGGTTTAACCCCTAAGTGCTCCGTTTTCCTCCTAACTCAAACCTGAGTCTGGAGAAACTCAGCTCAATGCACGAACTCCGTTGCAGCGGCGAGGATCCTGAAATACTTTGGGTAGATTTTTAACTCGAAATTTTGCCTGGGCAGCGCCAGTAGGCTACTCTTTTTCGATTTCCAACTGCCAAGGGATGTTTTACGTGCGCAACAATACACACGGGCGTCCGATCTCACTACCCAGAGACCAGGGGAAATTGTATTACTGGAAGTCCAGGTGGATTGTTTTAAATAAATCCCTGTCCTCACCTGGGCCTGAACCCGGGACCTCCAGCACTCGAGGCGGACACCATACCTCGAGACCACTCAGCCCCCCTAGATGGGGGAGTGAAACTGGCCACCGTAGCATCATTTCCAGTGACCTGGAATATACGAAGCCCTCATGCTTGGAACACCAACGGCAGTGTCTACTTTAGCAGTGTCTAACCTGCACCAGAGTTCGGCTGAATAGATAGACAGACAGGTGGGCAGACAGATAGACAGTTATACAGACAGACTGGTAGACAGATAGAACGAACGAAAAACGAACAAACGAACAAACTTTATTTTCAAAAGGTTAAGGATTGACGTTCTGTTCTTATCTCACTGCTCTCATACATTATTTCATTCATACATCACTTATGAAGAAGCTAATCGTAGACAAGAACGACAACAGAACAATATGCATTAAGATGCATAGAAAATGAACAAAAAAATAATAATACTTGGCTCATTAAAAGACATTTTTGGCATGGCAATTATAATTACCTAAGGTATGTGTAACATACCACAGTTAGAGAAATGTTTATTATACTAGTTGTCATTTGTGATAATAATAATAATTTTTGTTTAAATTTTTTATTTTTATTTTTATTTTGGCGGGTGAAGGGATGGCATGTTGTATGTACTGAGATAGTATTCATTGCTTGCAACTGTAGGGATTGGCGATGTCTTTGAATTCTTGTGGAAGATTGTTTCACAGCTGAGCTGTGCAATATGCTAAGCTTGTTTTGTGTTAGTCTTTTCTAGGTTTAGGAACATGAAGTACGTATGTTTAGTCGTTCGCCATGTCTTGCGTTATATTTACACAGTTATAGGATTTTGCGAATTAGTATAGCCTCATTAAAAAAAGTAAGCGTTTGTGGAGTGGCGGCAGTAACTGAAGGCGTTTATGTAGGTTAGAATTGTCGGTAAGCTTTATCCATCCATCATGTGCCATGCCGATAAGCGTGGGTGGTCATGTTTTGCCATCTCACTCGATCACCAGAGTCGTGGATCAGCTCCGTGTTCCTCCTTTATACCATTACTTAAATCCACTGCCATTTTCTGGAATGAATAAAGGCGCTTTGTAACTGATTTGGAGCATCTATCCCAGATTTCGGAGCAAAAGACAGCATGTGTTTAGAATTGGTAGCGGTTCTCTCCGCGTCGGTAACGTACGGGGTATGTGAGCCGGTCACTCAGAAAGCAATGGCAAACTACTGAGCGTAATCTTGCCAAGAAATCAACAATCAGCTGAAAGATGCTGATGTTGACAGGGATGTCCTGTACAGGATATACGAAAAAAAAAAAAAAAAAAGAATATCTAGAATAGACAGATAAGTGGGTATTAGATGTGTAGTTTAGTAGATGAGGAAGCGGGTAGGTGAGTAGGCGGATAGATGACTAGGCGGGTAGAAGACTAGGCGGGTAGAAGACTAGGCGGGTAGCTGAGTAGGCGGGTATATAAGCACGGCGATTCACATATAAATAGATTAATGTATATGTGAATAGGGTGTATGTCAGGAAGCTGGTAGTATGGAAATATAAAAAAAAATAAGTTAACAGTCAAATAACACACTGGTAGCGACAAATAAATGAATCTTGATGTCTGCCTAGGCAAATGTAAGGGAAATGTGCAAAGACAATTTGATAGAAGGCAGGAAGTCAAATAAGAGACAAACAGGCAGAGTGATAAGGAAAGTGTCTCTTGAAAATTCCGCTAGTACATCAAGAAAGATGTAAAAAGCACAACCGATAATTGTTGAAATTACCAAGAGCAGAATTCAATGCTCACGCGGTTATAGTTGATGTTGATATTGATTCTAACCTCCTCAACAACACTCTTCGGTGACTCCGCTTTCATCAACTTAACGTTTCTCCCCTTCCTTTGTACTGGCACAAGAACATTCTACAACGTGATCCGAACATTGATTTCTGACGCCCGGTGCTAGCTTCAAATGTCAACCGGCTCAAATCCCGCTTAAAACAAGTGGCTGATGATGAATGTGGCCACCCGCGTCAGTGGATCTGCAGACGACACCGCGAGCGCTTATATGTAACTCCCTGTACTCACATAGTTAAACGGCGGATAATTTGTATCCATGGTATTTTGTGTGGTGGGGTTGTGGCACTATGGTGTTTTTTATGGTGGGGTTGTGGCACTATGGTGTTTGTGTGGTGGGGTTGTGGCACTATGGTGTTTGTGTGGTAGAGTTGTGCCACTATGGTGTTTGTGTGGTGGAGTTGTGGCACTATGGTGTTTGTGTGGTGGGGTTGTGGCACTATGGTGTTTGTGTGGCGGAGTTGTGGCACTATGGTGTTTGTGTGGCGGAGTTGTGGCACTATGGTGTTTGTGTGGCGGAGTTGTGGCACTATGGTGTTTGTGTGGTGGAGTTGTGGCACTATGGTGTTTGTGTGGTAGAGTTGTGGCACTATGGTGTTTGTGTGGTAGAGTTGTGGCACTATGGTGTTTGTGTGGTGGAGTTGTGCCACTGTGGTGTTTGTGTGGTGGAGTTGTGGCACTATGGTGTTTGTGTGGCGGAGTTGTGGCACTATGGTGTTTGTGTGGCGGAGTTGTGGCACTATGGTGTTTGTGTGGTGGAGTTGTGGCACTATGGTGTTTGTGTGGTGGAGTTGTGGCACTATGGTGTTTGTGTGGTGGAGTTGTGGCACTATGGTGTTTGTGTGGTAGAGTTGTGGCACTATGGTGTTTGTGTGGTAGAGTTGTGGCACTATGGTGTTTGTGTGGTGGAGTTGTGCCACTGTGGTGTTTGTGTGGTGGAGTTGTGGCACTATGGTGTTTGTGTGGTGGAGTTGTGGCACTATGGTGTTTGTGTGGTAGAGTTGTGCCACTGTGGTGTTTAGAGTTGTGCCACTATGGTGTTTGTGTGGTGGAGTTGTGTCACTATGGTGTTTGTGTGGTGGAGTTGTGGCACTATGGTGTTTGTGTGGTAGAGTTGTGCCACTGTGGTGTTTAGAGTTGTGTCACTATGGTGTTTGTGTGGTAGAGTTGTGGCACTATGGTGTTTGTGTGGTGGAGTTGTGGCACTATGGTGTTTGTGTGGTAGAGTTGTGCCACTGTGGTGTTTAGAGTTGTGCCACTATGGTGTTTGTGTGGTGGAGTTGTGTCACTATGGTGTTTGTGTGGTGGAGTTGTGTCACTATGGTGTTTGTGTGGTGGAGTTGTGGCACTGTGGTGTTTGTGTGGTAGAGTTGTGCCACTATGGTATTTGTGTGGTAGAGTTGTGGCACCTGGTGTCTGTTTTCTCTTTTGTCTCTTTTGTCCAAAACACTCGATGTATTCTTCTGTCTATCTTGTCCAAAACAGTATGTGTATTATTTTATCCATCTAGTCCAAAAGTAGTTTGTCTATTCTTTTATTTCTCGGATCCAAAATAAAATGTCCATTATTTTACCTATCCTGTCCACAAAAGCCTGTGCATTCTTTTATCTCTCCTGCCCAAGAGTCTGTCTGTTCTCTTATCCTTCAACCCCAAGACAGTCTGTGCATTCTGTTATCTCTCTTGAGCAAAAAAAGTATGTGGAAGTATTCTTCCATAACAATATGTGTATTCATTTCTTTCTTGGACGAAACAATCTGTGCATTCTTTAATCTCTCTTTTGAACAAAGCAGCATGTGGCATTATTCTTTTCTCTCTTGCCCCAAACTGTCTGTGTCTTCTTCTACCTCTCCTTCCGAAGCCAAAATTTCTTTTATATCTTGCCCAAAACAGTCTGCATTTTTATTTCTCACAATCTGTTCAGTTATAAATAAACAAATTCGGTCACGTGAGTCGGTGCCAGGTACGGCGATCATTAATGTCAAAACACGTGTTGGGACGCTGGAGAAGCTGCCAGTAATAATTCCAGTAAACCGAGGAGAAAAGTTGAAACCCTTTTTAATTTATCAAATTGGATGAACGTTGGTTTTCCCCCGATTCGAAGTTGCGTATAGGCAGGACTTACCCACAACAGAATATTGATAGAACGTGTTCTCCCGGTATACAAATAATTTGGTCGTTGCTAGTGTTATGGAAAAGCAGGGTCTACAAGAAATAAATGAAAACCGTAAACTGATTAGATAAATTTGACGTAGACATTAAAGATGATTTGGGCATGTTATGAGAAGAAATACATTGGAGAACTTGGTGACAAACTGCACGATTAAAGGGAAAAAAACTAGGGGAAAGGCTGAGATATGTATCCGGATGGCTTGACCACGTGGCATAAACGAGACAAAAATACAGAGCTGAACTACGACTCTGGTGATAGCGTGGGATGGTGAAACATGACCGTCCACGCTTAATGGCATAGCACATGATAATGATGATGATGAGTGCTGCGGAGTTCGTGCAATGTGGCGAAGCCCTCCTTGTGTGGTATATACATCGAGACTGGGCAACCATGGAGGTATTATGCAACTATTATTACTGGAAGATCTACCATCGTTGGTGTCTCCCTAGAGGATGTTGTTGAGGGCTGAGACAGAAAAGATTATGTTCCCCAGTTGTTGAGTACAGTTGTCTCATGAACCAGCATCACATAATTCGAAACATCACCACATGAGTTCTTTCCCTAGTTTCAACAACCCGATGTGCCTCTCGTGTCTGGCCGTGCCAATTCTTACTCCACGTCTCTCATTCTGGACAACGATGTGGATTCACTGGCGTCAAAGTCCTCCGCTCTGGACATCTCTCTAAGGACATTAATGTAAGAGATGTCTATTGAGCCAGATTGAGTTCAGGTTTCTCCCCCTGCGTCTATCTAATAGAGTACCAATATAAACAAAGATATGGCCGAAGCATAGGCAACTTTGTACGACTGAGTTGGCAGTTAGGCAGACAGATCGATATATAGGTGGAATTACAGATCGCCAGAGAAATCGAAAGATAGATTGATGTAAGGGCAGACCGACAAACAGAGAGATAGTAAAAATATAGACAGACAGATAAATCAGTAGATAGATGGTTGGAATAACAGACAATAGACAGACAACAAAATGCATGATTGGATAGATTGATTGATGTATGGATGGATGGATTGTCCTACATTTTGATTGATTTTTGAGTAATGAATTAATGGAGGAAAGCATAATTTGATGGATTGATGGTGACTGATCGAGGAAAGGGGAGGGGGATGGTGTGGAGGACGGAGATGCATACAAATAAATAGATGGAAAGAATAGACACACAGACAGACCGACGGCTAACTTGATAAATAGAGTCACAGATGAACACAGAAGCTGAGAGAAAATCTCTCTTCTCTCTCTCTCTCTCTCTCTCTCTCTCTCTCTCTCTCTCTCTCTCTCTCTCTCTCTCTCTCTCTCTCTCTCTCTCTCTCTCTCTCTCCTCATGCAGAAGTACGAACGAACACTTTATTTTCAAATCGGTTAGAATTGGGCACATCTGACATTCCGCCCATTTTATATCTTTCATTTTTTACGTTATTTCATTCATACATCACTTATAAAGCTAATCTTAGTAAAAAAAAAATGCATTAAACGCATGGAAAATAATCAATAATACACGGCTGACTAAGGCAATAGAAGTAGGAAGAACGAGAAGACGTGTGAGTGTACGTACAATGACACGCTTCTTGCTGCAGGATTCAAAAAAGAAGATTGGTTTCGCATCTCGTTAGACGGCAGACATCAGCTTTCAATACAAGATGAGAACACACACGGCCCGAAGAGAAGATACACTAGGAATGCTAAAGGTGTGGTGTTAGGGTACATTGTGTCATTAGCTCTCTACAACATCCTCTTCATATGAGCGGAAATGTTTGTTCTAAATGAGCCAAATCGTAAACAGATAATAGATAATGACATCCTCTTGCATGCTGGGC